>CM071867.1:2715456-2759721 GCA_036759665.1 Gynandropsis gynandra
ACCGGTGGTCTTCTCATTGGCTGCTGAAGGAGAAGCAGGTGTTAGAAAGGTGCTCCAGATGCTGCGTGATGAGTTTGAGCTGACCATGGCATTAAGTGGGTGTCGATCTCTAAATGAAATCACCCGCAAACACATAGTCACCGAATGGGATGCTCCTCGCCCTGTACCAAGGTTATAGAAAAACAAAGAGACCCCAACACAACAACAAGGCCGACCAATTAATGATAAAACCGATTCATATTCTGATTCCATCCCATCTCAAGACTTGTTTCTCCCTCTATTTTGTCACAAGTCATGCTCAAAGATTCTGTAATATTATAATCATGGCTACTTCTGCCTTCTGTTATTTTCTTGTCTTAAACAATACGTTGTATCTTCTAAACAACGAAGATTTTCTTTAATCCTAACTACACCGAAACAAACTAATCACATTCTCTCGTGAGCACAAAAAAATCAACAACTTCTGAATCAATGCTATAGAAGAAGGATCACGTTCTCAATTAAGCAAATCTTCATTTACATGAGAAGGAAAATCTGCATCCACACAGCGTGCAAGCGTACATTTCATACAGAGACAAGAGATATACTCAAGTTGGCGCGTACGAACTAACCATTACAGAGACTTTCTCATCTAATACGGCCAAAAGTCAGGTCCACCGGGCTTTTTCACAAGGATCTGATTGTACTCCGGTCTTGATGTCTGCAATAAACAACGGATTCTCTGAGAAAAGCTAACAAAAGATACAATCAGACGAATACATTGAACGGATACGACGAATCTAGTGAAGAATTTACCAGATCTTTGAAAATGAGGAAAGTGATGATGATGAAAAGCACGAATAGGATCTCGAACTCAGCCAATCGAAAGATAACGAATACTGCATCGACGAACTGAGTTAGAAGTGAGTCTTCCCTCCTCCTCCCGATTCGATTCGTTCCAGCTCTCCGGCCGATCATTCTCGCAAAAACCCTCACGTTGGTACGATCACGATCGTCGGAAACTTCTTCCTTCGTCAAGCCTTAAAATTCCGTTGAACTGTAATTATATTATGATTACAACTTCGATCAATCTTGACCCAGTCAAAGGTTTAATAGGCCTTGTCTCGTTCTAGACAACATTTTAAAACTGGGCCTAATTTGTGGATCGGCCCAGCTTGAACGCATTAATGGAAGAACTTAACTGACGTGTTGTTTGAGGGGATGCAAAACGGCGAGACGTTGATTTCCCGATCGATAAAACGGTGAAGCGTGGAAATCCTCTTGACACTCGGAGAAATTCGAATATGGAATATTCAGCGACTAAGGATTTTGGCTGCAGGGATTCTCATGCTCCAGTTATGGAAACTATAAGCGGCTCTGATATAATGTCTTCCCGAATTCAACAGGTTATTCATTGTCGGAAATCGTGATGTGCCTTGTCCGAGTGAGGTCTTGAGTTCGGACATTATCACTGAAGAAAGTGATAGGACTCCATGAAAATCGCCGGAAGCTTTCCTCTCTGACCGTGCAGACAAAAGGGTTTACTTTCTCTCTCCTCTCTCTCTCTCTCCATATTCATTCGTCGCGAATTTACTTCAGTTTTATCAGTGTTGACATGTAACATCGATCATTGTAACGAGTGATTAAGTGATGTTTAGAAGGATTTACATGGAGTCTAGAGTTTGGATCTCAATGTTGAACAAAATTAATAATCAGAAACGAGGAGACATTTGGATTAAATTTGGATCAGGTTTCCTTCCAAAACTAGTTCTATATATTTGGTCGTCTTTTTGTGTGTTTATGGCCACAGATTTGCTTCTTCTTTGCCCATTAATAAACAAATAAACCTCTTTGGAAAAATTATATGCGCTTGTTGGAAATATTATTCTCTAAGAGAAGAATAGGAAGATAAGAAGAAGAACACAAGAGAATTAGTGTTTGAGTTGTGATTTTTCCATTCCATTTCATCCCTATTTATAGGAGAAAAATTACAAATGAATTAAATACCCATTACCCCACTAACAATGGTTAATGCACCACTAACCCACTAACTCCATGACTCTTAGTAAATGACCCACTCACACCACTACCCCACTAATAAAAAATTAAGAAAACATAAAAAGAATTATTCAATAGCGCTGAATTCCGTTTAACGTCCATTTCATTTGGGAGATGATTCTACTGGTTTATGAACATGAAATCTTTTGTCTGCAAGACCTCATCATTTACATTCTGAAAGTTGAATCGTTTTCAATGATTTGTGGCCAATCAAGGTCTATGTTGGAGGAGCGCTTTGGGTTTTATGAAGCGGGAAGCTACCATTGGTGAGTTTACTTCTCCATTGCTTTAGCAATTTCATTAACTGAAAATTCATTCTCAAGCTCCTCGGAATAGTTTTAATTCCATTGAGATACAAGTTTTCCTGTTTGTTGTTATTAAATGCTCACAAGGTCAAGGCTTGAACATATGCATTGTGCTACAAATAACCCTGAATTTGAACATGTTAAATACGTCTATACAAAAAGATTGACTTACTTGTTACAGTTTCATTAAGCTTCTTAATACTTTATTAGCTCCTTAATTAGTTTTATTTTGTTCGTTAATGGTAGTTTATGCTGGTTTGAGTTCTGTTACACCTGATACTTGGGTATAAAAGCCCCTTTTCATTGTTTGGAGAAACAGATCAATAATAGAAAAGCTTTCACAAAATTCTTTTCCAATTTCAAATTCCTTCTCTGTGAAATGGTATCAAAGCCCTAGTGCTTCTGTTCTTCACATCTCTGATATTGCTTCATCTTCTTTTCAATCTCTGATTCGTTCTTTGTTTTTGCTCTCCGATTCGATTCGATTTTTGACTTAGTTTGATTTTCAATTCGATCCTTATATTTCTCTGTTTGTTTCTCGATCGAGTATACCTTGAACCTCAACAATGGCGGATTCATCGTGTTCTACTGGAGATCACCAATCTCAGTCAGATACATATAAAAATCCTCTCTATCTGCATACAAGTGATACAAGCTGTGTTCTCTTGGTCACTGAGAAGCTCACTGACGAGCTAAATTACAATACATGGAAGAATGCTATGCGAATGGCTCGCAATGGCAAAAACAAGCTCGGTTTTGTTACTGGTAAGATCGTACAACCATCATCTGATCATTATGATCATGAAACTTGGTCTCGATGTAAAGATATCGTCTGCTCTTGGTTGTTGAGTGTTGTCTCAAAGGACATCTCTGATAGCATCGTTCACATGAACACTGTTTCAAAGATCTGGAATAACTTGGCTGAACCTTTTAGTCAGAGCAATATGCCTAGGATTTATGGAATCGAGAACAACTTGCAGAATCTGACACAAGGATCTCTTAATCTTAACATCTATTACATGAACATCATCACATTGTGGCAGGAATTGCGTAGTTTGGATGAATTTCCCGGTTGCACTTGCAACAAATGTGAATGTAGCCTCAATGATATGCTAGTTAAGAGAGAAGAACGAAAATATGGTTCGTTTCTGATGGGATTCTGATGGGATTAAATTATTCACTTGATCTGGTTCGTCGTCAAATTCTCATGATGGATCTTTTGCCTTCTATTTCCAAGGCATGCAACTTTGTGGTTCAAGACAAGCAGCAAAGAGGTTTGTTACCTGTACCAGAACAAGTGGTTTTTCAAGCTACTCATTACACACAGCCTCCTGTTTACCGACCGAGAGGATCTGGTGGATATTCTACCACACAACCAAGGCCAACATGTTCTCACTGTGGTCTGGTTGGTCATCTGGTCACCCGCTGCTACAAGCTTCATGGATATCCACTTGGATATGGAGCTCCTAAACCTCGTGCAGCTGCTGCAAACTTATCTCAAGGCTTTAACATAGTGAACTCAGTGGTGCATTCTGACACAGAATCAAATCGTTCTAATGATTCTACTAACAGCAGTCTGCCTACAGGTCTTTTTACTTCAGCGCAGTTGCAACAACTAGTTTCTCATCTCAGTACTGGCTCCTGACTCTACTTCTCCATCTCAGTCCTTGATAGTTTCAGCCTCACCCACTCTTGGTAACTATGTTTCTTCCCATGTCTTATCTACCTCTTTGGAACCATGCCTCACTATTAGTTCAATTGCCTGGATAATTGATACAGGAGCTAATTCTCATGTTTACAATGATTTGTCTTTGTTCTTTGTGTTTTCCTATGCTCACAATGTTTCTGTCACGTTACCAAATGGTGTTAACATCCCTGTAACACATATTGGCACTGTGATATTCTCTTCTGTTCTCACTCTCAATTCTGTTCTTTTTATTCTTTCTTTCAAATTCAACCTGATTAGTGTCAGTGCTCTCACTCATAACCTTCTTGTCTCAGTTTCTTTTTCTTCTATTTCTTGTTTAATACAGGACCGTTCTCGGGACTTGGTGATTGGGAAAGGTAGCCTAATTCATAGTCTATACTTTCTTGATTAACCATCATCTCAGTTGTCAGTCTCGCCTTCTTAGATTTGTTCCTCAGTACTCTCTTCTCATCTTTGGCATCAAAGACTTGGTCACCCTTCCCCAGTCAAAGTTAAGCTACTTTCAGATCAGTCCCTAATTGAGATCCCATTCAATGATAGTGCTTCTTCTTCACATTGTCAAGTCTGCCCTAAAGCTAAACAAAGGCGTCTCCCTTTCATTTCACATAGCCATAAATTTGATAATTCTTTTTATCTTATTCATGTTGATATATGGGGTCTTTTTCATGTAGAAACTGTGGAAGGATATAGATACTTTCTTACTCTTTCTTACTCTTGTTGATGATTGTACTCGAGCCACTTGGACATACCTATTACATAATAAATCTCAAGTTTCTTCAATTTTCCATGCCTTTCTCACTCTCATTGAAACACAATTTAAAACCAAAGTTAAAGCCATTCGTTCTGATAATGCACAAGAGCTTCATTTTACATATTTACTCACCAAAAAGGGCATTTTACATTTTTATTCCTGTGCATATACACCACAACAAAACTCAGTAGTTGAGAGAAAACGTCAATATCTTTTAAACGTTGCCCGAGCTCTTTTGTTTCAATCTAATGTACCACTTCAATATTGGGGTGACTGCATTTCCACTCCTTATCTTATCAATCGTGCTCCTACAACTAATCTTGATAATAAAACCCCTTTTGAGCTTTTAACTAGAAAACAACCTGAGTACAATCATCTTAAGGTTTTTGGAAGTCTCTGTTATGTTTCCACATTTCTGAAAGACCGCCATAAATTCTCAGCAAGGGCTCGACCTGCTGTTTTCCTAGGATATCCTCAAGAATACGAAGGATATAAGGTTCTTGATCTAGAAAGTAACTTGGTTTCTGTCTCCCGAAATGTTGTCTTTTATGAAGATGTCTTCCCTTTCAAAAACTCTCAAACATCTTCTGGTTTTGCATCTGGTCCTCTGGATCTGTTTCCTCGTACAGTTCTGCCTACTTCTTTATCAGATCTTCCTTATACACCTTCACTTGATGTTGTTCCTACTAATAATCCTTCGCCTCCTTCCAGTCATGTTCTTTCTTTTCCTGATCCTCCTTCCAGTCATGTTCTTTCTTTTCCTGATCCTCCTTCCATACACAGAGAACAAAACATACCAAAGCGACAGAGTAAAGTTCCAAGGTATTTGATAGATTACCGTTGTTACCAGTTACAACATACCCAATCTGAAACTGTCTCTAAAACACCTTATCCCTTATCTGCTTTCATTTCCTGTGACCACCTAAGTGAACCATACAGACATTTCATTTTAAACATTACCACAGAAAAAAACCAACCTCATTTACCCAAGCTATCAAGTCTGAGAAGTGGAAGGAAGCTATGAACCTTGAATTAAGTGCTCAGATGGGTAACAACACTTAGTCTGTTGTTTCTTTACCTGACAACAAAAGACTAGTGGATTGCAAGTGGGTTTATAAAATTAAATATAACCCTGATGGCACAGTTGATCGTTATAAAGCCAGATTGGTTGCAAAAGGTTATACCCAACAAGAAGGAATTGACTATGTGGACACCTTTAGTCCTGTGGCGAAGATGGTGACTGTTAGGCTTATGCGTGTTCTGGCTCCTTTTTAAATGGGGATTTGGATGGAGAGATATACATGTCACTACCTCAAAGATATACTCCAGCTCAGGGGGAGATTTTACCACAGAATGTTGTCTGTAAACTTTAAAAGTCATTATATGGTTTAAAGCAGGCTTCAAGGCAATGGCATCAAAAGTTTGCATCTGTCTTACTTGCATCTGGTTTTACACTGTCTAATTCAGATCATTATCTCTTCTTACATCATACTTCTGATCATTTTTTTGCTCTTCTGGTGTACGTTGATGATATACTGATCTTTAGTAACAAAGATTCTGTAGTTCATGGCCTTAAATGTATTCTGCACACAGCCTTTAAAGTCATAGACATTGGTGATGTCAAGTACTTCTTAGGTTTGGAAATTGCAAGGTGAATTTCAAAAGTGATTAGATAAATTTTGGATGTATTCTGTTAAATACGTCTATACAAAACGATTGACTTACTTCGTTGTGTATTATCTTTTATAGACAAAACTGGTCCAGGAGTAAATTTCATTATCCTCGTGTATATACCTGTAAACCATGAAATCAATCCCGAAGGATATATGTCTCTGTACTTGATTCTGGCTGGGAGCTCGAAGTAATATTTAGATTTTTTTCCTTTACAACCACACTTGAAGATAAATCCAAATCTGTGTGTAAATCTTTTTTCAGTAATTGTAATGCATTTGGTGCTCAAAATTACTGTATTAATGGAGTAGAACCATCTAGTAAACATGGTTTTTCTTAATCTATTGACTTGTAGACATTGCAAGCTTCCAACGGTTATCTTGTGAATGATCAGTGTATCATTGGAAAGGAGGAAATTTAGAAGTGAGTCACTATCAATGATTAGAAGCTTCAATAATATGAATTTCACTTGGATAATAATTAATTTCTCAAAGGCAATCCAATCTCATTTCAGCTCTTAAGTTTTCAGAATCGAAAACTTTGAATGGTAAAACGCATACCTGAATCTTATTCTTGTCTACCCAAATTTTCCCTTTACTATGATAAAGTCATTGAGGTTAAACTTTAATGCATTTTATTTCAGGTTGATAACTCTTCAGCGAAGAACGAAACAACGGGATGCAACTGTTAGGATCCCACATTGCTTAGAAACGGGACTAAGTGGTGCCTTATAAAGCCATGGACACCCTCACCCCATAAGCTAGCTTTTGGGGATGAGATCTGTGGATCTTTACGGGATTTGTTTGGGCCTATTATGGGATGAGTTCTTATCAATTGGTATCAGAGCAGTTCGATACGGCGTGTATGCGGCTCACGATGTTTGGAGGGAGCGACCTGGTAAGGCCTAGAGCGGGCAACCCGGAGTGGGCTGTCAACATGGGGACAACGATGACTGGAAGGGGAGACCCGAGGAAAGAGCGACATGGGGGCCAGAGTGGGCTAACCGGAGTGGGCCGTCAGCGCCGTGGACGTCGCTACTCTAACGGGGCGGTATGGTTAGGATCCCACATCGCCTAGAAAATGGGACTAAGTGGTGCCTTATAAGGCCATGGCCACTCTCACCCCAATAAGCTAGTTTTCGGTAAGCATAGTTTTTTCTTTCCGTCATGATTCTAGAAACTCTATTTCTTGACGAGTTCTATAAACAGAACTCACTCTCGTCTTCTTCCATTGCTATCGTGGCATCATGAGGTAAGCATTGGTTTGGTAAATATGAAAGCTTTGGCTGGGAAATAACCGATTCGGAAAAGGGTTTCACTCGTCACAATAAATGCTACATCGGAGCCGACATCAGTGTCATTGTTGTTAGTTCCACTTCATAAACATTGTAAGTACTATAATCACAGAGACAACTCGGTATTCCGCCTACAAAATGTGTATAACCGAATCAAACCGATACAAATACCGGTTCGATTCATTGGAAAACCGACATCAAACCAACGATCATTTTCAAACCATCAAAGGGAATGAAAGGTAAAGGAGAGAATGTTAGAGAAAGGTATGGATATTGTATTCTTGTTAGTGTCTGATGGGAATGTACGTTGATGGGCACGTGGGCAAGTCATTCTCTTGCATCTAAAGCTTCTAATGCAGACAGAGTCTTATCACGAGGATGATTTAGACGTTTTATCCTCTCGGAAAATTTGATTTAGAAGTATGACAATAAACTAAACAAAAAATAAAAGTGTTCCTCTTATCATCTATTGGCTTCTTATGCTAGGTTTTGGTCCACGATGGATCTTGACATATTTTTGTCGTATTTCTTTGAGACAATAAAATCGAAACCGATATCTTACTAATCCCTTTGTATATCGCCTAAACCATGTATATTCACATTTTTGTTACGTCTCTAGATCGGATAATGACTCAAATTTTGGGCGAAAGAATTCCAAATATGAATGTGTATAATTGAAACATAAAGTTAGTTTCAAAAAAACTATAATTGCTCAATATGTATATGAATTTGTAATCCATGTTTAAGTTAAGGTTATAAAAATAGCTAAATGCTAGTCGGATGGTTCGTCAACATCTAGCGACTAATCGGATTAGTTGGTACATAGTCGGTAATTAGACATTTTTTTATACATTTTTAATACAATTCAATTTTCAATTTAATAAAAAATAATATAACATAAATAAATAAAATATCATATATGAAAATATAAATTCATGCAAATTCATTAAATATATTATAAACATAACAAAATATTAAAAAAATTAAAATATCATAACTCTATACTCCACAATCAATCGATGTCAATCAAATCTTTCTTCTTAAAACGTATTGATTTGACCCCATAAGCGGGATCACCACCCCATAGCATGTTGCCGTCAGAACCACGTATTTTTTCTAGACAATATTCTAAATATTTCAGAGCAATTAGAAAAAAATTCTTTAACCAGAAAAAATTCAATTCCAATTCAATATCATCTCATCATTAAGGTATTTAAATTTAAAGTTTGTAAGAACTTGCAAACCTTTTATGTATGTTGAACAATTTTGTATTGAATTAAACAAAGACTAGATCGTTTAGCCGACTAATATTTAACTGATTCCTTTTTTATATGAATCTAAAAAACAAATAAACAAATCAATTAGAATATATAAAACAAATAAATAAATAATTTTAAAGACATACGTCGTTTTGGAAGGGGCCAAGTGATATCGTTTTGGTTCTTTTTTTAAGTAACCAAAACAACGTTGTTTTGGTCTTTTTATATAAAAAACCGTATGGATAACGATTTTCGCGTAATCGACCGTCCAGACATTGTTTAGTCGACGATTTTGCTTCGGCCGCCTAATATGGTCGATTTTATATTTTTTTAGCCAGTTGGATGTCATTGGCCGTCTAGACCATCTTTTACGACATTGATTTTAGTGGATATGATAACACAACATAACATCCTCTTTTACGTTGAGATTCGGTTGTGAAGTGTGTACATCATAATTGAAGGTCTAATTTCATGATATTTAAATCGAGATAAACCATATTTTAATTTCATGTCAAATTTAAAATTAATTCCACTTGAACTAATAAAATAGTGATATTATTTCAAATATGCAAGTATTCTTAACTAAATTAAAAAAAATCACTAAAATTATGTAAAGTATATATTTGAATACATGATTTATTTATAAATAATGTTAAATAATATAACGTAACAAACCAATTGAATTGATTCATCGTAAATTAGAATATTTGTCTTAAAGCATCCACAATATTCATCTTTAATATTATGACACAATCCAATCTTGTTTTGATTGTGTTAGGAGGGAGGAGCTCTCAGTTTGTGTGGCTTCATGTTTAAACGTGTTGATTAGAGCGATTTAACATTATTTATATTGAGATATTTTGCTATTAGTTATATATATATATATATATATATATATATTTGAAAGGAAAAAAAAGAATAACCGTGTTTTTTGCGTTGGATTTATATATATAATATGTAATGGGTACAATTGAATCTCAACGGACTAAACTAATATCTTACCAAACATGAAGCTTAGTCTTTAAGATTGTACCAGACAAATTATTTATAATTATTATCATTATTACATTGTTCAATTACACGTTATATAAAAAATATATTTCAATATATTTGATATATATTCTTCAAAAATCTTTCAAATTTTTTTGAAATATTTTAGTGTATTCTATATAAATTTTCTAAAAATCTTTTTAAACCTTCGAAAATTTCTAAATTTTCAATATTTCGAAAATTTCCAACATCAAGAGTTCGACAAATTATTTGGTTGTTTCTTGCAATCTGTCATAAGGAATTCGACAAGTTAAAAAGGGCTTTTGGACGACATACCTCGCCAATTGTTCTGATTTTTTACATTTTTTTATTTCCTTATAAATTTGTACATATATAGGTTTTACACACGTATGTATGTATGTATATATGTATATATTTATTTATGTATTTATACATGTATGTATATATGTATTTACACACGTATACACATATGTATGTGTTAATGCAATAATTTAGAAACATATAATATATTTTGAAAATCAGGTTATTGAAAAACATAAAGAGTAGAAAGTTTTAAGAGAAGAATGATGAGAAAATAAAAGAGTCAAAGAGAAAAATAAGGAGAAGAAAATTGAGTCTAAAGAGGATCAAAAGAAGTCAAGATGTGAGAAAAACAAGGAAGGATGTACAACTGGAAAATTATGGGATTGACCTCGACACACATGATGAATTGATAAGTTTTTTTTGTTAAAATGTAAATATATTAAGAAATCGAAATAGTACATATGAGGATCATTGGATTACCAGTTACAACTTCAATAACCCGAAAATAAAGGCCAAGAGAATTACCCCAATGATGGATCAGACTAACCCAAGACACATTTAACAGCCAAGAGATACGTCAAGAAATAATATAATCCAGTAGGACTAAGAGAATCAACTACACAACAACCATCAGGACGGGAAACCTGTCTACACTTCTTAATGAGAGATTGAGTAAGACCTGTAGACCCGAAACCAGTCTGCAAGCGATATTCTGCGAGGAGAAGGCCTGTGCGATTCGTACAATGCCAGAATCCGGTCACACATCAACCTGTCAAGCCGAGCCCTTAAGACTTCACTGGTAGAGCTCTCGTTGCCGAAAATTCTACGATTCCTTTCTGCCCAAATCAAATACACAATAGATTGAAGAGTGAGTTTATACAATTCAATAAGGGCATGTGAAGAAAGGTTGCCCGCGCTAGATGGATCTACAGTCAAGGCGCCCATCAGCGATGTCGGAACCGAGCCTAGCATCAACCCAACTGGCTGCGCCTAAAGTTCGAGACTGAAGTCACACGTGAAGAATAGGTGATTGTGCGTCTCCGGAAGTAACCCGCAGAGAGGACAGAGTCCCTCAACTACCAAACTCCAAGACAAGAGCCGATCTTTAGTAGGTAGTCTCTCTTTAACTACAAGCCATAAGATAAAAGATTGACGAGGAATAGCACTCTTGAACCAAACTCCTTCAGCCCACGGCACCCTCTGTCTACGTTCTCGTGTTAATTCCCATGTTTGTTTGGTCGAGAAAACAACTTGGAAATCTAAATTTTTCTGTTTCCATACAAACCTATCCGGACCACGAGAAGGAGATCTCGGAAAGTGACCAATGAGTTTGTCTTGCATTGCCTTGTTCAAAGAAACCGAGAGGAACTCCAAACATAGGACAAAGAGGTAAGGTGAAAGAGGGTCACCTTGCCTCAGCCCTCTTTTCCCGTCAAAAGGTCTTGATAGATCACCATTAATAGCAACTGAGAATCTAGAGGAGGAAAAACACTCCATAATCCAGCCCACGTAAATGACAGGAAATCCCAAAGCCTCAAGTATAACTCTGATGTAATCCCAACATATCGTATCAAAAGCTTTACGGAAATCCACTTTCAAAATTGCACCCCGGGCACCTGATGGTGCATTGAGCCCGCGAATTAGATCCGAAGCAAGTAAAACATTTTCAATCAGATGTCTCCCCTTGATGAAAACTGTTTGGTTCCCTGAGATGCATAACGGGAGTAAGTTCTTGAGCCTGTTAGCTAACAGTTTAGAAATGATTTTATATATGAAGTTACATCAGCTAATTGGCCTGAAATCTGTGAGCTTAACTGCACCCGGAACCTTTGGAACTAGCCGTATTACGGTTGAGTTCAGCTGCTTTAAGAGACGACCCTTGAGGAAAAACTCTCTAACTGCTGAGATCAAGTCCACCCCCACCACATCCCAAGCAGCGACAAAAAACACTTTTGTATAGCCATCTGGACCCAGAGCCTTATTATTTGGCATAAACCATATAATTCTCTTGATTTCTTCTGCACAGGGAATGCCCGAGAGGACATCTTTCTGTGCCTGATTGCACCGAAAACTGATGATGGATTGGATGGAGGTAACTGACGGAGCCCGAAAAGAAGTAGGGGGTGACCCCATTATATTCTTGAAAAATTCATGAGCAAGCTGTTTCTTCTCCTCAGGTAGTGAAACTCTAGAACCATCCTCCTTTTCAAAGAAGTGGATTGCATTCCTAGAAGTCCTAGCCGAGACCATCCTAAAAAAAAAGAGGAGTTACGGACACCAACTCTGAGCCAACGAACCCTAGATTTCTGCTTCAAGAACTTCTCTTCCGCAACTATCAAGGAGTTCCATTCTTCCCTAGCCCTGTGTTCATCCCTCACATTTTCAGGATTGGGGTCAGAGAACAACCTGGCCTGTAGTGCTTCAACATGTGAGTCTGCCTGCTTAACCCTCTCAGAGATACCACTATAGAACTCCCTATTTAGTGATCGCAACATGAACTTAAGGCCTTTTAATTTGCAACAGAGCTGAAATTGCTTAAAACCGAGGACCTGTGAAGAAGCCCAACCATCCGAGACTACCTGCAGGAAACCAGGATGTGAAACCGTATGGTTGAAGAATTTGAACGGCATCCTAGAGGGCACCCATCCTAAAGGGAAGGTAATGAGGCATGGAGAATGGTCCGAGGGTCCGGGCGGGAGAAAATCTGCGAAAGCCGAAGGAAACAAGGAGAACCAGACCTCGTTAATCAAGCAGTGATCAATCTTTGTCAGTTTGTGATCATTTACATTGCAATTGTGCCAGGAGAACTGAACACCACGAGATTCCATTTCGAATAACTTTGCGTCCTGAAGGCAATTAGCAAACTCCTCTATTCCAGCTCTAAGGGGGATGAAGGACGAAAATCGAGAGTGCTGGTAGGGGTGAAGAATTTGATTGAAATCCTCCGCCACAAGCCACGGCCTATTGCTAAGGAGGGGATAAACAACTAGCTGACGAATGTTATCCCAAAGCTGCCTCCTGTCAATAGGATCATTAAAACCATAAACAAAGGTGCATGTAAGAGAGTGATCCAAACCTTCCACAGAGAATCCACAGGTGACAGTCTGTGTGGATTGATGGTATAAGATAACCTGGACCCGAGGATCCCATACAATCCATATACGACCCGAGAAGTGCTCACTGTGATTGCATCTAAACTTCCATCCCGCGGGAATAGCTGCTAAAATACGTCGCTCATTGGGCTGTTGTATGTGTGTCTCCAAAAGGGCGCCAAACTTCGCGGCTCGTTCCAAAATCCATCTACGGACTGAGACCCTTTTACTAAAATTATTGAGGCCTCTAGTATTCCAGACAAAAATCATTGGGGGTTGAACGTGTCACTTGCCTTGGACGAGGAAGCCTTACGGCCTCCTTTAGACTTCTGCTTGGTAGTTTTCTTATGTGCAGACTGAGAACTTGGAAGCGGAATTAGTTGCACTCTGTCACTAAGGTTCAGACGTGCATGTTCCTCAGGGACCTTAGCAGGCGAATCCGACTCGGTCATCACTGTTTCTACTTGGTCATTTGCCGCTTCATTCCTCTCCACCGCAGTCAGACACAACAAATTTTCCTTTCTAGTCCCTAGGGATGTCTCAGTGGCGACCTCAATTATCACCTCGGCAGATGGCCCTGGCTCTTGGACGTGGGGGGAGGCTCCTCTCTCCTCATGAGGAGGACGCTCCGATACAGAGAGTTCCTCATGATTTTTGGATCCCCCATTCTTCTTTTTCACTTGGATCCACTCAGAACTCGAAGGAGGAGCAGGCTGTTGTTGGAGGGGCACAGAGGGAAGAGAAGCCGAAGGCCGAGAGGGACAACGAGGTTTACCATGTCCCAATAACCCGCAAGCCTCGCACTTGGGAGGCAACCATTGACAAATTAACTTGATATAAAAAGATAGTTAACTTATCGGAGTAAAGTATCGAAGAAGTACGGTAGACTACGTGAGTGCAGATCACAGAGTTGCAAGTGTAGTTAGAGCGATACAGTGAAAAATAGAGAGAAACAATTAGCGTTTATTTACATCTAACTCAGGGGGAGTTATCTGCGGAAATCTTTAGTGCATTGTAAAGAAAGACAAGTGTACTTAAAAAGATTGATTCGTAAATAAAGCTGGTATTGTTTGATATATTCGGTCCTATTGATTCTAGTTATTGATCAACGTTGTCGTTCTACTATTTTCAATTGTTATCAGAGCTGGTAACCTAAGTTTAGAGTAAATCTAAGAACTGGTTTGAGATCCTAGAAGACAACAATATGGAAGGACCAAGAGATCTGTATTCGTTCGGAAAATCAATCATGCTTGATGCGTCAAACTATGGTTATTGGAAATTAAAAATGAGAGCAAGCATAAGAGGAATCGACGAAGATGCTTAGAGTGTCGTAAAGAATGGGTGGAATCCTCCAACAATGATCGATGAAAATGGAAATGTCAAAGAGAAACCTTCAAATCAACGGACGCCAAGTGAGAAAAGAAACTCAACGTTTAATGCCAAAGCTCTAACATCAATTTTTTCTTCTGTAGACATAAATGAATTTAAGCAAATACAAGGATTTGAATCTGCAAAAAACGCACGGGACACTCTAGAGACCATACATGAAGGAACTACAAGTGTCAAAAGAACTTCGCTAGACATTCTTGAACATCAGTTTGAAAAACTAGAAATGGGTGAATATGAAAGCGTCAAGGAGTTCAGCAGCCGAATGAATGCAATTGCTAATGAAGTGTACTTGGACAAAACTTCGATGATAAAAAAAACTCATCAAGAAGCTACTTAGATGCTTACTAAAGAAATTTCATGCTAAAAAAGTTGCGATGAACATGTCGTTAAACACGAATACTACAAGTTTTAAATAAATTGTTGGGATTTTGGCGGCCTATGAATTAGAACTTCAACTCGAACAAGGCGAATCGGCAAAGGAATGAAATAAAGGTGTAGTTCTTCAGGTTACAAACGAAAATTCCAGACTGGATAGTCTAGAAGAAAATATTGTTCTACTGAGAAGAAAATTTGGAAATTTTATGAAGAAATGTGCAGGAATGAGAAGATCATCTACAGATGAACAAGGAAACAAGAAGGATAATAAATTCGGAGCTCAATGTCATGATGCAAAGGATTCAGACACTTTAAATCTGACTGTCCAAGTATATAAAAAAGAAAAGTGTTTTGAAAGGACTACAAGAAATACAATGCTACAAATGCAAAGGCTTTGGGCACACAAAAAATGAAAGTTATCATTTTCATGGGTACACTTCAAGAAGACAGTATCAGGCTTCACATCACGGTTACAACACTAGAAGAAAAAATCAGGTACGATTTCATGGATAGAATACTGGAAGAAGGTATCAAAGTGTGAATCAAAAGAGAACTTCGGTGATATGCTATTTTTATGGAATCAGAGGACATAAACAAATCACATGCTACAAAAAACTCAGGTATGACTCAGGTAAATACATGTTTCCTAAAGTGAAACAAGTTTGGATCAAGAAAAGTGATTTGTGCTGCAATGTTGCATATATATCTGCTCAAAACGATAAGTCTAACATTTGGTATTTTGATAGTGGATGTTCCAGACATATGACAGGTTCAAAAGAAGTTTTATCAAATTTCACAGAAATCAAGAATGCAGGTAGTGTCATTTTTGGTGATGGAAACAAAAGGGAAATCAATGGACAAGGTATGTGATCATCAAATAATTGCTATGTGTGGAGAGCTAAACAAAGAAGTTTGAAGGTGGCGAAAGATTATCAAATGTTGGTAAAATTTGCAAATTCAAATTTGGTTTGAGGTATTCCTAAACTAAGTCTTGATAATTTTGATATGTGTCAAATAAATGAAACCTTCACAAAAACCCTCGTTTTGGATCATGTTTATTAGTCCTGACTCTTTAAACTGATTTCAGATAAAATTAGGACTATGTATGTAAGAAAGTGAGAATGATTTCTGGAGCTAATGATCTGGTTATTTGTACTTGGTTTATCAAGGTCACTTAAGTTTTATTGAAGTACACATATGCTAGCAAACTTATTCTTTCTTTGAGATTCAAGTAAAAAAGGGTTTGGTTTTCTTACTCCTCTAATGACTCGATGGTTCATAAAAGGATTTTAATTCTAAAAAGAGTTTGATATGAGTATTTTGTTCGGGTCTAAGTTAGGAGGTATTCAGCTTCAGTTATAACGTCTTATGATACAAAGCTAAGTTGTGCTTAAATACTCCTCTATATTTTCATACGAGTATACCTAAAAAGAGTAATCAAGGAGCTTGTTATATGAACAAAAGGATATCTAAACAACGTCCTAGAAGCAGAGAACAGAGAAAAAAAAGGAAAAGATAAAGAAAGAAAAGGAAGAGAAAAGAAGAGAAAAAGAATGATAAAAAATTAGCTTATAAGTGTACTAAAGATTGTTTAGTGTATCTCGTAATAGGTTAAGTACACTTAAACGGAAAAGGTAACTCTAAAACTTATTTTTATTTCTCTTATGTATTCGCTCTTGATTTTATTAAATGTGGTTTAAAGAGAAAGGATTGCTGAATATTTTTTTTAGGGACAAAAGAAATAAAAATTAGGGAAATATATGGAAGAACATCAAGTTGTAGAACCTTGTGCAAGAAAAATAATTTATCGATATTTAAATTGGTTCATTTTATATGTGTGACTAATCGTTATTGTTTTTTAATATCTGATCACACAAACAGGGGGAGAAAATGGAGGTTCTAACATTGGATATATGGTGATCAAAGCATGATGAAATAAGATGGATATATGGTGATCAAAGCATGATGAAATAAATGAATCAACAACCTGTGATGATTGTGCTTAATTATGATTATGTTTGACGAATGTTTTTGTGCACAAGTTTGAGTTTGAGTGATCAGAAATTCAAAGGGAGAGATTGTTAATGCAATAATTTAGGAATATAGAATATATTTTGAAAATCAGGTTGTTGAGAAACATAAGGAGCAGAAAGTTTCAAGAGAAAAATTTGGAGAAAATAAAGGAGTCAAAGAGAAGAATAAAGAGAAGAAAATGGAGTCTAAAGAGTATCAAAAGAAGCCAAGATGTGAGAAAAACAAGGAAGGGTGTGCAGTTGGAAAATCAGGGGGTTGACCTGGACACACGTGATAAATTGATAAGTTAACTTGATATAAAAAGGTAGTTAACTTATCGGAGTAAAGTATCGAAGAAGTACGGCAGACTACGTGCGTGCAGATCATAGAGTTGTAAGTGTACTTAGAGCGATATATTGAAAAATGGAGAGAAACAATTAGCGTTTATTTACATCTAACTCAAGGGGAGTCATCTGCGGAAATCTTTAGTGCATTGTAAAGAAAGACAAGTGTAGTTAAAAGATTGATTCGTAAATAAAACTGGTATTATTTGATATATTTGGTCCTATTGATTTCAGTTATTGATTAACTTTGTCGTTTTACTGAATATTAATTATAAGCATAAACTATTTAGGAAACATATAAAAAAATCCTAATTATAGAAATGCTCTAAAATCAATTATTCATTTAAATCCAAATTAATATTATTCTACGTATTATTTCACCAGTTAGAATTTGAATGGTCATGAGAAAAGAGATGATTATATAATATTATATTAGATAAAAAATTTATATATGTATTATTCATGATTAATAATTGATTAATCCATCGATTAGTCGAGTTAGATAAAATATTTAATGACCCTCTAATGTTTACAATAACCGTAAATGTTAGAGAAATTATAATACAATAAAACGTATGTCATGATACTTTAATTCAAGAATTATTTTTTCCACTGTAAATTTTCCAATCGGAATCAATTTTCCATTGTATCCAATGATCTATCTCATAGCGTTTCAACATTTCTCATATAATTTTTTTCGTTCTAACAAACAACATATAATTTGGATCAAGTATCATATAGTTTTTATAAAACAGTATAATATGTTAAAGAAAACACGTATAGTATAAATAAAAATAAGAAATTGTGTTTCATGGAGTTATTTGTTTTTATTCACGCATCAATTTTCAAATACATTTATTTCGTCTTATAATACACTCTAAAATACCGTAGTTAGCTCCTCATAAGTTAGATCATAAATATAAAAACCTAAGTTCAAAAATACATGCTCTATCAGAGCTAATACTATCCGCCACACACTCAAGCAACTCTCCAAGAATCTTTTTCTATTCCTAAGAGTATATCTCACAATTTATTCAATGTTTGGTTGTTTTTCCAAGCTTCCGTCATTCTTTTTTTATAGAGATTATTTTTAACTGTACTTTCCGAAATTTCAGTTCACCAAATTGTTTCATGACCAAGCCAAATCCAATAAACTCTCAGCAACATTTGATCAAGTACACTCCCCAAGACTCTCAACAACATTTGATTAAATACATTCCTCAAGACTCTCAACAACATGAAACAAACACACATCAACCTTCCTGATTAAGTGATATTTCAAACATTAACAATCTCCCCTTTTGAATTTATGATCACTCAAACTCAAACTTGTGCATAAAAGCATTCGTCAAATGCAAACATAGTAAAGCACAATCATCTCAGGTCGTTAATTCATTCATTTTGTCATGCTTTGATCACCATATATCCAATGCTAGAACCTTCATTTACCCCCTGTTTATGTGATCAAATATTCAAAATCAATAAAGCTTAGTCACATATATCAAATGAACCAATTTAAATATCGATAATTGATTTTTCTTGCACAAGGTTTTACAACTCTATGTTCTTCATCTTTCCCTCGATTTTATTTCTTTTGTCCCTAAAAAAAGTTCATCAATCCGTTCTTTTTAAACCACATTTAATAAAATCAAGGTCAAATTCATAAGAGAAACAAGAATAAGTTTTAGAGTTACCTTATCAGTTTAAGTGTACTTAACCTATCACCAGATACACTCAGCAATCTTTAGTACACTTATGAGCCAATTTCTTATAATTCTTTTTCTCTTCCCTTTTCTTTTCTTTTTCTATGTTCTCTGCTTCTAGGACGTTGTTTAGACAAACTTTTCTTTAGGTAACACATTCTTAGGCTACCTTTTTGTAGGTATACTCTTATGTTCCATTTGAATCATAGCGGAGTATTTAAGCATGATTTAGCTTTGTGCCTTAGGACGTTACAGATCTGAATTTGAATGTCTCTTAACTTAGACTCGAGCAAAATAATCATAACAAACTCTTCTTAGAAATATAATCCTTTTATGAACCATCGAGTCATTAGAGGAGTAAGACAACCAAACCCTTTTTTATACATCAAACATTGAATCTTAAAGAAAGAATAAGTTTGCTAGCATATGTGTACTTCAGTAAAGCTTAAGTGACCTTGATAAACCAAATACAAATAAACAGATCATTAGATCCAAAAATTATTCCCACTTTCTTACATACATAGTCCTAATTTTATCTCAAGTCAGTTCAAAAAGTCATGATTAATAAACATAATTTTCCGGTGTTCACAAACTCTAGGTAATTATTCCAAATATGCATAATGATCCAAATCGAAGGATTTTTGTGAATATGTCATTTAGTTGATGATCGATTGACACATATTCAATTTTCGTTTGTTTTCTTTTAACCTTCCAAAAAAAAATGATTCATTCTAACTTATTTACTACCTAAAATGGTTTGCACACATCAAGATTATCAAGATTTAGGAATACCTTGGACGAAATTTAAATCTGCAAATTTTACCAAAATTTGATCATCTTTCATCACTTTCAAACTCTTTTGTTCAATTTCTCCCCGCATCGCAATTGTTTGATGATCGCACACCTAAAAGAATACACTTTCCATTAGAGTTCATGATACAACATTCATTTTATGTAAATTGTACTGTGTAACCACTGTCACACAATTGACTAATGCTAATCAAATTAGCAGTCAAGCCCTAATGAACATTGTTTAACATGGATTGTCCACGAATTTGTAAATCTCATTGTCCATTGATTTTCCTTTTGTTTCCATCACCAAATGTAACACTTCTAGCATTCACTCTTTATTTGATAGAAGTTCGTTATGTGTTTTGAACATCCATTATCAAAGTACCAAGTGTGAGATTTATCATTTTGAGTTGAAATATAAGTAACTTTGCATTGACGATCACTTTTTCTTATCCAAATCTTTTTAAATTTGAGTTTAAAATACTTACCTGGACCATCTCTCAATTTTTGAAAACACTTGTATTGCTTATGTCCCCAGATTCCGCAGTAATAACATCTCACATTGTTATTTTGGTAAGATCAACTTTAATTCGAGGCTTTCTTCTAACTAAACCATGTACTCTTGAAGGCGAGTAACTTGTAGTTGAAATATCTGTAAGATTTCCACTCGAAACAAACTTCGTTTGCGACTTTTCCTTGGTTTTAACGTATCTAATTCCATGATGATTGGTATCTTTCTTTCCCATCGTCAACAAATGATCAAGATTTTTGTTCCATTTGTGAGCATCTTCAATTGCTTTTTTTGTTTCTTCAATTTGTCTCTTAATCATTACAACTTCTTCTTCTTTCTGGATTAAGATCTGCTGGGTTTCTCGAAGTTGTTTTATAACTTCTCATTGGATTTGACTAACTCTATGTTAAGTATGCTCATGTTTAGTCATTCTTTGTAAATGGTTTCCACATTAATTACATCCTCGTCATCGCTATCACCTTCTTCTTTGATCTTGTTTTTGTCTTCGTCAATTATTCTAATGAATGCCACAAAATTTGCATTTTCTTTTTCATTGCTTTCTTTAGATTCTGAACTTGAATCTACACATTCATTTCTAGTGTATCCAAATCCTTTACAATTGTAACATTGGATTTCACATAAATTTTTCAACACACTTTTTCTTTTTAGAATGCTTGGACACTCATATTTGATATGCCCAAATCCTTTGCATTCAGTGATATTGTACCCCTGATTTTCCCTCTTTTCTCGACACTTTCTCGTCAATATTTGAGTGTTCCAATGCATTTCTTCATGAATTTTCTAAATTTCTTGGCTAACAATATCACATTTTCTTCCAATTTATTCATCCTGGAACTTTCTTATGTTGCTTGGAGAATAATTCCTTTGTTCATATCCTTATTGGTAGAATCTTGTCCAAGTTCAAACTCAACAAGAATTCCAACAATTTTCTTAAAACTTGTTGTATCGGTATTTAGAGACATATCCATTGCGACCTTCTGACGGTAAACACCTCAAAACTTTTTCACTAGTTTTTTATCTTCGTATGCCTGATCAAGTACACTTGCCTCATTTGCAAGTGCATTCATCTTCCCATTGAATTCCTTTACACTTTCATATTCATTCATCTCTAATTTTTCAAACTCTTGTTCTAAGATATCAAGACAAGTTCTTTTAATATTTGAGGTACCTTCATGAATGGTTCCAACGTGTCTCATGCTTCTTTTGCAGATTCACATCCTTGAAGTTGTTTGAACTCATGAATGTCCATGGATGCAAAAATTGCTCCAAGTGCTTTAGCGTTGTAAGTTGGATTTCGTTTCTCGCTGGGCGTCCACTGATTAGATGCTTTCTCCTTCGAATTTCCATGTTCATCGATCACCATGGGTGGACTCCATCAATTCTTCACAACACTCCACGCATCCTCGTCAATCCCTTTGTTATTTGCACGTATTTTCACTTTCAAATATCCATAATATGATTCATTGAGTATAATCGACCTTCCATAAAATACATATCTCTTGTAATTTTCATGTTTTCTTTAGATCTCACACCAAACAATAGATAGAATATCTAGCTTTGGTGACCAGCTCTGATACCAATTGAAAATGTTAAAGACAACACATATAGCAAAAATAAAAATAAGAAATTGTGTTTCACCGAACTATTATTTTTATTCACGCATCAATCTCCAAGTATACTTATTTCGTCTTACAATGCACTCTAGAATACCGTAGTTAATTCCCTCTGAGTTAGACTATGAATATAAAAATCTAAGTTCAAAAACACATGCTCTATCAATGCTAACAATCACCGCCATACACTCAAGCAACTCGCCAAAGATCTTTTTTCTGTCCCTAAGAGTATACTCTCACAATTTACTCAATGATTGGTTGTTTTTCCAAGCTTCCACCATCCTCTTTTTATAAAGGTCGTTTTTAACTACACTTGCCGAAATTATAAATACAACTTACCTGAAATGTCAGCTTACCAAGTTATTTCATGACCAAATCAAATCCAATAAACTCTCAATAACATTTGATCAAGTTTATTCCTCAAAACTCTTAACAACTTGAAACAAACACACAAAAATATTCCTAATTAAAAGTAATATTTCAAATATTAACACAGTTTTCCATATATATATATATATATATATATTTATTGGATGGCCTTAACGTGGAAGGCCAAACTATTCTACAACTAAAAAATGAAAATGGCAAAAATGTAATATGCAATACAGGGGAGAGCAAAGAGAGAGTCGAACCATTCAGCTGTTTAATGCTGTTCGTTACTCTTTATACTCAATCCATTTTTTCTTTAAAGCTTTCATCACATACACGAACTTCAATAATTCTTTTTATTAATATTATATTCTTTTTCCATACTGTATTTATTGTTTTCTCACTAGCTACCACCAACAGATATGTATATACCTACCATATCAACACAATATATACATATATATATATATACATGTTTATTTAGAGGAAATGGTGGCTTATTCTTATACATCTTGGAGAAAAATAAAGTAAAATACTAGTAAAAAAATATTTATAATTTACATAGCCTAAACAATTGATAAATATTTAAATAAAAAATTCATATATAACTAACATGGATCCATGCTATATATCAATATATGTAAACACAGATATATATATATATATGTGTGTGTACCAATGATGGACAAAAAGCATATTGGAAAACATAAGTCACGTTCATGGTGATAATGTGTTTCTCTGTCTCTGTATATATCAATCTATATATTATATATATATAGAGGATATGTATGATCTCTAAATAAATATCGAACATAATCAGATATTTTACCAAGTTATGTATTTATAGGCGCATGTTAAAATTGGAGTAATTGTAGTGTCAAATTTTTATTATATTCAAAGTAAAATTCGAAATGCTAGTTTTTTTAATGATAGTATTTATCCACTATAGATAATCAATTAATTAACAATATACCGAAATAGTTGCATATATATATATATGCTAATGATTTTCAAGGTCTCATATGCATTATTGTGTTATATTTTATGTTTTTAGCAAAGCTATACATCATGGGGTTCGTCATACTCCATGATTTTTCGTACTAAAAAACACTTAAAAGTTTATATACTAATATTTTTTTGTATATTCTCTTTTTTATCCAAAATGCTTCTCTGCTTAACAATATGTGAACACGTGCCCTCTCAAAAAGCCATTGGCAAATTTCCGTAATTCTTGGCCTTTTTTATGCGGATCCAACCACAAGTATATATTTTTAATATACATTATACAAAAATTTAAATTAAATACTAAAATTTATCAGATATTTGAAAATAATTTATTTAAAAATAGTGAATTTCAATGTATAATAATATGAGCTTGATGTACTAAGATAATTACTAGTTTTACGTAGAAAGTATTATGCTAGGTAATTTTTTTCCCATATTCATAATTTGGATAATTAATATTTTGTCTGTATTATAAAGAGTTGACAAATTAAGTTAGAATGATCATCTCAACCGCAATTATATATAAATAAATTCTCGTTTTATATCTAAACAAAGAGTAATATGTCATCATATGGTTTAACATTACCCTTACGAATTATGGGTCCCAATTTTCTTCTGAACAAATAACAAGAGCCGATATAAATTTATACATATATATATACGTATTTATATATATATATATATATATGTAAGTGGGTTTACCTATCTTTATCCATTATATATAGATATATATATAATTACTATCCTGAGAATTATCCTTTTGTCTCGACTTCCCTATATAGTAACACATGCAAGGAAAAGTTCAATAAAAAAATAGCTACTAGAACGTTGTATAATACTTTTCATGGAAGGAAAATAAATAACATATAGTGAAAACATAAGGGTCCCATTAATTTCATTTATTTGCTCATTAGAATTTGCTTATTTATGTTTTTTTTTTCGATGAGTATTTTGTTGTCATTACATACAATGACACACGTTGTCGTGCTTGTAATTGTTCTGAACATAATAATGTCTAAAAGCCAATTTTATCACGTCAATGATTTTTTCTTTTAACTTATACCTTAAATTGAATATTTAATTTTGGTCGTTCAATCTGTTCACCTAATAACAATATCAGATTTAGTAGTTTAAATTTAAATTTTCATAGATATTTTTGGTAAATAATTTCCAGGGATTTTGATTATATCAAATAACTTAAAAAGATATGAAGCATTCAAATAAATCCGCTGATTTTTTTAATTAAAACGATAACCTAAAAAAAATAAAATATTAGAATCTGAAATGTGGTCTCTCAGCTTTGCCAAAGAGCCAAGAAAACATACCGTAGCTACTTACTTATTGTCATTCATCCACTTAGTTTTTTAAAGGTTAAAAAAACAATGAGAATATAGCGGTCTCCACTCATTGAATCACTATGTTGTTTTTATTAATTATATATATATATATATTGAATTTTACATACGCATTGCATTTTAGATCCAAACGGTTGCAAATATTTTCTGTAAAACGAGTTTTCAAATCTGCGGTAGGTAAGGTACATTAAGTTCATATCTATAATAATAATAATAATAATAATAATAATAATAATAATAATAATAATAATAATAATAATAATAATAATAATAATAATAATAATAATAATAATAATAATAATAATAATAATAATAATAATAATAATAATAATAATAATAATACTAATAATAATTTATTTACTTTTTCACCTTCACCAATAGTAATACAAAAACATTTGTGTTTATTAATAAATGGGGTTTTGGAATAATTAAGGAAAAAATATATGCATGCTTGTATGAATAGGATGAATACCAACCTTCCACTAAGGGAAAGTGGTTAGGCTGTTCGTTGAGTTGGGAAAAGGCTACCTTCTACTTTGGGTAAATAATTTTGAACAACTCTTTGTTGCCAACAATTTGTTGGTTCCAATAGATTCTCTCCTATTACTTTTTTTTTATTCTATTTTATTTACTTTCTATGAGTTCATTATTTCTTTATATCACAATACGATTTGTTTATAATTCTCATTCAATCAATCAACCGTATATTCGATTTTTTATACAAATTTGACAATTATTTTAAAGAAAAGTAGTGATAAACTTTGCATAACATGTATATTATGTGAATGATTATATGTAAAGGCATTCTAGTAACGTTTGGTAAAACATAACACAAAAATATAACATCACGATATAAGGTTGATAACTCAATCATTTTAACTTACTTTCAATTTAGAACGAAATGATTTTGGGCTCTCTTTTCATTCTCAAAAGATAATTTAAAAACTATACTCAATTCATTAGAAAAACTATTAAGATATACTCAATTCATTAGAAAATTCGAAACTTTTAAATTATATCATTTTTTTGTTCTCATTCTTGTTATTGTAATAATATCATATTCTTTTTTGTCAACAAAACATGCACTCGTAAATGTATATCTTCATAAATAAATGTACAAAGACATATACATGTTGGTATGGAATTATTTGAGATAAAGCTACGTGTTTAATATCTAAGTACAAAAGAAATAATATGTTTTACTCCATTTTTTTACTTTAGCTTTATCATATACGAAATGGACGGTGGAAATTAAGTATTACGAAATAAGATTTATTTATATAGAAGCCAAGTGCATGACAAGAGGAAAAAAATATTTTTTGGGGAATTAATATATATAAGATAAAACAATTCATACTAAGAAATAATGGTCATTGCATGTCCACAAGATGATGAAAACGAGACTAAAAAAAGGTTCCCTATCTTCTTTCTAGTTTTGTTTTTGTATTTGCAGTAATAATTATAAATACTATATATAATAAATAAATTAAGAATATATAAAAGAAGACCCACCACCACCATGTATATGTAGATGCAAGTTGCACAAAATTAAAATAATACTTTTTGACATTTTATTTCATAATTGCATGGTGCTCCTAAACTAGGGTTCTCTCTCTCTCCTCTATTCTTTTATTTTATTTATTATTATTATTTGGATCCTTGTGATAATTTGTGTAAAATAACGAAGGAATGTGCTTTTGATCCTAAAGAACCAGCAAATGGAACCTCCGACACGTTACATTCATTCATTAAATATTTAATTTAAGTATGGTCGGTATATATATAAATCTCCCATTTTTAATAAATTTTGCTATTAATGGTTTTTGTATGTATACCAATAACTTATATCTATGTATACGAACTTCATACACACAAAAAACTTGAGTTAATTAATATACAAGTATATAAAATTTGAAGACAACAATAAATATCATGTTTCTTAGTCAAGGGAAGTGAAAATCCACAATAAATTATATATAACATGTAAATCAATATCCACCAACGATTTTGAAATTTCTTAATTTCAATACTGTATGAACCTTTTTTTTCTTATTGAAGTACTTTTATTTATTTATTTTTTTAAGAAAATACTAACATATATATATATATATTAATAAAAAAAAGACTAATATACATATATATATTAATAAAAAAGACTAATATACATATATATCATAACAAATTCGAGTTCTTATTATTCTCTTTAAACACATTTTTTAACACAAAAACGTAATAAATTAAAATTTATACACTACTAAAAATTTGGAAATTCCAAATGGAATTTGCGGACTGAATAGTTCGTCCCTAAATTTTCGGACGGATTGAAGACGGAAAATTAAATATGTCCGTAATCCGTTCGCAAATTTACGGACCGAAAAGCGGTCTCTGAATCGTCCGTGATTACGAATGGATTTGAGACAGAATTGGAAGACGTTGCGGATTAAAGACCGCGTCCAAAGACGTCCGCAATTTGCGGACGAGAACAATGTCCATCCGCAAATTTGTGGATGACAACAGTGTTCGTCCCAAGTTTACGGACGACAACAAAGTCCGTCCGCAAATTACAGACGGGAAGGGAAAGAGCGTCTGTTCGCAAATGTTATTGACTGCAACAGTGCCCGTCTGTAAATTATAAGGACGGTTTAGGATTTAAGGACGTATTCGAGACAGTTCGTTAGGAAATATTTGTCTTAGTCTGTAATACGTCCTTAATTAGTCCAGAAATTATCTATTTAACCCTCTTTATTCCATCCATTTTTCACACACAAAATTGTCATATATTTTTCTACATATCTTGTTATCGTTTTTTATTATAATGGCATCATCGTCGAGATCGAATATTTTTGTTTCTAGACACTGGGTGTATAGAAGAATTGATCGAGAAACTCAAGGTGTATCGAAAGAGTTTATAGAAGGCGTTACATAGTTTATGACGATGACGAAAAATCAACAAGTTTATAAAGAAACCGGTAAGTTGGTTTGTCCATGCGTCAAATGCAAAAATGAAAAACTCGTAATGAGAGAACCGTTTGGAATCATCTTTATTTAAGAGATTTACTCCGAATTATTTCATTTGGTTATCTCATGGAGAGAATTTTGCACCACAACCTAGTAATGTTGTGGAATATTTTAGTAGGGGTATTGTACATCATGAAGTATTTGAGACTTCTCAAGATGTAGAAATGAACCCTTATGTGGAAATGGTGCAAAATGTATTCTTTGAAAGAAGTGAAGGTGAAAATATTGAAGAAAATCCGAATGAAGAAGCAAAAAGTTTTTTTTTGAAATGTTAGAAAGTGTTAGGCATCCACTTTGTGATGGTTGTAGAAGCGGTCTTTCACAGTTGTCTCTATCTGCACGTTTGATGAATTTGAAGACTGGAAATAATCTTTTTTAGAATTGCATGGATTCTATATCGCAATTAGTAAGAGGTTATTTGCCTGAAGATAGTAATGCAATTGAGTCATATTATCAAACAAAGAAGATGATAAGATCATTGGGTTTATCGCCATATCAAAAATTGATGTTTGCCAAGACAACTGTATGATTTTTTGGAAAGAAATGTCGGATTTGAGCAATTGTTGATTTGTGGAAAAGATCGCTTTTATTTGACAAGGAATGAAAAATCGATTTTGTATCGCCGTATGTGGTATTTACCAATTACAGACATGATAAAAAAATTGTGTCAATCTGAGAAAATCGCAGACATGAGATGGCATGCTGAGCATTCAAGTCGTGACTTAGAAATGTGTCATCCCTCAGATGGTGAGGCGTGAAAACACTTTAACAAGGTATATCTTGATTTTACAGCTGAGAGTCGAAACATTTATTTAGGCCTTTGCACTGATGGTTTTAATCCATTCGGGGTGTCTGGGAGTAATTATTTGTCTTGTCCAGTTATTATGACACCGTAAAATTTACCACCTAATATGTGCATGAAGCGTGAATTTTTGTTCTTAATAATATTGATTCACGGGCCTAATCATCCGAAAAGAAGTTTGGTTATATTCCTTTAACATTGATTGAAGAATTGAAAGAATAGTGGAAGGGAGTTCCAGTACACGATGTTTCGATACGACATAATTTTATATTACAAAGTGCTCTTATGTGGACAATAAGTGATTTTCGAGCTTATGGTATGCTATCTGAATGGACAATGCATGGTCGATTGGCTTGTCCATATTGCATGAGGAAACATATGCTTTTCATTTGAAATATGGACGAAAGACGAGTTGGTTTGATTGTCATCTTCATTTTCTTCCTGTTGATGATACATTACGACATAACAAGAAAAAATTCAAAAGGAATATAGTTGTGCGGAAATATCCTCCTCAAGTTTTAATCGGCGAAGAGATTTTGTATGAATGACTTCTTGCTTTGGGTATTCCTAGGAGTATAGATTACGGAGGGAACAATCATCCAAGAATTGGTGGTTATGGAATTACTTATAATTGGAACAAGAAGAACATATTTTGGGATTTGTCGTATTGGAAAAATCTGAAACTTCGATACAATCTTGATGTCGTGCACATAGAGAATTTTTTTTATAATATCATCGACACAGTACTGCATGTCACAGGAAAAACAAAACATAACATTAAATCGCGGAAGGATTTAGAAGAGTATTGCTTACAAAAGGAGTTATATATAAATGATGATGGTAAAACTCCATTTCTGAGATTCAGATTGTCGAATGATGAGAAATATAAATTGTTGAAATGATTGAAGGAATATGTGAATTTTCTGATGGTTATGCATCTAACATCGGAAGGTGCATCAATATTCATGGAGGAAAGTTATCAGGGATGAAAAGTCATGATTTTCATGTATTCATGCAAAGACTACTTCCCATATGTTTTTCTGAATTGATGGACAAACATGCACACGAAGCAATTAGAGGTATTATTTATTTATATTAATAGTATAATGATTAATAATTAAAGATATTAATTGTTAAATAAACTTATACTTTAATTTTCAGGTATTGACATATTTTTTCGAGATTTATGTGCGAAAAATTTGAGTGTAGATGTGGTTCATAGACAATTCATCTACCACACAAAACCACATTAAGAGGTCTAGTTCAATTTCGTTGGATGTATCCATTCGAGAGATTTTGTTTCATTTGAAGAAAAAAACCAAAATAAAAAGCTCGTCTAGAGGATTCAATTGTGGAACAATACGTAAATGAGGAGATATCGTTATGCACTTCTACTACTTCGAGCCACATGTTCAAACACGAAGTAGAAATCCATACAGATGTTTTGATGGTGGTGTGACATTTTCATATACAGTACCAGATGTTCCAGATACATTTTGCGGAATTGATCGAACTGCTGGTAAGACGAAAGATCTATGACTATCACAACGAAATATACACATTGCACATACGTATGTTTTACTCAACTGTGAATATCTATGGCCTTTTGAAAGGTAACATACTATAAATATGTATTCAATGGTGTATACATATTTTATTTGTAATATTTGCAGAATTTTCTAACGTTTTACAAGATATTTGATTATATATTGAAGAATACATATGAATATTGATAAATCTCAACTCCAGGAACATAAAGAAAGATATTTCTCCATATGGATAAGACAATATGTAAGTAAATGATAGATTAAATATTAACAAATTACTTTTATATAATACTCTGATGCTTTGTCGACGATTGTTTCCTCTGTAATGCAGATTGAGATCGATAATCACCCGTTGTGGCTACAAGATCTTGTTAAAGGACCGATTGTGAAAGTTACGAGTTGGCTAATGTATTTTACACGTGGTTACAACTTTCATACTTACGAACACGGGAAATTGACATCAACTGTTAACTATGGTGTATGTGTGAAAGGTTAAAGCTATTAAGAATCGACCGACGAACTAGATTTTTATGAGATTTTGAAAGAAATATTTCAATTGGAATATCTGGGTATCATTACTACTCCAAAAAAAATTCTTATCCATACCACGTATGATATTTTAGAATATATTGACTTATATTTGCCATTTTTGTAGGTTACGTCAACTAAAGAGTGATGTTATTTCGATGTGATTGGTTCGATCCAATAAATGGTTATGGAACAAGAACAAAAAAAATTAGGCATTGTAAAAGTTAACTCTACACGAGGATATACAAAATACGATCTTTTTATTCTTGCGTCACAAGCCGATCAAGTTTGTTATGTTTTCTATCCACATATGAGACGATTTTCAGGTTGGCGTTTCGTACTGAAGATACTTTCAAAGGGTAAATTTATCGAAAACACAGAAGAACAACAATTGGCAATGCAATAACAAACCAGCGAGACTGTTGCTATTGATGAAGTTACTGTTGAAGCACTAGCGCATGGTGAAGTCGAAGAAATTGAAAAAAATGGAGATAATCTCTATAAAGGGATAAAAGAAAATGAATAAGAGGAATAAGAAGAATATGAATCAAATTTAAAAACACAAGAATCGACGGAAGAATTACATGGCTGTGAAGATGATTCCGGTTAACTTGTTATCGGATGTTCAAAATAATAAAAAATTGTTATTGAATTGTTAACTTCGTTATTGAATCAACGGAATATAGGTTGTTTTTGAATTATTAACTCTATTCCCATCCTTCGGTCCATTCCCGTCCCTCGATCCTAGGGACGGAAACAGAGTTAACAATTCAATAATAACTTATATTCTGTCGATTCAATAACGAAGTTAACAATTCAATAAAGAAGTTAATAATTTAATAATAATTATTTAATTATTTAAAATAGCCAATATTTTCACCATTACAAAAACATAAATATAAATAAAAGGGGGAATATGAGGAACACCCTCATAAGACTAAAACACTTCCAAAAATACCCTCGTAAACCTAATGAAAAAAATTGGAGAAAAGATATATGTACCCTTATATTTTGTTAGTGAAAAACACATACTAAGGAGGAGAAAACAAATTTGTTTCTTCCATTTTCGAGAGATTTTCTTCCATTTTGAGCGTTTTCAGCAATTTTTGAGCGATTTTCAACGATGTTTTAGCCATTTTCATTTATTTCCAGCGTTTTCAGTGTTTTCGAGCGATTTCCAGCGATTTTTAGCGATTTCCAGTGATTTCGAGTGATTTCCGACGATTTCTGGCGATTTCCGGCGATTTTGGATCGCACTGGGTCGTAGAGTCATAAGATCGCACTGGGTCGTAGAGTCTAACTGAACCACAGGGTCGTAGGGTCGAACTGGTCGTAGAATCAAGGGTCACACTGGATCGTTGGGTCGTAGGATCGAACTAGATCGTTGGATCGTAGAGTTAAACTGGGTCACAGGATCGTAGAAATATTTTGGGATACCAATATTTATAAGGATATTTTTTGAATTAAAACTTTTTTTCCGGGAAAAATATTTTTAAAGTGTAGGATATTTTTGAACTTGTATAAAATAAAAATTAGTTTGAAAGAAAAAACAAAGAATTACAATTATTATTATTTCCACTAATTGTGATTGGTCTCCGCCTGCATTTTCACTGGTCACTAATATATCCAGTGTTACGGTTATGCCCCAAGAATAAAATTCATTTTTATTTTCAGTATAAGCTTATGACAATGACTTGTAATAATATCGGTTTCTTTTAGTGGGGTAAATTCGATGATGTCATATTCAATTATATGTATATATATATATGTACACATTGTTATACATACATTTGTTCATAATTTCTTTTCGATGTGGTTTAATTTCACTCGTTCGTTTCCCCTTTTTTCTGCCTTTGCTACTGTATTATTTAGATTCTTTTTTTCCTTTCTGAAATTGACTATATGATCTTCCATGCAAAATGTGACTAACTAACTAATACAGCATTATGGTTTTGTTAAAATAAAGCAAGTCTATAGTTTATTTAATTACCATAAATAAGTCTTAAAAGTTTATTTGACTCTTGTCTTCTCCCATTGGACCATTGTTGAAATATCAAGAGCTTAGATTTTCACCGTATACCTAACTTTTTACGTAAATTAAAAAAAACCGTTAAAGATATAATTAATTATTTTGGACCGATCATGTCTTAATGATTGAATTTATACAAAAGGGTATTTCAAAATCGTAAATCATAAAAGGAAATACATAAGATGTGTATATATATTTCTTTTTAATAATTTATTAGATACTTGTATTTATGATGAACAACAATAACAAAGTGAAAGAATAAACAGAAACCAGCTGAGCTCCAAACGCTACCCTACATCCCAAAAGCTACAAGCTGGCCCCTCAAAATCTTCCACATTTCTACATTGACCCCGAAAATATGGGAACTAACAAACGAAACCCCAAAATACCAAAAAACGAAAAAACAGGGGACGAATCCCAAAACCCAAAACCAAAACAGAGGAGCAGATTCCGGGGACGTATATCCAGAGCATCCCACAGGTAAATCCACAACCCTAAAACCTTCATATATGTATGTTTATGTACGTATATACATATAAACATACGTACATACTCCGTATGTGTCGGAAATTCACACCTGCTTCGCCAAATCGCCGGCGCCGATGAAGGTCCCGTGGAATCCGTAAGGGACCCTTGATGGAAGTTTGATCGTTGCTTCGAGCTCCAAAGTCATGGCGTTGACGATTTGTAACTCCGATTTCCATGTCTTCTCGTCGTGAACGAAACAGAGGATGTAGCCGTCGTCTTCTTGATTCTCCGGCGAAACATCACGCGGGAGAAACAGAGGCTCACCGCCGTAACGGTTGTCCCCGTAGAGATACTTCTTGACTTCTCCGGTGGAGAGGTCGACCTTGGCAAAGCCGGAGACTTTGGGCCATGGCTCTGCGAGGGCGAGGTAAGCAAACCTCGTCTTCCTACCAAGCATGTTCTTGTTCACCATCCCTGCTTCGAGGTTGACCTGTTCGCTGTCGGAGATGATCGGTCGGCGTGTGGATTCGCCTGTTTTCAGATTCAGTCGGATTTCAGACAAGACACTCTTGAGTTTCTCCTCGGACTCGTTGAAAATTGAGTCCGGGGGAGTCATGCACGATCCGATCACGACGACCTCCTCTGTGTCTGGCTCTTCCCAAGCATTCCATAGATGGAAACAGAAGCAATCAGGTGCTTCAATCCATCTGATTCCTGACGAATCACTTTCATACTTGTCGAGAATCCCAAACCTCGAGACCTTGTTCTTGTCATAAACCACCGGAGACCCACCACGGATCATCTCTGGCAACTTGAAGACGACCTGTTGGTCAGGGATCACCACGAAGTTCTCTGTAATGGCAAAATCGTGCATCATCGTGGGTTGATCGAGATTGATCTCGACGTCTGGAGATTTCGTTCCGTCCGGCGAGAATCTGAAGTACTTCAGGTAAGGCTTCGAAACGACGTCGTAACTCAAAGCGAAGAGCTCGCCGGATTCTGGGTCGACCTTGGGGTGAGCGATCATGGTGGATTTGAGCTGACCATCGAAATCGTACCGCCCAGCAGTCTTCAAGTCACCAGTCGGAGTGATCCGAACATGGTACGGCAAATCGTCCTCCGACATGGCTAATAACCGACCGTTGAAGTAAACTAAGCCAGCGTTAGCCACGCCGGTTCCATGAGTGGGGTCGACCAAACCGACCATAGCCCGAGCGTAGAAGAGCATGAGACGAGCAATTCCCGTGTGACCGTGAAGCTCTCCGATCGCCTTGGGGAAAACAGGTCTACCCAAGTCACGCTCCTGGACCAACCGGTTTGTCTGGGTCAATCGGCATGAGTAGCTAACTGAACTGTCCTCGAACCGAACAGCGTGAACCATCCCGTCGCCGTCAAAGAAGTGGTGACCAGCGACCGGCTCGTGAAGTGGGTTCGCACCGTTCCTTACGTACACTCCTTTGATGCAATCGGGGATTTTTCCAACCACCGGAAGATTCCGACGAACTGGCTGCTCCCCCACCGGAGCGAAGTTTCCGGCGATCTGAACACGCGGGTCAGCAGTTTTCGGGAGCGGATGACTCCTCTCGTGGTTAACCAACAAACTCTCCGCCGCGTCTAACGCCGCAGCCGCCGCTCTCTGGAGAAAGTTGAGCTCCTTGTCGGAATCCTTGGTTGTTGTTGGAGTCTGAACCGGAGAAGAAGAAGTGGTGTTCTGTTTAGGGAAATGAAGAACAGAGGGAGTGCGGAGTGAAGATGAAACACTAGGCTTATGTTTTGTCCGAGTCATGGGTATGGAGGAACAACACAATTCACAGCTGGTTGATAATGGCGGATGATGATTACTACTGATCCAACTCCTTGACACCGTCGCCGTCGCCGATAAAGAAGCCATTCCTACGTTCCGACAACAACCTGAACAAGTGTTTATTTGGTCTCCTCGAGTGTTTGAACTAAGTGGGGAAAGTGAGATAGAGAATCTTTTGGTTCTTGAAGATAGAGAAGAGAAGAAGAGAGTGGTTTGAGCGAAGATGATGAAGTCGGAGGGTATATATAAACCGGTCGAGAGTAGGGCTTGGGGAGGTGGGACCCATAAGAGGGTGTACCACGTGTTCGAGTGAGAGGCTAAGAGATGGAGTAAGTGGAGGGTTTTGAGAGAAAAAAAAAAGGCTACTTTTTGAAGAAAACATAACCCGACTCAAAAAAACTTCCTAAGTTCTTTTTTCAAATACATTTATATATAATTCAATCTAAAATTTAATTTAACAATTATATTATGTAAACTATAAATTAGTTTATAATTCATATCTTAATGTTAATGGTCTTTAACATATCATTTATATTTATATCCAAATGATTTTAAAATATACAAATTACAATCGTGTCCATATTAAATAAAATTTTTATATCATATCAACTTAAAAATAATTTAATCCAAAAATTAATTCAAAATTTTATATTTATATCCCAATGATTTTAAAATATACAAATTACAATCGGTTCTAAATCAAATAAAATTTTTATATCATATCAAATATAATCCAAAAATTAATTCAAAACTTTTGTCTAAAATTATATACATAAATCAATAAATTATATCTTAAACGATTGTAATGATATAATTTAAAAATTTTCTTTGGTTTCATTCACTATTAGTTGTTAAGATACAATTTTTTAAAACAATGAAAATAAAATTATTTTTGTTCAATTTCAAATAACTAAAATTTGAATATAATAGCTATTATTATACATCTTTATGAAGTCTTTAGTTAGATTCGATTTCCTAATACATAAATTTCAACCAAAAGATACAAGATAATTTCGTACTTTGGTCTTCTTAGAGTATGTTAGTATTACGTCTGATATACTGAAATGTGTTAAACTTTGACTTGGCTGTTATTTGACAACTACTTCAAGCTTATTATTGACATGGAAAATGTTTATAGATTATTTACATGTATGTATATATATATATATATATTGGTTCAGATTGTTGGGTTTCACTATTCCAACTGGCAACGTGTCGAATATATTTGTGGCGGCATAATCATATAAAATAATCAAATAAACATTAGAAAAATCAACAACAAAAATACATACTAAACATAAAAAATAACAAAATAAATAAAACAATAATAAGGACATTTTAGGCTTATATGCAAAATCTAATTCCCGATTGGACCATTGTATCCTCTCTCTCTCCTTCTCTCTCTCTCTCAAGGTTTTGTTTGTGCGTTTGTAGTGTAGAGGACGCGTATATGCCTCATAACGTAGTAGTCCGATACGACACGTGGCATCTTCTTCATCAATCTTCACTACCCTCCAATAAGCTTACTTTTCTTTCTATTCGAACTAAAATTTAGTATGTTTTTAAATGTAAATCTACATTTTTAATAATTAAAAAACTAAAAAAATTTAGTTAATTTAAAATATATTAGAAGATATTTACCAAATTCGTAAAAGACAGAGGACTAAAGGGGATTAAAAAATGTGATATACCGAGAAATACTTGTACAATGAAAACAAAAAAAAATCTCTAAATTTAAGTTATTGTAAGTCAGAGTACAGTCTAGCATTTCTCTCACATATAATTCAGAGATGATCTTGCAAAATAAACCAAATTAGGGTACATGAAATCAAAACCATACATGCTTATGCGAAGGTAGATTTGGCGAAAATTTGTTTATGTCTCGTCATATTCTATTTGTTGAGAAATCTCTAATATTTCAAAGATTAGATGAGCAATAAAAACGGTCAGAAAATTCCACAAAGAAAGGAGGTTGCAATGGTGGTGATATTTTAACAAAACAAAAAAAAATCGAACATAAGAACACTACAAAAAAGGCAATTTTCAACGGATATGTATGTTGGAAATCGTCTAAAATCCGTTGCGATGATCGATTCCAACGGACGACAACGGATTGACGCCCGTTGGAAATCGCTCGTTACAAATCAAGATCCGTTGTGATTCTCAACGGTGTTACAACAGATAATATCTGTTGCAAAATTCCAACGGACGGGTAACAGATAGTTCCATTGACAGATTGTAACGGATGACCGTTACAAACACTGCAACGGATGGCCGTTACCAATCTGCAACGGATGACCGTTATCAAACTGTAACGGATGCTCGTTACCAATTATAAATAGATATCTGTTTCCATTCCGTTGGTACGAAAAATACGCGGGAATTGAAAATTTGCAACGGATGCCCGTTGACCGGATGTCCGTTGACCGGTTGGCGGAAAATGGCAACGGGCATCCGTTAAAAATTAGCGGGAAAACTGGATTCCAACGGATGTCCGTTACAATATTTTTAAAACTATCAATGGCATCGGTCTGTATTTTTACAAAGAAATAAAAAAATTAAACAAATTTTTAAAAATTAAAAACAAATTTAAAAACCCTTAATTAATATAAAATTTTTTTACAAAAAATAAAAACCTAATTTTATTACATATCATCTAATTTTGCGCGGCGTTGTTTTCCCCGTCTGATTTTGCGCTTGATACGCTAGGCCAGTTAGCAATTCTATGACGCTCTCCATGTGCCGCATCTGTGCTCGAATTTCTCAAAGTTGTGTTTCGAGATCCTTGATACGTAGTTGTTCTGTGTAACTATCTTGAACCACGGGGTGGTACCGTCGTGGCATCCTCGATCCTTTTGAAGTGCACCGAGACCGTATAGACGTCCCTTATACGTTTAACCAACTATAAAATAAACAAAGTTAGAGTTAGAATCGTTAGAAAATATTTTATTTACAAATAGAATTATAAACAATAATTTTTTTCTTTACCTCCAAATAAATTTTATCCCTTTAAAGGAGTGAGCTCGTCGGAAGTTGAACCACAAGCTTGTGATTGCTGTTTGATCTTACCCGTCACAGCTTTCACCATCTGTTCCGCTCGAGGATCGACGAGTTCAGATTCGTCGCTCTCTTTCCTGACGATTGGTTTCTTCTTGGCGTGGGTTTTCACAACCAACTCAAGAAGAGTCAGTTCTTTTCCTATTTGTTGCATCTATTTTATAACATACATATAATTATATAAATATTGTAAAAAATTAAATAATAACTACAAGAAATTTACCAATTCTTTTTTTCTCTTCACGAATGATTTGGATCCCGAAGTATGGAAATGTGGACCATCTCCCGGAACGTTCTCGCCGTACCGACATCTCTTGGCCTTCTCGTTCTTGGCCTTAAAGTCCTCAGACTCCCAATGTTGGACGAGTCGGTTGAAGACTTCATCTATTGCCCATGTCGGTTCGATTCTTAGTGTAGTAGTTGTGCTTGGCGTTGTTCATCATCAAGCGCATGCGGGCTTGCATGTCATGCATCCAAGCTGAGTAGATGCACGATGTATCCTTCTTCCGCCATCTGTATGAGCTGCAAAATAAATTATAATAAATTAGTTTAGAATAAATGTAATTAATTATTTAAAAAATTATAATATTTAACTTATGATGAAAGTACACAACCATCGGCGGCGTATAAATTATGGCGTAACTTGCTAGTAATAATAGAGTCGATCCTATAGCGACCCCTGAATGATGCTATTGTTTTTATATTTTTTAACATCATATATATCAAACTTGCACATGAAAATAAAATATATAGATAATATTTATAATTTAAAACAATACAAAATTATAATGTGAATTCTTATCATAGCGTCCTGTCATAGCAATCATGATCGATAATTGGAAGGGTATGACGCTCGTCAAAATTATCGGTCAAAGAGTCGATATCCATCATATGGTCCTCTTTATCAAATATCGGCGATACCAATATTGGTGAAAGAGGCTGATATGGTGGAGGTGGAGGCCGGGGCAGGGCTTCCGCTGAATACGCCAACATACCACCAGAATATATGAATTGCCTAGCCCTCATTTAGTGTTTAGAAATGTTTCGATAATTATCCACAACAAGACCGCTTTCAATGTAAAATTTTTTTTCGTACTAACTTCATGAGCAAGAATTTCTTCGTCCCACAAATGTCTTAATTCATGAATTAAGGGCTGCAAAAAGACATCGAAACTTTTCTTCGGATGTTCTAGTCCTGGAATCAGGAACGTCAAAAACATTACCTCTCTTTTCAAACACATATCGAGAGGCAAATTATACGGAGATAAAATCATCGGCCACAGAGAATATTGACTTCCAGATTGTCCATATGAACTAACCATCGGTGCAAAGGCAAAGATAAAATTTCTCGTTTCATACGCAACTCAGTAAATATTTCATTTAAATCTTTTGAAGCATTATCATACGATGGATGCTGCATTATCCCTTCGTCCGTAGTGTGTTCTATGTGTCATCTCATTCCTGCAACAATTTTTTCGATTCAAATAACCTTCTCAACCTGTTTGCGACAGGTATATAGAACATTTTTTATATGGCACATATTTACGTGAATATGGTTCTTTTGGCCGAAATATACTTGCACCGCAAAACTTGCATTCCAACAAGTCTTTATCGTTACCCCAAAACAACATGCAATTGTTTCTACAAACATCAAGTTTTTCATGTGGAATTCCCAAATCTTTTAAAACATTCTTTGTTTCGTAGTATATCTCGGGAGCTTGATTATTTTCCGGTAAATATTTACGCATGGTTTTGCAAATAAATCCATATAATTTTCAGCAACATTGTAGTCTATTTTTATACTCATCAATCTTGAAGATAAAGATAAGTGAGACTGACCTTCACGACAATCTTCATATATAGGTTGTTTCGCCGAATCCAATAGGTTAAAAAACGATATGCATCGATGTTCGACATCTCTTCATGCGGTTGTTCATGAACAACTCCAGGAAAAGCATTTGACACCATTTTCACATATGGATTGGTCGGTTATGCTTAATAAAAGAACTTCTTTATTAACCTACGTTGTAAAGTGTTTGCAAACAATTTCTTGACTTCGATACTTCATGTTTTTGCATCTTTTGCATGGACATAACATTTTCCCGCGTTCTTGACACAAAGGTTGCATCGACGCAAAACTCATGAATTGCTCCAATCCGTGTAAGAATTCTTGTATAATATTCTCTTCGGTTATATGATCCTTTCTTCTATACATCCACTCTCTTGATCTATATATATATATATATCTATTTGAAGAATACGAAATTGTGTTGAAAATATATTTTGTATTGATGATTTGATGCTAAAACCTTGTTATTGATCATTAAATAGTGTTATTTGCAACGGAATCCGTTGGAATCCTCAACGGATGTCCGTTGCAAGGTCACGTGAAATTATTCCACCGGAAACCCTCGAAATTATCAATTTCAATGGGCATCCGTCGATAATACCAACGAATATCAATTACATTTGGCAACGGATGTCCGTTGCCTATTTTTTATGGTTTTCTAATGGCTTCCAACGAACAGTTACAACGAAACTGATCTGTTAACCGTCTGTTGATAGTTGCAACAGATTGCAATGGATGGAGGCCCGTTTGGCATTCTCGGATCTCTGTTTCAATCCGTTGGAAATTTTCTTCAAACGACAGATCCATTGCTCCATCCTTGCAAACTGCGTATTTTTTGTAGTGGAGTGATCAAAATGTAAAAGCCATTTCACTTTCGATGTAGTCATTGCCGCAACATAACTAAGAGAGATATCTAAAGTCTTGGACAAATAGGTCCTATGAAGAGATGAAGGGAGTTGAAGCCCTTAAATCATGCTTGAATGAGTATATCTTTCCATTTTCCCCTTGGTAATTCAGATAGTTTTGTGCAAGAAAATACCGATGAAGTAGTTTTTGTTAACCTCGAGAAAAAAATGTTGGGATCTCCAAAAGTTTCATACCTTTAAATGGCTTTTACACCAAGTGAACCACAAAGAACCCCTTTTAGTGAATATGTTCTTGAAAATGTTAAAAAAACAACATGTATAGCAGAAACATAAAAATAAAAAATTGTATTTCATCGAACTATGATTTTTTATTCATTTATCAATCTCCAAGTGCACTGGTTTTGTCTTACAAAGCACTCGAGAATATCGTAGTTAAATCCCCTGAATTAGACCATGAATATGAAAATCTAAGTTCAAAAACACACGTTCTACCAGTGCTAGCAATCTCCGCCACAAACTCAAACAACTCTCTAAGGATCTTTTTTGGTCTGTAAGAGTATATCTCGCAATTTACTCAATGACTCATTACTCTTCCAAGCTTTCATCATCCTTCTTTTATATAAATCTTTTTTAACTACACGAACAAAATCTAGGAATAACTTATCTTAAATTTGATCTCACCAAGTTGTTGCATGACCAAATCAAATCCAATAAAATCTCAGCAACCTTTGATCAAGTTCACTCTCCAAGATTCTGAACAACCTTTGATCAAATCCATTACTCAAGACTCTCAACAACCCGAAACAAACACAAAACAATATTTCTAATTAAATGATATTTCAAACACTAACAATCTCCCCTATGAATTTATGATCACACAAATAGAAACTTGTGCATAAAAATTTAAGAACATTAGACAACACAATCATCATAGGTCATTAGGTCATTCATTTCGTGATGTTTTGATCATCATATATAACCTTCATTTTCTCCCTCTGTTTATGTGATCCAATATAAAAAAAGAATAAATATTAGTCACACAAATATATGAACTAACTAAAATATCGATCATTGATTTTTATTGCACATGGTTTGGTGTTCTTCAATATCTTTCCTTTAAATGATGAAACATCTTTGATTAGATGTGAATTATGTTTTGACCTCATTTTTCCATTTCTATATAAGAAGTTCGAGGAGAAAGAAATCTCATTCATTTTAGGATTTAAAAGGATAATGAAATTCAATCTACAAGTATGCTATAATATCCTATGTATTCCCTCATTTTCTTTTATTTATTTCTTTGTTACTAAAAAATATTTAGCAATCCGTTTTTAAACCACATTTTATAAAATCAAGGGCAAATAAATAAGAGAAACAAGAATAAGTAGGGGTGGGTATTTCGGGTTACCCAGACCGACCCAATCCGAATAATCCAACCCATGAGATATATGGGTTTTATAGAAAACCCATATGATTTCAATATCAAAAAACCCAAATGGGTTCGGGTCGGTTCGGATTCGGTTTCAGGATAATCCGAGGAACCCGAACAACTCGAAAAAAATAAAAAACCTAAACAAACCCTAACCCTAAACAGTGAGTCATGACACAGCTCCCTCTCCCTCTCATTCACACGTTTAAAACCCATTTAAAACCCGAATTACCTGTTTAAAACCCGAATTACCCATACTTAAAAAACCCGAATTATCCGAAATATCTAAATAACCCAAATACAATTCGGGGTTTTTAGGTTCAATGTTTCAAAACCTGAACAACCCGAACCCGGACTGAAACTTAAGGAACCCGTCTCGAAAATCAAATGGGTTTTTTGGGTTCAATTTTTTATAACACGAAGAACCCGAACACGGACCGAACCCGAGGAACCCGTCCTGAAACCCGGATTGCCCACCCCTAACACTACAAAAAACACGCTAGTTCCAACGGACGGGGCAACGGATCCGTCCGTTGGAACAAAAAAGCAAAGGATCGCAACGGATATGTTAATGCTTTCAACGGGAGCATATCCGTTGCAATCCGTTGGATTTTGTAACTCACCGTTTGAGTTTGATTACATATTTCGCGTCATTTCGGTTTTTGTTCACCGCTTGAGATCGACATGAAATGAATTATAATCACAAAATCGTAATTCATAATATCTAACTATTGTAATATGCAAAAATAACGGATTATAACGAATTTGCAAGCATTTACAACTGAAAAGGATATTGTTCGTGGCCATTTATGTTCGAAAGTAAATGTTATCCGTTGAAGATCCGTTAGAAACCGGGGAAAAGCGTTCCAACGGGCATCCGTTGCAATTGTTAACGGACGTCCTTTAGAAAGCGCAACAGATGAACGTTGATATTTTGAATTTCGAGGTTCACGGGTCGAAATAAGTACACGTGACTCTGCAACGGGCGTCCATTGCAAATTGCAACGGACATCCGTTGCAGTATAAACTATTTAGATCTTATCAAAGAGTGCATCAAACCATTAATAACAAAAACATTTTCGAAAATTTCATCGTCTTCGAATCGAAATATATATAGATCAAGGGAGTGGATGTATAGAAGAAAAGATCCTGTAACCGAAGAGATTACGCAAGAATTCTTACACGGATTAGAGCAATTCATGAGTTTTGCATCGATGCAGCCTTTGTGTCAAGAACGTGGGACAATGTTATGTCCATGCAAAAGATGCAAAAACATGAAGTATCGGAGTCAAGAAATTGTTTGCAAACATCTGTTTAAGGTGGGTTTCGTTGAAAATTACGAAATTTGGTTTTTTCACGGCGAAGATTGCGGTGTTAGAGATAGTGTGCAAGATCCACAAGTACAACGAATTGAAGAAGCTATTTATGAAGAATCAACGACCAATCCATATGTGGAAATGATGTCAGATGCTTTTTCTGGAGTTGTTAATGAACAAACGCAAGAAGAGATGCCGAACATCGATGCACGTCGATTCTTCAACCTATTGGATTCGGCGAAACAACCTATATATGAAGGTTGTCGTGAAGGTCAGTCTCGTTTATCGTTATCTTCAAGATTGATGAGTATTAAAACAGACTACAATGTGACTGAAAATTGCATGGATTCATTTTGTAAAACAATGCAGGAATATTTACCGGAAAATAACCAAACTCCCGAGACATACTAAACAAAGAATGTGTTAAAAGACTTGGGAATGCCACATGAGAAAATTGATGTTTGTAGAAACAGTTGCATGTTGTTTTGGGGAAATGATAAAGACTTGTTGGAATGCAAGTTTTGCGATGCAAGCAGATTTCGGCCTAAAAAACCATCTTCACGGAAATACGTACCATACAAGAAAATGTTTTATATGCCTGTAACAAACAGGTTGAAAAGGTTATATGAAT
>CM071867.1:2762843-2791986 GCA_036759665.1 Gynandropsis gynandra
CGCCAAATCGTTTCCCACCAGTTTGCAACGGACATCCGTTGGCATTTCCAACGACCTTCCGTTGAAAATGTTTTCGCGCCAAATATTTCCCGCCAGTTTGCAACGGCCGTCCGTTGCCAGTTCCCGCGCACATGGCAACGGATGTCCGTTGCAAAAATGATTTTTCCCCGCCTAATTTTGCAACGGATAGCCGTTGCTTTCCAACGGTCGTTCGTTGAATAATTGCAACGGTCATCCGTCACAACCTTTTCCAACGGGCGTCCGTTACTGTATTCCCAACGGCGTTTTCCGTTGCCATTCCGTTGCAAATTTGTAACGGATATTATCCGTTGGAACGCCGTCACGAATTGCAACGGATCATCATTTGCAACGAACTTTTCGCAACGGACGGAAATCCGTTGGTGTCCGTTGGAAACGGCTGGTTCCAACGGATTTTGGGCGCTTTCCAACGGATATGTGCTTTGCAAAGCGCCTGTTTTTTGTAGTGTAATAATAAGTTTTAGAGTTATTTTTTCCGTTTAAATGCACTTAACCTATCACTGGATTCACTCATAAACATTTGGTACACTTATGAGCCGATTTCATTTTTTATTCTTTTTGTTTTTTTCGTTGTTATCGATTTCTATGACGTTGTTTAGACAAACTTTTGTTCAAGTAACACATTCCTAGGCTAACTTTTTGTATGTATACTCTTATGTTCCATTTGAATCATAGCAGAGTATTTAAATATAATTTAGCTTTGTGCCTTAAGATGTTACAAAATTGAATTTTAATGTCTCCTAAATTAGTCCCGATCAATATACTCATAACAATATCTTTTTAAAAGTATAATCTTTTGATGAACCGTCAAGTCATTAGAGGATTAAGACGCACTAAACCCTTTTCTTTATTTTACATCAAACATTAAGTCTCGAAACAATTAAGTTTGCGAGCATATGTGTACTTCAATAAAGCTTAAACGACCTTGATAAACCAAGTACAATTTAGTAAATCATTAGATCCGAAAATTATGTCCAATTTATTATATACATAGTCTTCATTTTATTTCAATTCAGTTTAAAGAGTCGGGACTAATAAATATAATTTTTTACGGTTCACAAACTCTAAGTGATTTTTTCTAAACAAATATAATGATCCAAATCGAAGGGTTTTTGTGAAGATGTCATTTAGTTAACGATCAATAGGTCCATATTGAATTTTCGTTTGTTTTCTTTCAACCTTTCCAAAAAGATGATTCTTTCTAATTTGTTTACCTACATGAAATTGGTATGCACACATCAAGATTATCAAGACTTAGTTTTGAAATATCTCGAACCAAATTTGAATCTGTAAATTTTACTAAGGTTTGATCATCCTTCGTCACTTTCATACTCTTTTGTTTAGCTCTCTACACATATCAATTGTTTGATGATCACGTACCTTAAATAATACATTTTCCATCATAATTCATAATACAACATTTCTTTTGTGTAAATCGTACTTTATAATCATTATCACATGATTGACTAAAGCAGACAAACCCTTCACATAATGACCATTGTTTAACATGGGCTATCCAAGAATTTGTAGATCTCTTTGTCCATTGATTTTTCTTTTGTTTCTATCTCCAAATTTAACACCTCCAACATTCACTCTTTCATTAAAATTTGATAGAAGTTATTTATTCTTTATCATGTGTCTAGAACATCCACTATGCGTTGAGACATCATATTGTAAGCAGTGTTACAACAAGATATTGGATGGTAATCTCTAGAGAATCAACATTTCTCTCTTTTTTTTTTGTGTAATAGAATCCCAAGGGTTTTTTTTCCTCCGTGTGAAGATGTTCACCAAATATGTTTGCTATAAAACTTGCTCTTTTAAGTTTATAGAGTTTCGAAGACTATTTTTTTACATAACCTAAATAAAGACTTATTTGAGAATGAGAACATTTAATGTATCAGATGTTTATGTATTTGTTTCTATTTTAATTTTTTAGTAGTCCAATTAAAAAAATATTAAATTAAACATTAAAATTTATTAAAATAGCTATTTAAATATATTCAAATTGAGGAATAATTTTATTTGTGGTTGAACATGATGAGATTTATAAGATTCCAACTAAAAAATAATTTAATAAATATATGTATCAATCTTTTATATATTATATCAAGCCTCTTATAATTTTGAAAGTATAATTTCGAATACACTTGGATTTTAATCCGTTCATCTTGAACAAAATCTCACTTTAAAACCAATTACACATCTAATTTGACTTAAATCGTACTCTAAACCATCAGTATATTTTTATGTTTTGACAAAAATAGAGAGTAGATAAACACAACATTTTGATAGAGTTCTTACAACTCCAAAGTAATTTTTATTTAAATATCATACAGTTACCATGTATACGTCAGTTTTTTGTGAAAATACCTCGATTTACACATTCAGACTTTGAATACACAACACCATATATAAATCGCCTAAAACTATTAAAATAATAATTTTAAGTGATAACATTATTTTCCAAATCATTATCCATAATTCCTAAACTAACAAATAGTTTGAGACTTGTGTAAGTCATACATAAAAATTCTTTACACATTTGTTGATTTTCAATGTTATATTTTTTTTACAATAATGGATACTTTTGCTCAAAGAGATGGTTATCAAAATCTAGCATTGATTAGGTTATTACTAGATTTTGTCCATGATCTTCTGTTAAATTAAATTGTAACATCATTTATAGTTTACAATTTGTTAATTTTTTTACTAATTCTATATTGGTCTATTTAAAATAAAATTTAATCAATCATATAACAAAATTATAACATTAAGAATGTTTCAAATGCAATACTAATTAGTAATTAATAAATTGGTACATGTGTTTTTTATATATTGTCCATGTAACTTTCCATGGGTATTCCCAATACAATATATGGATATTATCTTATTTATATGGTTACAAAATTATACAATCTATTTCACACGATGGATGTGTGTGTATATATTTAACTTGAGTGTATATATCCATATTGGACCAAAGGATATAGATCTTAATTCGTTACTAATATCAGCTTCGTTTAATTATTATAAGATATCCGTAGAGTATAATGTGAATTTAATATATATATATATATATCGGTATGTATAAAATAATTGACGAATATACAAAGATAACAGTACTTGTCCGAATTACGAGAAAATGTGTATGATTGATAGTGTGTTTGTAACAAAAATGGAATAAAAATTAATAAATCGAATAATTATAGTTATCAGATGACTGTTACAGTGCTATTACCTACATCACTACCTAATTAAAAAATTACCTTTAAAATTAAAAAATTCGGTTTCTTCCTGAGTTGGGGGACAAGTTACGATTCGGTATCCTACTCTACGGCATCATCATCATCACACCACCATGATGATGATGATAATGATAATGAGAATCATCATCATCATCATCATCATCAATAATTACTATTATTATTTTCACAAATTAAATTCATAATCAAAATTATAAATTAATATAATCTTCACTTTATTATATACTTGTAACGCAACGCATACATAATAAATACATGGACATTATTATTTCATATATATCAAGATAATAAAACATGTGTTTAATAAGCATATACAAATTCGTTAAAACTATAACTAGTTAAAACTATATTACGAATTCGATCTAAACATTTATTGAAAAGATTAATAAGCAAATTCTAACCATTAGATTACAAAAAACTTACTACATAATTATGATGTGAAATATAATATAAACAAGAAACCCATAGCATAAACTGATGTCATTAATGATTAATTAAGAAAAAGAATAATTTAATATACCTAAACATATAGACGTGTTTGAAAAATTTTCCGTACAACATAGGCTTAACTACCATATCTTTCAATTTAATGTTGCATCACATAGACTAATAAAAATAAGCCATAAATAATAACATTATATATATATATATATATAACTGGATTTGTCTCCTTCTATTAGAGTCATTGATGACCCAATTAAACCCCCAAGAAAAGTGGTGAGAATAAATAATGTGTTTTTTTTCTTTGATCTGATGGATTGAATAAAAAATGACGGTCGATTCGATCATGCTTATATTGATACTAACCAAACATACTTTTATTTCATTTTTATTTAAAAAATATTTAAATTAATATTATCATAAGTTATCGCCACGTCAGTTTCCCGACACCTCATCTTCCGACGAGAATATTTAGTGTAGTTTATATTGTTTACTTTTAGTTTATGCATGCACACACACACATATATACCTGTCATGTATACATGCGTGTGTATGTATGTTTGTATGCATTTTATCTAATATTATGATATATATATCATATACATGTCATGGTGTAGAGAAGATATTGCGTTTAACGAACTAACTCGTGGCTCGCGAACAACCTCATAAATTTTCTTCTCGTTCAATGATTTTCTTTATATTATTTAGTTTCGTACGTTTCATTTTTGTTATTTTCTTTTCTTTTAATTTTCATAATAACGTCGGCAGGTTCTTAATTATGACTTAAATAATAATTATCTCAAGCGTCAAATTATTAAACTTATTTTAATTGGACATGATGATACGATTATAATGAATAATTATAATGTTTCTTTCAAGTAAAAGGATTATTGGATTCTCGTTTGACTAGTCATAGATACGCACGAACACGACTATTGATTATGAATTGTGTTCGTTATATTGTTTACCTTTGAGTTAATTATCATAATTTGTAATACATGTTCGTTTTTTATTCGCAATTTTCATATCAGGCTTAGAATTTTGAATATCTGTCTTTTAGTATTCAATTTAATATGTTATTTTTTACTATCTAATATATTTGTTATAGTCCAATATTTAAAGTAAATTTAACAAATATTCCCCTCTTTTTAATATTAATTTTTGAAATGAAATGGATATAACTATTTTACATTTACAATAACCTGTAAAATTACCTTAAAAATATACATTGACACGTTTTTATATGGATATTTATTTTATTCGAATCCATATAAAATAAGAGAATTTATAACAAAAACAAATAACTTTCTAATATACATATATATATAACGTGGAATAAATAACATTTTAGATGGAAAAAATTCAAAAGAGATAAATAAAAGTCTATTTTAATTTAAATATATATATGATATTTTTTTGGAAATTATAAAAATGAATTATGTGAATGGAAAAGTATAATAACCCTTTTTATATCATACGAAATCATAAACCTTACAAAAAAAATTCATGGAACAAAATGTATGGTTATTCAAAGTTCGTAGTATAAACATTTTTCAAATATAGATTTTATTAAGGTTTGACGTGTTTTCTTTTATATATATATATATTCTTAAATAAATAATTTTTATTCATAGACTATAAATGTAGATGTTGTAAAATATTATGTCCTAAAACAAATAATTATGGATGAATTGCAAATAAAAAACATTTAATTATTAAGTAATTATTTAGTAATTATCAAATAATTATCATATATACATATAAATTAAAAGTAGACATTGAATCCGCGCGATGCACGTAATAATATTTATAAATATATAATTATAATTAGTTATAATGGTTTTAACAGTTTTTTTTAACAAATAGTAATATGATAGTTATTATTTTTGTTTTGTGGATTTGATTTAGAAAGCGGTCTTGTTGTGGACAATTAGCGACTTTCCTGCCTATGGAATGTTATCTGGATGGAGCACGCACGGAAGATTGACATGTCCATATTGTACAGATTCATTTCAACTAGTATATATAGAAGATTTCTTCCTCGTGAACATACTTTCCGAAAAGATAAAAAATATTTTCGAAAGTACGTGGTACAAAAAGAAGAGGCACCGTGCATGCAAACCGGGACACAAATCCTTTACGAAAGATTGAACACAATGAGAGATTTATAAGAATCAGTAGAATGCGGTGGAGATCATGGGCATCGTAAACCAAAAGGCCAAGGTGAATGACATAACTGGTATAAACGTAGTATCTTTTGGGAACTACCATATTGGAAATCATTGATATTACGTCATAATTTAGATGTTATGCATATCAAAAAGAAATTTTCGATAATATTATCAATACTGTTTTGACTGTGACGGGTAAAACTAAGGATAATATACAATCAAATAAAGATTTGAAGATAATATGTCGACGACCTGAGTTGGAATTAAGAGATGGAAGGTCACATGTCCCAGTATTCAGATTGTCTGGTCCGACGAAAACGACATTATTAAAGTGGTTAAAAGAAGACGTTAAGTTTTCAAATGGATATGTAATGAACATTGCTCGGTGTGTGGATATTGTTGGTTTGAGGCTAATGGGGTTGAAAAGTCACGATTGTCACGTTTTCATGCAACGACTCATTCAAATTGCATTTGCTGAACTCTTACCATGAAATGTTCACGATGTGCTATGCAGAATCAACATATTTTTTAGAGATATATGTTCAAGGAATTTTAAAAAGGATGACTTGGAATTAATGAAAAACAATATCTCTAAATTATTATGTGCATTGGAAAAAGTTTTTCCGCCTTCATTCTTCGATGTCATAAAGCATTTACCAATAGATTTACCAGATGAGGCAATACTCTAGATGGATGTATCCTTTCGAAATATTTTTCTTTCATTTAAAGAAAAAAACAAAAAATAAAGCAGTGGTCGAAGGATCTATTGTCAAACAATACTTGCTGGAAGAAATCACATATTTCAGCATATTTTACTTCGAGTCGCATATTTAGACGAAAGAATGACGTGCAAAGGATGATCTCACAAACTATCCGTATCAATATAATCCGCAGTTTGGCACAATTTATGAAATGTTTACACCAATTGGATGTACAGGAGACAAATCCGAGGAATATGGTCACGTCCACACATATATAAATTACTAAATTGTCAAGAGTTATTACCATTCGAAAGGTACAAAACAATATTATTCAATCTTTTAAATATATATGTATACATATATAATATAGTAACTTATTTTCATTATACAAGATATTTGATGAACAAGTAATTGGTACATGTCCTCATCTAAACGTAGATGAACTCAAAGACATGAAAGTGCAACATTATGGCTCGTGGTTGAGAGATTGCGTAAGTACTCGTGTACACATTTATTAAAATTAATTGCATTTATTATAAAGTATTCATTCGTTTTATGTTACGTACAGGTGAAATCTTCTGATGAAAGACTTCTGATGTGGTTAAAAGATTTGGCTAATGATCCTGCATGAAATGTTATGTGCTGGCCAATCTTGTTTACTCGCGGCTACACGTTCCACACTTACGAACACGGAAAACATAGAAGCACATACAATTATGACATTTGCATTAATAGTGAAATAGAGGGTGATAACTTCTACGGCATTTTCACCAAATGCTTTTTAAATAAACTCTATTATTCCTGGCAAGTTACGCCAGAAGTCATACGCCACTGATGGTGGCACACTTTTATCTTAAGTGTATTTCAAATTATAAAATGATATATGTTATAAACTAAATCATTATAAATTATTTTGCAGCGTGCATACAGATGGCGGAAGAAAGATACGACACGCATCTACACGACATGGATGCACGATAAGTAGGCTCAGATGCGCTTGATGATGAACAACGCCAAGCGCAACTACTACATCAAGAATCAGAAACCGACATGGGCAACGGACGAGGTCTTCAATCAATTTATTCAACATTGGGAGTATGAGACTTCAAGGCCAAGAGTGAGAAGGCCAAAAAATATCGGTACGACGAGAAGGTTCCCGGAGATGGTCTGCATCACCATATGTCAGGATCAAAATCATCCCCGAAGAGGAAGCAAGAATTGGTAAATTTATTATTATTTTAAAATTTGGTTTTTTACAATATTTTATCTAATTAAATGTATTTTATATCATAGATGCAACAGATAGGAAGAGAACTGACTCTTCTTGAGCTGGTAGTGGAAACCCACACCAAGAAGAAGCCGATCATCGAGGAAGAGATCGACGAACCCGAACTCGTCGATCCTCGAGCGGAAAGAACCGTGAAAGCTGTGACGGAGAAGATTACACACCAATCACAAGCTTACGGTTCAACTCCCAACGAGCTTAGTCCTTTACAAAAGGACAAAATTTATTTAGAGGTTAAAATTTATTATTTTATCTTTCGATTATTAATAAAATATTTTTTAAAAATCTAACTCTAATTTTGTTTGTCTTGTAGTCAGTTAGACGGTATAAGGGGTGTCTATACGGTATTGGGACACTTCAAAATGATATCGTCGAGGACACCACGACGGTACTCCCGCGGTCCAAGAGAGCTACACGCAACAACAACATATCGATGATCTCGAAGCATAACTTCAAGTAACTCGAGCCCAAATGCAGCAACAGAACTCCCAAATACAGCAGTTGGAGAGCGTCATAGAGTTGCTATCAGGCCATATAAGGGAATCAACACCGCGGTAAGAAGTGGCTATCGATTCGGATGCAACGTCTTCTAGAGGTGCTGGTGACCGGGGAGATGATATCGGTCCCAACCGATTTAAATGAAATGTAATAGAATTAGGTTTAATGTTTTTGTAAATAATTTTATTATTTTAATTAAAAAAATTTTATTTTTGTAAAATTATTTTATTATTTTTATTTTTTTAACAATTTTCCAACGGATGCCGTTGCAATTTCTAACGAGCAACTGTTGGACACCATTTTCTCGCCAAATGATAACGGACGCTTGTTGCCATTTTCCGCCAATTTATAATGGATGCTCGTTGTCCTTTCCCGCCAGTTTTCAACGGATGCCCGTTGAAACTATTAAAATCCCGTTTTTTTCCCGTCTAGATGGCAACGCACGTCTGTTAAAACTCTGTAACGGACATCCATTGCAATTGTGTAACAGGCATCCATCATAAATTGTTTCAACGAGCGTTCGTTACAAAATGCCAACGACATCATCCGTTGGTCGTCCGTTACAAATTTGCAACGGATAATATCCATTGCAACGCCGTTGGGAATTGCAATGGATATCGATTTGTAATGAGCGATTCCCAACGGTCGTGAATCCATTTCCGTCTATTGGAAAACACTCTTTCAGGCGTTTTCCAACGTATTTACCGTTGGAAAACACTTGTTTTTTGTAGTCGTTTTTTGCGAGTTGTGAGGCTACACTATGGTCAAAGTATTGCAATCATTGGTGATCCTTCGCCTTTTTGGAATTCCTTTAATAGTTTCTTTTAATTACACTCACTACTTTATGTCTTTTATATCACATATTAAGTAAAGTGTTTACATTTCCGCCAATTGAACTTTGATTCATTTCCTTAACTAAAATGTAATTTAATTAAACGAATAATTGAAATGCATCAAGAGTATATTTCAAACAATATAGGTCAATAGAAATTGAAATAACTATTTCCAGCAATCTACCCATCACCACGTGGAATCTGAAAATGCGGTCACTATTTTCAACACACTTATTTTTTATGTAGAGTAAAACTAATCTATAAATATATTATTCAAGTATATATCATATTATAAATGTATATTTTATTCAAATTTTTATGATATTTTCCGGTCAATAGATTTTTAAAATCATGAAAATAATTAACTTATAGTATTAAATTTATTTAAGTAAATAATAAAATTCACTAATACAGTCTATACACTACGGTTTTTAATGAAATAATAAAGATATAATTATTCTCATGATAGTAAAATATGGAATAAAAAATTAAACAAAATAAAGATCAACATTGATTATTCAACTACAAATATTCTTACATAATCACTTGTTTAATCCATACATGCATAAAAAATATTGCTTCAAATTAATTTGATATAACAAATATATTATCAGAATTATTTAGTATACCGAGTTTAAAGATTTTAATTTTGCTAGAAATTTTTAATTATTTTTAAGTTATCATCAATATAATAATCTTTGTATAAAAAGGTATTTGAAGGTTCAAAACACATTATTAATACATAAAATTAGTAACGACATGAAATTTGTAATCGTAAGTTTATTTTATTAATGCGTGATTATTGATATGTTGGAGTAATCACCGTTAGTAAGATTTAGAATTTTGCATGTAATGACCATGATAGTTTTCTTCATAATTATTCTCTACCTTCTTTGATCGAATATGCTCTACTAATTCATCCCAATTTGATACTCCAACGATATAGTTTTTTTTTTGTTAACATTAGTAGGATGATTCAATTTATACAATAAGGTAAAAACCAATATGTTAATTTATTAAAATTTGTTAAAATTTTACCTATTAAAAAATAAACGAAAGTCAATGTTTTTGTGAAGTTGGAATGTGTAGATTTGATCATTACATAGCCATTAGAAATTCAGTGACATCTACAAGGTGATAAACTAAATTATGAATCAATTGATTGTTGTAAACCAGATAAATTTATTTATGTTCGGCCAATGCAAGCAAGTCTCGATGTGAGTTTATCCTGAATTTATATTTTGGAATCTCATATATATTTTCTGCTAATTTTTCTATAATTGTATTCTCTTTAAAGTATATGTGTATATTATTATTGATTAGCTTGTAGTTGCCCACATTGTTTTATATAAATTTTATTAAAATATGTTGTATATAAATTTTTTGTATATAATTAGAAAAATACATGTATTTTACTTTGATATATATATATATATCAAAAGACTCAATTTATTAATCATATTATTTTAGTATGAATTAATGTTTTGTTGTTTCATTGAAAATTCTCTAAATATGCAAACAAAGAAAGATTGTCTTATAGTTACTCCTTTTTATTGTTGTAGAATTAAAAAATAAAAGTAACATTTATAATGAAAATAAATCATAAATCTATTATCTATTTTAATTGATTAAAGTAATGTGTATTATATTATAAGTCTTCTCACTTGTCTTAACAATATAACCAAAATCTACTAATGATAATTAAGATATTTTTTGTAAGATTTTAAAAAATAAATGTTAAATTTTTATAACTTTAAAATTATTTATTTTATTTGGAGGATGAGAGGATGAATATTAATTTGAGAGTTTTTGAAATTGTGTATAAATGAAATGAACTCTTAATGAGATGATATAAACAATTGAATATTAATTTGAGATATGTGAATATTGATTAATCTCTTAAATTTTTTTATTTAAAATTTATCTACTTTCTTTTTCATTACAAATCATAAAATATTTGAATAATCCTTTAAAAATTTTAAAAATAGATAAATTATTTTACTCTTTTTTGTATATTAGAGATTCATTTTATCAAAATTCAAATACTATGTTATTCAAATTGTAATGATGATAGTTTACCTAATAAAAATACTATAAAATTTATTTAGTAATTATATAAATTTCTATATTTTATTACCAATTAAATTATAAATATTATTTGTTTATTTAAATAATTACGGTTTTTTCATTTGAAAGTTTTAGAGATAAAATTAGGAAAAACAGCCTATTCCCCCTTGATTTTCATGCTTTAGCTCTATTCCCCCCCCCTCGATTTTGACCCTCGTCTTATTCCCCCCTCGATTTTCAGTTTCAGCCTATTTCCCCCTCGATTATCATTTTTTAGTCCTATCCCCCCTCGATTTTGATCTCATCCTATTCCCCCCTCAATTATCACAAATCTGTCTAAAACCCCCTCCGATTTTGACCCAATTTTGACCACATTTTTATTTCAATTTTGATCCAATTTTGACCCAATTTTGATTTTAATTTTGATTTTAATTTTAATCAAAACTATGTCAAAATTGATTTTAATTTTGACCAAATTTTAGTTTTAGTTTTGATTCAAATATAACTCAATTTTGACCTAGTTTTGACTCAATTTTGACTCGATTTAATCCCAATTTAATCTTAATTTTGACAAAATTGGATTCGATTTTAGGTTTAGGGTTTAGGATTTTGTCAATTAGTTATTAGTCATGAGATATTAATTTCATGCTACATGTTGGCATCTTAAATATTGGTTCCATCACCTCGGAGTGTTGTATAAGATTTTATTGGATATTTTTACTTAATTTATAATAATAAAATAATTATAGACTTACCGTTGTTATACCATTTATCATAATTTAAATGGTCGAATTCCAATTTAATTAATCAAATTTCGATATTAAAATCAATATAAAAAATATATATGTAAAAATATTTATTAATATTATTTACTGATAGATCAAAATAAATGATATAATTGAAAATTAAATAATTAGTCGATTATAATTATTGATTCAAATATATAATTATTGATTCGATTTTAGGATGTCTTAGGGATAATATTAAATAAAAAAACTTATGCTTTAATGGTTAACAGTAGGATTTATATGTTACGAATAACTTGATTTATTAAAACTAAAATTAAAACCAAATTAAAACCAAAATTGAAATTAAAATTAAAATTAAAATCAAAATTAAAATTAAAATCAAAATCAAAATTAAAATTAAAATTAAAATTAAAATCAAAATCAAAATTAAAATCAAAATTAAAATCAAAATTTGGTCAAAATTAAAATCAAAATTGGGTCAAAATTGAAATCAAAATTTGGTCAAATTTGGATCAAAATCTGAGGGGGTTTTAGGCAGATTTTTAATATATGACTCAATTATTTTTAACTGCATGTTTAAATCTAAATGAATCGTATATTTTATTTGAATTTAGTAGGTATAAATACTTTATATATACATATATATATATATATATATATATATGGAGAAAATAAAACAAATAATTACAAAATTAAAACAAAATTGAGAAATGCGAAACATTTAAATTTCTCTTGTAATTATTTTTTATTTTTTTTGGAAAATATATAGATTATATAATTTTGGTAAAAATACAATGTATGATGAAAATAAGATCTTGATGAAAGTCATATAAATTACATATTAATAAAAATTGATAAATGGTGGATATTTGGTATTTTCTTTCGATCTACCAAATGGTGTGTATCACTCCGCGTTTGCTTATCCACAACCTCTTTCTCTGTTAGAAATGAATTGTGTCATTTTTTTGGACGAAAATTTTTAACGAAATTGGATAAATAAGCTCATACTAAAATGAATGGATATTTACCTTTAAAAAGGAAATAATGAGAGTATGGAAATACATAAAAACTTTAAAAATTGGTTAGATGAAAATATTGATTTTTATGTTTGGTAATAGAAAGCTTTAAAACGTGGTATAATGGTCATTAGTGTTTGAAAAATTATACGGTTAATATATTGATTGGAATAGTCTTTATTTTCCCCAAGGGCTACTACATATCAAAAGTAAAAATAGTTAATTTCAAAAAGGTAATTAAGAGATTTTTTAACATTAAAATTAAAAAGAATAATTAGATATTATATATTAAATCTTATATGTTCAAATACAAATTCATGAAACTGAAATCTAAATAAAACGAATTAGATTTATTATTGGATTGCTAAAAAGACGGTTTTAGATAGAATGCTAAATGAGTTGATTCAGTTCATCCCAACACATAATGGATTGAAATATTTTTAGGTTAACATAATCCAACCCATATTTTATATGAGCTCATTGAAATAGAACTCACCAAAATACGCGAGTTATATGAGTTTACTTGTAGATTGACTTTTTTACATCATTAATATTAAATAATTCATAAAAATATTTAAAATTTCATAAATAATCTAAATAAATGTCTAATAGTTCAAATAAAAATATGTAAATACTTTAAAATTTCAAAGCATTTAAATAATTTATAAAAACTTAAATAATCCAAATAAAAGTTTAAATATTTAATTAAATATTTTGAAAGTTAAAATTTCAAAATATACTATTCATCTTCATTGCTAGTTAACAACTATATTTTGTGTTTTATAAAAAAGATTATAATTATATGTTTTTAATATTATGTATATGAATTATTTATACGAATAAATATATAATTTTAATTTAGCCCGTAGATTGTTTCGTAATCCATATGGACCAATCCAACGGATTTATGTCCGTTGCGAAAAGTTCGTTGCAAATGATGATCCGTTGCAATTCGTGACGGCGTGTCAACGGATAATATCCGTTACAAACTTGCAACGGACTGGCAATGGAAAACGCCGTTGGAAATACAGTAACGGACGCCCGTTGAAAAAAGTTGTGACGGATCACCGTTGCACATTTTCAACGGACGACCGTTGGAAAGCAACGGCTGTCCGTTACAAAATTAGGCGGGGAAAAATCATTTTTGCAACGGACATCCATTGCCATGTGGCGGGAAACTGCAACGGACGGCCGTTGCAAACTGGCGGGAAAAGTTTGGCGGGAAACGTATTCCAACGGAATCCCGTTAGCCCGGCCAACGGATGTTCGTTGCAAACTGGCAGGAAACGATTTGGCGGGAAACACGGTGCAACGGATGATCGTTAGACGTTCCAACGGATGCCCGTTGGAACTAATAAAAAAATATTTTTAAAACTAAAAAGTTTTTAATAAAAATAAAAATATTATATTACAAAACACAAAAATTAAAACTATTCCCTATACATATCGTTTAGGTCGGTTGCGTCGATATGATCCCCGCCATCACCACCACCTCTAGACGGAGTTGCATCCGAATCGAGCCCCGGTTCTTATTGCGGTGCTGATCCCCTCACCTGGCCCGACAACAACTCAATGACGCTCTCCAATTGTTGTATTTGAGATGTTTGTTTCGCCACTTGAGCTCGAGTTTCTCGAAGTTGTGATTCGAGATCTTCGATCCGCCGTTATTGCGAAAAACTCTCTTGCACCGATGGAGGTACCGACGTGACGTCCTCGAGTATATCGTTTTGAAGCGCTCCGAGACCGTACAGACGTCCCTTATACGGTCTCACCGACTACAAGACAAATAAAAGTAACGTTAGATTTTAACAAATTATTTGATCAATAATTTAGAAACAAAATAATAACTTTTTACCTCTAAATAAATTTGGTTCTTTTGTAAAGGACTGAGGTCGTCGGGGCTTAAACCGCAAGCCTGAGATTGCTGTGTGATCTTCTCCATCACAGCTCTCACGGTTCGGACCGCTCGAGGATCGGCGAGTTCCGGTTCGTCGACCTCTTCCCCGACAACCAACTTCTTCTTTGCGTGGGTTTCTAATACCACTCCAAGAAGAGTCGGTTCTCTTCCCATCCGTTGCATCTACAATATAAAAGAAATTTTGTTAGATAAATATTTAAGTAAACAAAAAATCTAAATAATTAAAAATTTACCAATTCTTTTTTTCTTTTCGTGAAGGATTTTGATCCCGAAGTATGGTGATGCGGACCATCTACTTCTGGCGTAACTTGCCAGGAATAGTATAGATCGTCTTGTAACGACCCTTGGATGATGTTATTGTTGGTGTGTCTTAACACATCATCCTCATCAAACCTGCATAGCAAAATACAAAGTTAGATAATATTTACGAAATTTAAATAAAATTCATAACAATAATATACTATATATTTACCATAACGTTCCAGGAGAATGTTCAGGATGGATGATCAGAAGGGTTGGACGCCCATCGAAATCATCGATCAACGCATCGATATCAACCATATCGTCCTCGTCAACAAATATCGGCGGTGCCGATACTAGAGATGGAGGATGATCGATATCTACCATATCGTCCTCGTCAACAAATGTCGGTGGTGCTGATACGGGAGACGGAGGACGATATGGTGGTGGTGGCGGCGGGAGAGGCGCTCCCGGCAGAGCCAGCCAACATTCCCCCGATCCTATAAATCGTCTAGGCCTCATTTTTTCTAAGTTTTTGTAATGTTTTTGAATTCTGGATTTGTTTTGGTGTTGAAAAAAGAACAGTTCCGTCGCAATGTATATATATCGGATTTTCCAACGGCCATCCGTTAGAATTTCCAACGGACAGCCGTTGGAAAATACGTCATCGCAACAGAGTGATTAAATTGACGCGACGTTTCGAATTCCCAACGGCCATCCGTTTGAAATTCTAACGGATGGCCATTGGAAATGCGTATTCCCGAGGCGACGGACGGCTAAATGGCGGCTCGTCTACCCTTCCAAAGGTCATCCGTCGTAATTTCCAACGGACGATCGTTGGAAACCTGAAAAACGGTTGGGAAAAGTTGCAAATTCTGCAGTCATCATTACATTTTTCAACGGATGTCCGTTGGAATTCTAACGGATGTCCGTTGGAAACGAACACGTGGCGTCAACACGTGGCGTCAAGCGTCAATACGCGTGGCGAAATTACCCTTATAACGTTCCAATGGTCATCCGTTAGAATTCCAACGGATGTCCGTTGGAATTGTTGAAAATCCAGAAATTTTTACTAAGTGTCGAATGCGAATTCCAACGGATGTCCGTTAGGATAGTTGAAAATTTATAATTTTTTTCTAAGTGTCGGGTGCGAATTTGTGGTTCAACAACCGTTAATATTTTTAACGGGCAACCGTCAACATTGGTATTAGATTACTTTAATTTGTTATACATCAAACATCGTTTATATAACATGTTTGATTGTATCAACATTTCGATTATCCGATTACCATCATACATCAAACGTGAAACATCGTTCATTGACGGTATACGTCATTTACATTACACATCATCTACATGTATTACACATAGTAAACATTATTGTATTTACATTTCTTCTTCACTAGATTCATCGATGGGCGAGTCTTCTTTCGCTTGTTCATTGAATTCATCGTCGTTTTCATCTTCAGCATCTTCTGGTTCAGCGTCTTCATAATCGCGTAACACATCATGAACATTACGTGGTAAGAGCTTAGCAAATGTGATTGGAATGAGCCGTTGCATGAAAACGTGACAATCGTGACTTTTCAATCCGATCAGCCTCGAGCCGACAATATCCACACACCGAGCAATGTTCGATGCATATCCATCGGGAAACTTAACGTCCTCTTTTAACCACTTTAATAATGTTGTTTTGGTCAGACTAGACAATCTGAAAACCGGGATAGGTGACCTTCCATCCCGTAATTCCAACTCTGATCGTCGACATATTGACTTCAAATCTTTCCTTGATTGTATATTATCTTTCGTTTTACCCGTCACATTCAAAACAGTATTTATGATGTTATCAAAAAAGTTCTTCTCGATATGCATAACATCTAAATTATGACGTAATATCAATGATTTCCAATATGGTAGTTCCCAAAAGATACTACGTTTATACCAGTTATGCCATTCACCTTGACCTTTTGGTTTACGATGCTCGCGATCTCCACCGCATTCTACTGATTCTTGTAAATCATCCATTGTGTTCAATCTTTCGTAAAGGATTTGTGTTCCGGTTTGCATGCACGGAGCCTCTTTTTTTTGAACCACGTTCTTCCGAAAATGTTTTTTATCTCTCCGGAAAGCATGACCACGAGGAAGAAATCTTCTATGACAATCAAACCAACATGGTTTCTTACCATGTACTAGTCGAAATGAATCTGTATCCTCAATACAATAAGGACATGCTAATCTTCCGTGCATGCTCCATCCTGATAACATTCCATACGCAGGAAAATCGCTAATTGTCCACAACAAGACCGCTTTCAATCTGAAATTTTGCTTAGTACTGACGTCATAAGCAAGGATTCCTTCGTTCCACATTTCTCGTTTCACGCACAAACTCGGGAAACATTTCATTGAAATCTTTCCAAGCCTAACCATCCGATGGATGTTGCATTACACCTTCGGTCGTGGAGTGTTCTGCGTGCCATCTCATTGCTGCAACGGTTTTTTTATTCATATAACCTTCTCAACCTGTTTGCTACAGACATATAAAACATTTTCTTGTATGGTACGTATTTCCGTGAAGATGGTTTTTTAGGCCGAAATCTGCTTGCACCGCAAAACTTGCATTCCAACAAGTCTTTATCATTTCCCCAAAACAACATGCAACTGTTTCTACAAACATCAATTTTTTCATATGGCATTCCCAAGTCTTTTAACACATTCTTTGTTTCGTAGTATGTCTCGGAAGCTTGGTTATTTTCCGGTAAATATTCCCGCATTGTTTAACAAAATGAATCCATGCAATTTTCAGCAAAATTGTAGTCTGTTTTAATACTCATCAATCTTGAAGATAAAGATAAACGAGACTGACCTTCACGACAACCTTCATATATAGGTTGTTTCGCCGAATCCAATAGGTTGAAGAATCGACGTGCATCGATGTTCGGCATCTCTTCATGCGTTTGTTCATTAACAACTCCAGGAAAAGCATCTGACACCATTTCCACATATGGATTGGTCGTTGATTCTTCATAAATAACTTCTTCATTTCGTTGTACTTGTGCATCTTGCACACTATCTCTAACACCGCAATCTTCGCCGTGAAAAAACCAAATTTCGTAATTTTCAACGAAACCCACATTATACAGATGTTTGCAAACAATTTCTTGACTTCGAAACTTCATGTTTTTGCATCTTTTGCATGGACATAACATTGTCCCACGTTCTTGACACAAAGGCTGCATCGATGCAAAACTCATGAATTGCTCTAATCCGTGTAAGAATTCTTGCGTAATCTCTTCGGTTACAGGATCTTTTCTTCTATACATCCACTCCCTTGATCTATATATATTTGGATTTGAAGACGACGACATTTTTTCGAAAATGTTTTTGTTATTGATGGTTTGATGCACTCTTTGGTAAGATCTAAATAGTTTATATTCCTACGGACATCCGTTGCAAATTTTAACGGATCGCCGTTGCAGGTTCACGTGAAATTATTTAAACTGGTGCCCTCGAAATTCAAAAAATCAACGGTTATCTGTTGCGATTTCTAACGGCCATCCGTTAAAACTTGCAACGGACGGTCGTTGGAACGATTTCTAACGAAACTTCCAACGGACATTGCCGACGGATGGTTTTCGTTGCCATCCGTTACAATTTGCGACGGACTGCCAACGGACTTTCTAACGGAGCGTATCCATTACAAATCCGTTGCAAATTGTAACGGAATTGTAACGGATTTTTGCCCGTTGCAATATCCCGTCATCCGTTGCAATCCGTTGGTTTTGCTTTCCAACGGACGGATCCGTTGCCCCGTCGATTAGAAAGCCCGTGTTTTTTTGTAGTGTCCAATCTATAAATTCATTTTTTATGTGAAAAAAAATCAAACTATTATGCTCTTATGTGGATTCGGTCGAGACAAATCCACGGATTAACGGTCCATTTAACTCTCCTAATTTTATGTCCAACTAACAACCCTACACTATATATATATATATATATATATATAATTATCGCATTTAGTTCAATATGAGTTTTCCGATACTATGTTAGTTATAATTGGACTCTCATGTGTCTATCTCTAATGGTTTTCTTGTGTATTCTATATCTTGTTTTTCTTTCTAGACATTGTCTAATACATTCTTGGTGTTGATTATATGTTTTTAGCAATGCAAAACCAAACACTAACTCCTGAAGTGTGTATATCTCCAAGAGATTCTATCTTTTTCAAATTTTTATCTTAAGATTTTTCAAACGTGTTTTATATAAATATGACTTCAATTGTATATCTAAAACTTATGTTAATGTCAACTTTTAAATACGAGATAAATTCAATATATATATATATATATGCATTCATATGTGGTACTATTAATGTGGATAGGTATATATATATATATATATGCATTCACATGTTGTACTATTAATGTTAATGTGTATATATATATATATATATATATATGCATTCATATGTGGTACTATTAATGTGAATAGGTAAAAAAGAGGAACAAAGTGGATTCAATAATATATGCGACATTTGAAGAAAGAAAGAATGTAAATTCAGGAAAATATTCATGTAATATTCAACTCAAATAGAAAAAATAGGGAGAGAAAGGAATCTTATCATACTTGCAAATGGAATCTTGTCGGACTTGACGAGGCTCCATTTTGTTCCTATTGGGTGGTGGGTCGAATATCCTTTTTCAAATGCCACGTGTCATTAAACAAAGACAAAATTTGTGCCTCCAATTATACACTTCAACAAATATATTGTGCATATAATTGAACACAAACACGTATATATTATATATATATATATTTATTGTGTCACACCTTTAACATGCATGAATGATGACCCGAGGTCTATATGTGGCTGTTTCTTCCCCAATCTACTTGTGCATTTCCAATTTGTCCGACAAGCTTAAATTATAAACTCCATATTTTATTATAAAAGGACACGTGGTGAACTTCCATTGGAGCACATTTGCGTGAGTGTTTCGGAGAATGATCCTCCTCGCATTTACATTCCATATGCATAATGTTATCTTTTATTTCTAATTATTTACACTCTTTTTTTTTGGGATAAGACCATTAATTACATTCGTTTTATTGTGATAAAAAAATCATTTTTCATTATTTTTATATAACCGTCAAACCTATAATTGTTATCATTCGAATGCACGTTAGATAAACCCTCGGATCAAACTATAATCTTTTGGACATATATTTGTATATGTGGTGTAGATATGCATGTCCCATGTGTACATAACATATATATACATATATATATATGCATAATGTGATACGTGTGTGTAAATACATTCTAGAAGTGAATTCCGAGTTCAATAATGGATTACTAGACAGGTGTTGACTCGTATTTTGCCTGCTTCTATTGCTCTTCCTTTTCTGTTTTGTGGATGATGATGCAAATAGAAATAATGAATTTAGTGTGTATATATATATGTGTGTGTAAGTATTATATATAAATATATATATATATATATAACACTCAGTATCCTCCAGCTAAAAGCTGATAATGCAACTTGTCATACAGCATTTTCTGTAATGTCACCATTATTGTTGTTTCTTGTTTGATGATACTATTTATTTTTCTGTCACATGCACAATATATCACAGTGAAACACTTCGAAATATTTAACGCTATTAATTATCTATCACTAATTAAACTATATATACATAATGAGGTAACCCTAGTTATAGTAATGTCCTATCACATGTATTTTTATATTAATTCTATCCATACATAGGTTTTTTTTGGTAATGGGTAATTCATTTTATAAATTTAAAAGTTTTCATAGAATCGATCTCACAATCCACTACATCTTTTATTGTTTTATTTCCAGATTAGTGTTAATACCCTCTATAACATTAGTGTTGATGACGTGGTTGTATTCCTATATATATAATGCATAAATATGTTTGATTAATTTGATTTCCCTGTTCCAACAGTTGGGTATATTCTAGTTGGAAAGGAATCTTTATTTATTTTTTACTTTGTCTTTTAAGATTTTTGTGGGAACTATTCCCAATTTCCCATGTCATTGGGTTGGAGAGAAGGGGAGAAACATGGTGATAAAAGGCAGCACATGATAAAAGGAAAAGAGATTTCCATTTAGCTTTAATTTCTCCGCTTAAATAAAATATTTATATTAATTGAGATAAAAAAAATATTAGACCGTAAAAAAGATACCAACATAAAATAATGACTAATATAAAATAGCTTTTATAATTCAATATTGTTAGAAATAAAAGAAATAAAGATTAAAAATAAAAGAGAAAACTCTTTATTTAAGTGATATTTTTATTTTAGATAGTTATATCCAAATGTAATGCCATCTATTCAAATATATATATATATATATAAATAAAGAATGATAGAAATGAAGAGAGTATAATGATAAATATATAAGTAACCGAGGAGTAGCAAATGTTGGAGCAAATGATCACGAGAAATCAGAAGAAGGTGGAGTCAATTAGTTTATATTTTTTTAGTCTTTTATTTGAGTTTTTGTTCAATAAGAGCCATTTGCTTTTGTTGAATAGAATCGGATTTCTCCAGGACAAACAGAGCAAACAGAGTTTTTTGATCCAACAAAGTGGTATCAGAGCCTTGTACAAAAGAAGCTGTAGTTTCAGAAAACACGAGTGAGAGATGGGAGACGACAAGATGAAGTGTCTGCAGTTTGATGGCCATTGGGACCATTGGAGTGAAGTCATGGAAAACTTCTCTCGGGCCAAAGGTCTATGGAGCTTGATCAAAACAGGAGTGGAGGAACCAATCAACACGACGACTCTAACGGCTGAACAAACTCTTCAGCTTGAAAGCAACAAAACAAACTATCATAAGGTCAAACATTACCTGTACCAAAGCATTGATCATGTAACGTTTGAATAGATCCTGGATAGAAGAACCTCCGAGATCATTTGGGATTCGATGAAAGCAAAGTTTGGTGGAAATTCCCGAATGAAGAGATCGCTTCTGTAGAAATTGAGAAGAGATTTTGAAGTGTTGGAGATGAAAGAATTCGAAGGTATTGAGGAATACTTCACATGGGTTCTTGCCATCACAAACAAATGAGGAGCAATGGAGAAATAATGACTGATTCAAAGGTTGTTGAGAAGATATTCAGAACCATTAGTGAGAAGTTCATGTACGTGGTGGTGCCCATTGAAGAGTCTAAGGACACAGAGATCATCTCACTAGATGAGCTGCAGAGTTCTCTTGTAATACATGAGCAAAAGTTCAAGAAGCCTGAAAAAGGGAGAAGATCAGGTTCTGAAAGTCACTAATGGAAGAGGAAGTGGACTCGGAGGAAGAGGATACGCAGGAAGAGGACGAGGCCGAGGCAGAACGCCTTTTAACAAAAGCACAGTGGAGTGCTACAAATGTCACCGCCTTGGAAATTATAGAAATGAATGTCCAAAATGGGAAGAAGAAGCCAATTATGCTGATTTTGAAGAACATGAAGAGATGTTGCTAATGGCTTATGTAGAAGAGGAAGAAGGAGGTTTAAATGAGGTTGAAGAACACTAATTAATGACGAGTTTGGAAACATAAGAAAGCCAAAAAAAAGAGGATTTGGTTTCTTGATTCAGGGTGTTCAAATCACATGAGTGGAGACAAAGAGTTGTTCACAATGTTGGATGAGAAATTCAGACACACGGTCAAGCTGGAAAATAACAAGAGAATGGAAGTCATGGGAAAGGAAGTCTGAAGTTGGTGTTGAATAATGCAGTATATGTGATCAGCGATGTGTATTACATACCAGAGCTAAAAAACAATCTCCTGAATCTGGGACAACTTCAAGAAAAGATGATCACTGTGTAAAATGGATTTACAAGACAAAATTGAATGAGCATTGTGAGATAAGCAAGTACAAAGCAAGATTGGTGGCTAAAGGGTACTCTCAAGAACAAGGAATTGACTACACAGAAGTGTATGCTCCCGTTGCTCGTATGGATACTATTCGGACCATCTTAGCTACTGCAGCTCAAAAGGCCTGGGAGATATATCAACTTGACGTAAAGTCTGTTTTCCTCCATGGTATTCTTACTGAAGATGTGTACATTCAAAAACCAAAAGGGTATGTGGTAGAAGGAGAAGAGGATAAGGTTTACAAACTTCATAAGGCGTTTTACGGCTTAAAACAAGCTCCAAGGCCTGGTTTAGCCGCATTGAAGGATACTTCCTACGATCTGGATTCATGAAGTCTCAGAATGAAGAAACCTTGTTTCTTAAGGTTAACAATCAAGGTAACATCTTGATTGTTAGTGTTTATATCGATGACCTTATTTACACAGGACGTAATCTTTCGATGATGATGGAGTTTAAAAGATCTATGCAAGAAGAATTTGATATGACAGATCTAGGAAAGATGAGGTATTTCTTGGGGATTGAAGTGTTGCAAACGTCAAAGGGAATTAACATCTCACAAGCTAAGTATGTTCAGGAAATTCTCAAACGTTTTGAAATAGAGAATTGCAATGTTGTATACAATCTGATGGTGCCAGGAGAGAAGATTGACATGGATAAAGAAGGAGAAAAGGTGGATGAGACACTCTACAAGCAGATGATAGGAAGTCTAATACATCACCAACACACGACTTGATCTGCATATCTCAGTAAGTCTGTTAAGTCGGTTTATGTCAAGTCCAACGAAGATACATCTACATGCATCAGAGAAGGTGTTACGTTACTTGAAGGAAACAACTGATTTCGCTATCTGGTACCACAGAGGAGGAATGGGAGAGTTATCCATTTACACTGACAGCGATTTTGCAGGGGATATTGATAGCAGAAAAAGCACTTCAGGCTATGTTTTTCTTATGGATAATGCAACTGTAGCTTGGTGTTCAAAGAAGCAGCCGATAGTCACTTTATCCACAACTGAAGCAGAGTATGTGGCAGCCTCAATCTGTGCCTGTCAAAATATTTAGTTCAAGCGTATTTTAAAGGAGTTGGGACACAAGGTAGATGGAGGCATTGTCATCTTTTGTGACAATACATCGACAATCAAACTATCCAAAAACCATGTGTTCCATGGAAGGTGCAAGCACATTAGAGTAAGGTTTCACTTTCTGCGAGATCTAGTTAATGATGGAGAAATCGGTTTGGAGCATTGCGGTTCAGGAGAACAAGCTGCAGACATCTTTACCAAACCATTGAAGAGAGAAGTGTTCGGGAAGTTGAGGAGCAAAATTGGGATTTGCTCAGTTGAAGATAAGCTAAACATGTGAAAAAATTTAGTTTAGGGAGGGTTTTGTTGGAGCAAATGGTCACTAGAAATAGGAGAAGGTGGAGTCAATTAGTTTATGTTTTTGAGTCTTTTATTTGAGTCTTTGTTAAATAATGATCGAGTCTCTCGTTCTCTAAGTTTGTGGTAGTTAGTTGCATATTTGTTTAGGAGTCAACTAATCTTTTATGTTCTTTAGTTGTAAGGTTATTTACGAGCCATTTGTTTTTGTTGAATAAAATCAAAGTTTTCCAGATTAAACAGAACAAATAGAGTTTTTTGATCCAACAGCAAATGAAGATAGAAAAATGATTAGATGACATTTAATAATATAATACTCCCTTTGAATATTTTTTATTATTGTAATATACTTAGTTCAAAACTTATTAGGTAAAATCCATAGTAAAAAATTTCTAAGGGAGGAAAACGAGTACATGTAGTGAAGTATTTAAAATTCTTTTTAACGGGGCATACTTTTTCATTATTTTGTCTAAATAATTAATTTAATTTAATTAAAAAATAAACCACCATTAGAGACATTTGACCCAGTAGTGGAAGACTGGCTCTGTAAGTACATGTATATAGAAATGTTGTTTAAAAATCTTTATTAAGAAAATATAATTTAATAAAATTAAGTAAAGAAAAAAATACAACAATTATTTTTATTTTTTCACACAAACTATCATTTTATATAAATATCTTCTCAAATGTTTTCATCCATACACCCTTAGTGAATAAATCTGTTGAAATCTATCAAATATGAATTTGAGTCTAACTAATTTCAAAAGCTAGTTCAAGAGTTCATGATTTTCCAATACCATATAGGAGTTCAAAGTTCAAAGTTCATGTCCTAACCGTTGTGGGATAACTTATCATAACACTTTCCTTCATGTCCAGACTCGATCCTGCAGTATAGACATTGTAATCGGCGATCTAATATCGATATATTCAAATCAAGACGGATCTAGCTCTGATACCATGTCAAATATGGGTCTGGGTCTAACTAAGCCAAAAACTCAGCTCAAGAGTTTAGGATTGCCCAATACCATATATAGGAGTCCAAAGTTCATGTCCTAACCGATGTGGGATAACTTATTATAACAGAATCTCATTTGATTTTATTTGTTAAGCATTTATTTTACATTTTTGTTGAATATCATGAATAAAAAGAACTTCGGTTAAATATGATTTGTCTTGTGAGATTTGATATATCCATCATTAAATTGAGCTATGTAAACATTTATCTTCAAATAATGGTGTAAGTATATGTTTATCGATCAAAAGACCACATGTCTCTCAAATATTAGGTGATATAGATCTCAACCAAACATATTCACGACGTGCGTCATAAACAAACAACATTTTTGCATGATTTGATGAAGTTGTTACAAAGGTTTTTTGTAGAATGCCATGAAATTGCAGTTCCACCATATGTCAACACATAACTTGATTGAGATCAGACTTTATAGGAATCAGATAAATATCCATCATATGCATAACGAGTTAAATCAAAATTTAATGAGTTATTATAATATAACTACATCTCATTTGTTCCCCAATCTAAATATATGTTTCACAACATTTCAATGTCTATGAGTTGGTGGAAAACTATATCTTGCTAGTAAACTAACAACAAAAGATATATAAGAAAATGGTTATTAGCAAGATACATCAATGCTCTAATAACACTAAGATTTGATACTTCAGGGCCAACTAGTTCTTTATTTTCCTTACGAGAAGTAAAAATATTTTTTTGAATGTCCAATGATCTAACTACCATTGGTGTACTCAAAAAATGTAAATCCATATAAAATATTTTAAATACTTTTTAAATATAATTGGATTGATACAAAAATATTCCATCGCTGAGATGTTCAACTCGAAGACCTAAATAAATTTTTTTCAAGGTCTTGCTTATTCAAGGTCTTTAAATATTGGATAGTTTGTGATAACTCTTTAGAAATTCTAATTATATTTGAATCATCAACATATACTGCAGTTCTAACAAATTTTGAGTTTGAACTTTTTGTGAGCACACATGAATATAAGATCATCAGGAATATGGGTAAAGCGTTGGACGACAAATCTTGTTTTATATCTAACAATCTTATTTTTCTCATTTCTCTTTTGAATAATGACTTATTTATCACATGTGGGTTTCATTCTTTTTAGTGTTTAGATGACTGATACAAAAACTCAACCTAAAAATTGTTTGAAACAAAAAAATCAATAAAAATTGATAATTTATCAAATACAATCGATAATTGAAACTTATAATCTTCATGATTCGTTGAAACACAAAAAGCATTACAAGTTACCCAAATCCCATACATGAAGCTGAGTATTGTTGTATCATATAGTCTCACACGTGAAATCATTGGTTGCATATCTAAACAAATCAAATTTGAAATTAGAGAACACATCAAATAAAATTTTAAAATATAAAATTCGTTTAATCTATATATAATTATCTTTACATTTAATAAAATTATTATTTAACATATCTATATTCGATCTTATTATTTATATTTATATTCAACTAATATCCAACTTAAATTTTTTATATTTATATTTAACTTTTAATATTTAAATTTTAGTTTCTAATATAAATTTACTATAAATATTTCAAAGATTTTGACCATTTAGTTAATGTTAGTGATAACGGGCCCACCAAGGTCAAACTATTTTTGTGGGCCCCTGCCTAAGTGCCTCTGCCCATATCATTTGCTTAGTCGAGCGCCGACCAACCAATGGCCGTTAAGAATTACAAGCATCTACATACGTGATACGTGTGTATAATACACTGAGTTATATTGTTGTTTTAGTTCAACAATTATTTTGGATTTACAATGGGGATTTTCATTTAAAATATATATAAACATAAAAAAAACTGATTCAACATAATATCAGAAATCAAATTAACAAAATTGTGCTATTTCTGAAATATCAAGTATAGAAGCCATGTCAATTATCATTCTGAATAATAATCTATATATTTTTATATTAAGCCAAGAAAGTCCTCTTTATTGCTACCGTTCTGTTCAACAATCCAAAGATTATATAATATATTTTGGGTTTTTTAATGGTAGAATTCCAAACTTTTGATCGAAATCGAATTCCTTTTCTTTTTATAATAGAGTATCAATTTGAATTATAAAAATATAACTAATTTTATAGCGAAAATTGTTTTTTTACCGTTGAAAACAGAACATGAATGTAAACCATGAAAATAAAAATATTGAGCGAGAAAAATATTGTTTTAAACCATAAAAAATAAATCCATAAGAATATTTATATATTTCTGGTATACATAAAATACATCTATTTATAAACTTACAAAAAATATGAAAGGATCAATAAATCTAATTAAGTATGAGAAATAACATAGATATTTCTAAAAAATATTTAATATTATTTTATAATATTTGTATTAATTTTTTTCGAAAATATTTTTAGTCGGCTCACACTCCTCTGTTTTTTTTTCTTGCTATATACGTATATCATAATGGATACATGCACACGCAAGTATATATGTAAAAGATAAAAATAGTAAGTTTGACTAAACCTACTTTTAGGAGGGGGAACAAAAGTTTAGGGCATGTTTGGGAGATGTCAAATCGAATATCTGTTAATCCAAAACGCCACGTTTTGGACCCCACGTTTTCTTTCTTGTCAAACGATGCCTTCTTGTCTTCCGCATGTGTTTGTGGGGAAGAAGAAACTCATTTCCACGCTGACATTTGTATTTCCCTTTTTTTCCTGAGCACAAATAAATTCAAATCTATTATTATATATATATGAATTATTGAAATTTATTGCTTTTATTATAATGTAAATACAAATTTTGTTTACAAGATATTCCAATATTTATTTAAGTCATCTTTAGAATCGGTCAAAGGTAATAATATATCATGATTTGGATAAGATCTTGAAATCAAAGTAGTACGTTCTAATTGAACGTTATTATTTTTTAAAGAGGCCAAAATATAACTATATATATACACACATAATATCATATCATCCTAAAGAGTCGGTCCAAGTTCCAAATATAGAAAACGGATAAGATCATAACATCAAATTATTACGTTTTCCTTAAATGCATAGTTTGGTTCAATTCAACGAAACCTATAACAATTCCGACATTATCTTCTCCACTTGTTCCGATAAGGTTTTAAAAGTCATCAAATTATTAGGGACCGAAACAATGTTCTGAAGTTGTATTTGTATTTTGAAATAACTATATAATTGGATAAAATATCTAGTATCCTAAATATTCGAAAAAACGCATTATATACCATAAACAAATGTATTAATGCCAAGAACAAATCGGATCTTACATCTTACAAGACCTTATAGATTTTGACGGCGTCCACTCTCACACAAATATATATATATATAATATAAAAATTATTATTATTATTATTATTACAATAACAACAATAATAACAATAATAACAACAATCATAATAATAATAACAATAATAATAACAATAATAATAATCATCATAATAATAATAATCATCATAATAATAATAATCTTAATAATAATAATCATAATAATAATAATAATAATAGTAATAATAATAATAATAATAGTAATAACAATAGTAATAATAATAATGATAATAATAATAATAATAATAATAATAATAATAATAATAATAATAATAA
>CM071867.1:2793753-2840674 GCA_036759665.1 Gynandropsis gynandra
AGATGCTCTCCACAATCTGTATGCCAATTAAGTTCAATAATTTGTAATCTTCTCAAACTTATGTGCTTTCAGAAGGTAATTAGTACCTAATCAGTGAATTTGGAAGAATAATTCGTGGGGAACGTACACAATTCAAGAGAGAATTTCTGCTCGAGATGGGGTTTCTGTCGGAAGATGAACGAATTCAGCCTTTTGTATACGGTTGCTGAAGGTTGCATATCAGGGTTTCTGCATTCTCGTAGAACTACATTAGAAGCCTATGTATTGGCTTTTTCGAAGGAACTCGAGGAAAGCTACCTATTAGATTTAAAATCTTTAGTTCCATTGTTTGATAAATTTATATATCTACAAATTTAAATTGATAAAATATGAAGTTTCGGATATATTATAACATAGATAAATAATTATGAAAATAATTGTATATAAAATATGAAAACTATGCATATATATGAAACTATGCACTCTAAAAAGTTTCAAAGTTTTTATAATATAAACATTGAATTAAATGTTTATATAATTTTTTAAATTATAATTTTAGTATGTCACGTCGTATTGGAAGAGGCGGTAACAGAAACCGCTCAACATCCGAAGAGAGTGCTAATGCTCCACAGCACTCGAGACAACAATCGGATCCAATATATTCGGATTTTATGAATCCGAATTTATTTCCGACTGGATCGGCACAATATATGTCGTATCCATTTTACCAGCAAATGCCACCGCCGGTCGAACCGATGTTGCTCCCGAGCCTCCGATGTATCAAGAACCCACAGTGGAGGAGCTTCTAGCAATGGACGAGGAAAGACGGAGACTTCCTCATTTAGATCCGGATTCAGATTCCGAAGAACTTTGGTATATATATATAAAACATAATTTTAATTAATTATGTTTATAATTAATTATTAAGTCTAATATATTTTTATTTTTAGGTTTGGTCGGAAGCAACTTAATCGGCATATCACCACAATAATTAAAGCCGATTATGACCGATTTTCTTATAATTGGACCCGAACTGATCCCGAAGTAAAGGAACGATGGTGGAAAGCGTTCGTGGTATATTTTTTTAAGTATTAATTTCATTATAAATTTTAATCTTAAAATAATATTAAACCAAATAATTAAGTCATTATTTTGCAGCAAAAATTTTATTGGGATCCTGCAATAACCGGACGAGTGAAGTCCGAATTTCAGAAGCATGGGGCAAAACGATTGAAAAATCTTATGTACGAAACGCATACTGAATGGGAGGAAAAGAATGTCAAACCCGTTTGGGTCCCTGATAATGTCTGGGAACAGCTGCTTGCTTATTGGGACACTCCTGAATTTAAGGAGAAAAGCGAGCGCGCTAGTCGATCCCGTCGTTCTGATAGAGCGGGATATGGGATAAGTGCGCATACTGCTGGTTTCCGCTCATTCGCGGGGGTTTATAATGATATGGTAAGATTTAAAATTTTTAAAAGTTTTATTATGAATTAAATCTTATACATATGTATAAAATGATTTGTAACTTTGTTTTAGGCGAAAGAGATGGGTTGTGAGCCGTCGTACGTTGATTTGTTGGAACGTACACATAAGAAAAAATCCGACGGTTCGTGGGTAGATGCCAGAGCAAAACAGATTCACGACGATGTTGTGAACATGGCATCACAACGAGTGTCCCAAATCCCGCCTAGAGAAGATGGGACGCAACCCACTCTTACACAAGAGGAATACAACGAGATGTATTTCGAGGTAAATTTATTATAATATCCCAATAAATTTTTTGTTATAATAATACAAATTTAAATTAAATTTCAATATTTTTTGCAGCATGTAACACCTTACAAAGGTCGCTTATTTGGCCTTGGAGAAATGGCATCGAAACATGCGAGTTCGTCCAAAGGTAAAGAAAAAGTCGCGACCCAAGAATTTCGGGATACGATCTCGCAGATGCAAGAGAAAATTGTACAATTAGAACAACAAAATGCATCATTTAACGCTCTGCGAACAGAAGCTGAACGGGCAGCTGAACGGGCAACAAGAGAAGCTGAACGTTCAAGAAGGGAACGTCAGCAATGGCTTAGGATGATGAAACAACACATGCCCAATATTAATTGGGATAAGGCCGAAAACAACGACGACGACGATGATTCCGAATTGCCACCCGCTAATTTGTAAATATTTATTTTTAATATTGTTAATAACATTTTAATTAATTTTAATTTTTAATTATAATTTAAATTTTTTTTTTAATTTTTTTTAAATTTAAAAATTTCCGGACGGGTAACAGCGGGTCGCGACTTCCTTTACCGTCCGAAATTGCCGATGAATTGCGAACTCTTTTTACCGTCTGCATTTGCGGACGGATTGCGGACGGAACCTTGTTTGCGACGCTCATTTCCGGACGGGGGACCGCGGTCCCTAATCCGTCCCGAATTCCCTTTCCGGACGGATTAGGGACTGAAAATTCAGTCCCTAATTATCAAATTTCTTGTAGTGGATTAGGGTTAGAGGGGTATTTAGGTAATATAAAGTAATATTAGGGGCATTTATGTAATTTTTGCGGGTACCCGCGGGTACCCGTTTGTGAAATAAAAAAACTCGTCCCGAACCCGAATCCGCGGGTATTGAACTCAAATTACCCGAACCCGAACCCGCACCCACAGGTACGAGTAATTTTTTGCGGGTTCAGAACGGGTTTCGGGACGGGACGGGTAGTGCGGGTTTTTTACCCACCCCTAGGAGATACCATAAAACCTAAAAGCCCTTCAACTCCCAATCCCTTGAACTCTCACCTGCCACCGTGCCACCACCTCTATTTATTTGGTGTCACGTTGTCTTTGTCTTGGTCGACTGCCACAAACCCATTGTCGCTCAAGCTCTTCTAACTATTAAAATTTTTAAATTTAAAGACAAAATTTTTGGATAGATTTCGACCATATTCTTAAATTTTAGACGGAATTTAGATTTGTTTCTAAAATTTCATACCGATGTTGGTATGTCTGTAATTTCAATAAATGTTTTTATGAGTCTAATTTTATGACAAATTAAGAACAAATTTTTTATTTTTTATTTTTTAAAAATGATTCCAAACGACTAAAAAACATGTAATTTTTTATTTTTATTTTTGTTAAAACAAAACTCGAATGACTAGAAAGTGTGCCTAATTGTAGAAGATTTTTTTTAAATTTTAAAAGTTTTTAAAATTTATTAAAAACTATTTCCAAAAGAAAATAAAATATTTCTAATTCCAAACGGATTATGAACATATTTTTGTTTTTTTCGAAAAACATTACATATTTGCCTAGAAGCAGCCACCAATAATAACAAGAGTGTGCATAGCTCACTGATATCGAGCGTTCTTGCGACAAAGATGAACGGGGTTAATCAGTGGACGAAGCGGAAACGAGAACAGGCGAATTAAAGATAGATTTTTAAAAAATTAAAATTTTCTAAATTTTTGGAGATGTTTCGTCTCTAATTTTAGAAGGATGAGTGACGAAGGTCTTTCATTTTTTGTCCTAAATTTTTATTTTATTTTTCGAAAAATATTTATGAACGAATGCGATACATATTTTTTCATTTAGATTTTCGAATGAATATTTTCGTTTCTAATTCCAAATGGATCCCAGATGGATATTAATTACCAATTATTAATTATGAACATATAACATTTGTCCGAAAAATGTCTAGAGACAATTTTCTGTATGAATTAAGAATGGATTTTGCCACCCGAAAATTCAATATTTCTTATAGTATCTGAAAGCTTCTCAGACCATAAATCCGCCTCTTACTCACCGTTCTCCAATGCCATGTTGTTCCTCTTTCATCAGCCAACATGACCATAACGATCAATGGGTCACATCGTCGAAGTCACCTTGCACCACGACCTCCGTCAGTTCGTTTTTGCCTTCTCTCCTTTTAACCTTCATTGGTGTCTCCATATATAGATGACTCTAGTGTTTCCTTCATGAGCCTCCTCAACAACCTATCATCCATCAATTTGTACTTACAGTCGTCGATCTTCACAATCGTCTGTTATCCTTATTATCATCGTCCGCCAATCTGCATTGTTGCGATCATCTTCACCTCAGCCTGTTGATCTGCATAGTGTCGGTCCTCCTCCTCATCGTCTCCATCTACCATTCTCATTGTTGTCGCCTTCGACCATTCACTCTCTCATCCAAAACCCTAGCCGCACACATGGGCACACCAAACATTATTGACGATCACCGAATAAGTTTTGGTGTTCAACCCTGCCGATCTACTTCGAGTTTTGCTCAACTTCAATATGAATAAAATCATCAAACTCATATCTTCAAATTATATCATATGGATCATTCAAATCTTTGCTCTTTTGAAGGCGGTATACTCAAATGTTCCATTGACGATCAATCCTTCGTGTCGCCGACCACAACTGAGGGTGTCTCACGCCTTAATCCTGCCTATCCATCATTCAAACAATAATATCGACTATTGTTCTTTGTCATACTTTGCACTCTCACACCTTCCTTATAAACCTTCATTGAAAAGACAACTTTCATTCGTGAGGCATGGAAGCTTCTTGCAAATACCTATCGAAAATAATATAGGGATCATGAAAGAAAAATCAAGGACCAATTAAAAAGGTGTATTAAAGGTACACAAACAATTCAAGAATACATTCGTTTTTTATTACCATGAAATTTGTATGAGTTGGCTCTTTTTGGAAAACTCGTACATGCAAATGATTTGCTAGAACATATCCTTGATGGACTCTCCGATGACTACACACCCATAATTGATGTTGTGAATGCAAGAGATTTAATAATCCCAATTGAAGGGCTTCAATATCATCATACATTACATCAATCGATGATGTCCACTCGCCTTCCACACTCTTTAGATATGAAATTTTTTTGGTCTCAAGGTTCACACCAACCACAAGTGCATAACACCATTGTTGCTTCCTTTGATATACAAAAGTGGTTTATTAATATTGGGATATCGCATCACATCAATACCTATCAATCATAATCCATAATTTGGTGAAGAAACACTGATCATTGGAGACACGAATTATCTCATCACATGTATTTGTTCCTTTTATCATACGTACACAAGATTTTAATTTTACTGATGTGTTATGTGTACATCATATTAATAAGAATCTTGTTTCCATTCAAAATCTTTATGCTACTAATGATGCCTCTGATGAATTTTGTGGTGTTGGATTTCAGTTGAAGAACATTACAAGAGAGCACAATTCATGACGTGTGTCGCTAAGGATAGTGTCTATGAGTGATCGATCAAACATGTAACAGCATTGGCAAACCCAATTTTTATTTTCTCCGTCTCTAAACCCACTTGGTTCAAGTGGTATAACTGTTTAGGTCATTAAAATTTACCATAAAATGTTATTTAATCAATAAAATGCCAATCTCAATCTTATCATGTCAATCTCCATATGAAATCTTATTCCAAAACCCCTAATTATATCCAATTTTAGACTTATGGATGCCTATGTTACCGTTGTATTCGACCATATATCTCTTATAAACTCGGATCTCTATCCACTCTATCACTATAAAAAACAGGCATTTTCCAACTGACATATCCGTTGGAAAATGCCTAAATTCCGTTGGAAATGGCTCTTTCAAACGGATGGCAACGGATTTCCGTCTGTTGGGAATCGGTCGTTGGAAATTCGGATCCGTTGCAATTCGCAACGGTCTTCCAACGGATAATATCCGTTGCAACATTGTAACGGACATTTCAACGGACGACGCCATTGGAAAAATGGTAACGGACGTCCGTTGGAAAACTTTGTACGGATGACCATTGTAAACTTGCAACGGAGGGCCGTTGAAAAAGGGCAACGGGCGTCCGTTACAACTTTCAACGGACGTCCGTTGCCATTCACGCAGGGAAAATGAGCGGGAACTTAGCCTTCCAACATGCATCCTTGCTAGTTACGCGGGTAAAATGCGCGGGAATTTAGATTTCCAACGGGCATCCGTTGCCAAGTGGCGGGAAAGAGCAATGGACTGAAAGGAATGAATGGAAAAAACAGCATGTCGTATCAATGGAGAATTCAGATCTAATTTATGCCCATTAGATTTTCCAACGGGCATCCGTTGGAAAGCTTGAAAAAATATAAAAAATAAATTTTTAAAAATTAAAAAAATTTTATAAAATAAAAAGTTTTTAATTAAAATATTAAATTGTTCACAAAAAAACTAAAGCTAAAACTACGTTAATCTACCCTATTACATTTCGTTTAAATCGGTTGGGTCGATATCGTCTCTGAGATCGCCATCACCTCGAGATGGCGTTGCATCTGAATCGGGACCCGGTTCTGGCTGCTACGTTGATCTCCTCCCTTGCCCCATCAACTCGATGACGCTTTCCAAGTGCTGAACTTTGGCTTCGAGCTCTTGGATACGCCATTGTTGCGTGAAACTCTCTTGCACTACGGGAGGTACCGTCGTGGCGTCCTCGACGATATCCTTTTGAAGCGCCCCGAGACCGTATAGACGTCCCTTATACGGTCTCAACGACTACAAGAAAAACAAAAGTAACATTAGATTTTCACAAATTATTTTATTAATAATCGAGAAATGAAATAATAAACTTTTACCTGTAAATAAATTTTGTCCTTTTGTAAAGGATTGATTTCGTCGGGGCTTGAACCGCAAACTTGAGATTGCTGTGTTATCTTCTCCGTTACAGCTCTCACGGTTCGCTCCGCTCGAGGATCGACGAGTTCGGGTTCGTCGGCCTCTTTCCCGACAACCGACTTCTTCTTGGCATGGGTTTCTAATACCAGCTCAAGAAAAGTCGGTTCTCTTCCTATCCGTTGCATCTATAATATAAAATAAATGTAGTTAGATAAATATTTAAATAAACAAGAAATTTAAATAAAGAAAATTTTACCAATTCTTTTTTTCATTTCGAGAAGGATTTTGATCACGAAGTATGATGCAGACCATCTCCGGGAACCTTCTCACCGTAGCGACATTTTTTGGCATTCTCGCTCTTGGCCTTGAAATCTGTGGACTTCCAATGCTGAATCATTTTGCTGAATACCGCTTCCGTTGCCCATCTCGGTTTACTATTACTGGCGTAGTAGTTGCATTTTGCACCGTTCATCATTAGGCGCATCCAAACCTGCATGTCGCGCATCCATGTTGTGTAGATGTGCAACGTATCCTTTCGCTTCCATCTGTATGAGCGCTGCAAACAAAGTTATAAAATTATTAGTGTTATAATATATATAACTAAAAAGTTGAAATTTAATTAAAAAAACTTACATCGCTGACGTACAACTTCTGGCGTAATTTGCCAGGAATAGTACAATTTGTCCTGTAAGGACCCTTGGATAATGAGGTTGTTGGTGTGTTTCAGTACATCATCAACATCAAACCTGCAAATCAACAACACAAATGAGATAAAATTTATAACATATAATAAAACAAATCAAAATAGTAATTTTTTACCATAACGTCCCAGGAGAATGTTCTGGATCGATGATCGAAAGAGTTGGACGCCCATCGAAATCATCGATAACGAATTGATATCTATCATATCGTCATCGTCATCAAATATCGGTGGTGCCGATTCTGGTGACGGAGGACGATATGGTGGTGGTGGCGGCCGGGGAGGAGCTCCTGCGGAACTAGCCAATAAACCCTCCGAACCAATGAAGTCTCATTGTTTATCTAAGAAAACTATGTATATGTGGGTGAAATGTGGATTTAAGAGGATTTTTTGGTTTTTGATTTGTGTTGAAATAAGAACTGTTCAACACGTCATCGCAACGGAAGGATTAAATTGACGTGACGTGCTGTATTCCCAACGGGCGTCCATTGGGAATTCCGATGGATGCCCGTTGAGAATGCGTGTTCCCGAGGCAACTGACGGCTAAATGGCGGCTCGTCTCCCCTCGCAACGGGCATCCATTAGAATTTCCAACGGATGGCCATTGGAAAACTCTGCAGACTAGGGTAGACATCATTACCTAGACTAACGGGCATCCGTTGGTATATTTTAACGGATGGTCGTTAGAATATTTCCAACGGTCCTCCGTTAGAAGTGTGTAACGGACGCCTGTTGGAAATTTTTTTACGGCCGTCCGTTACAACTTACCGACGGATGCCCGTTGGAAAATTTCTAACGGGCATCCGTTACACGTTACCAACGGATGGCCGTTGGAAATGTGGAAAATTTTGAAAATTTTTCTAAGTGTCGGGGGCTAATTCGTATATCAACGGGCATCCGTTACTAATTTGCAATAGATACCCGTTGGTATTAGATAATTCTATGTTTTAATACATCGTTTAATAACCTATTAGATTGTATTAACATTTCGATTGTTCGATTACACATTATCACCCTCTATATCACTATTAACACAAACGCCATAGTTGTATGTGCTTCTATGTTTTCCGTGTTCGTACATGTGGAACGTGTAGCCGCGAGTAAACAAGATTGGCCAACACAAGACATTTCGTGCGGGACCATTAGCTAAATCTTCGACCGCTGCCTTGTTTTTGCTTTTTTCTTTAAATGAAAGAAAAACGTTTCGAAAGGATACATCCATCTGAATTGAACTGGTCCACCGAGTATTGCCTCATCTGGTAAATGTATTGGCAAATGCTCCATGAAATCGAAGAATGAAGGCAGAAATACTTCAGAGATATTGTTTTTCATTATTTCCAAGTCATCACCTTTTAAATTCCTCGAACATATATCTCTGAAAATATGCTTATTCCGCATAACACATCGTGAACATTCCGTGGTAAGAGCTCAACAAATGCAATTGGAATGAGTCGCTGCATGAAAACGTGACAATCGTGACTTTTCAATCCGATCAGCCTCGAACCAACAATATCCACACACCGAGCAATGTTCGATGCATACCCATCGGGAAACTTAACTTACTCTTTTAACCATTTTAATAATGCCGTTTTCTCCGGACTAGACAATTTGAATACCGAGACAGGTGACCTTCCATCTCGTAATTCCAACTAAGGTCGTCGGCATATTGATTTCAAATCTTTTCTTGATTGTATATTATCCTTGGTTTTACCCGTCACATTCAAAACAATATTTATGATGTTATCGAAAAAGTTCTTCTCGATATGCATAACATCTAAATTATGACGTAATATCAATGATTTCCAGTATGGTAGTTCCCAAAAGATACTATGTTTATACCAGTTATGCCATTCACCTTGACCTTTTGGTTTACGATGCCCACGATCTCCATCGCATTCAACCGATTCTTGTAAATCACCCATTGTGTTCAATCTTTCGTAAAGGATTTTTGTTCCGGTTTGCATGCACGGCGCCTCTTCTTTTTGTACAACGTTCTTCCGAAATGTTTTTTATCTTTCCGGAAAGCATGGCCACGAGGAAGAAATCTTCTATGGCAATCAAACCAATATGGTTTCTTATCATGTACTAGTCAAAATGCATATGTATCCTCCATACAATATGGACATGCCAATCTTCCGTGCGTGCTCCATCCAGATAACATTCCATAGGCACGAAAATCCCTAATTGTCCATAACAAGACCGCTTTCAATCTGAAATTTTGCTTAGTACTGACGTCATAAGCAAGGATTCCTTCGTTCCACAATTGTCGTAATTCATGAATTAAGGGCTGCAAAAAGACATCAAAACTTTTCTTCGGATGTTTTGGTCCTGAAATCAACAACGTCATAAACATTACCTCTTTTTTCAAACACATCTCGGGAGGCAAATTATACAGGGACAAAATCACTGGCCACAGAGAATATTGACTTCCAGATCGTCCATAGGGACTAAAACCATCTGCGACATTTCTCGTTTCATACGCGAACTCGGGAAATATTTCATTGAAATCTTTCCAAGCCTTACCATCCGATGGATGTTGCATTATACCTTCGACCGTTGAGTGTTCTGCGTGCCATCTCATTGCCGCGGCGGTTTTTTTATTCATATAACCTTCTCACCCTGTTTCCAACAGGTATATAGAACATTTTCTTGTATGGTACATATTTACGTGAAGATGGTTTTTTAGGCCGAAATCTGCTTGCACCGCAAAACTTGCATTCCAACAAGTCTTTATCATTTCCCCAAAACAGCATGCAACTGTTTCTACAAACATCAATCTTCTCATGTGGCATTCTTAAATCTTTTAACACATTCTTTGTTTCGTAGTATGTATCAGGAGCTTGATTATTTTTCGGTAAATATTCTCGCATTGTTTTGGAAAATTAATCCATGCAATTTTCAATCACATTGTAGTCTGTTTTAATACTCATCAATCTTGAAGATAAAGATAAACGAGACTGACCTTCACGACAACCTTCGTATATAGGCTGTTTCGCCGAATCCAATAGGTTGAAGAATCGACGTGCATCGATGTTCGGCATCTCTTAAAGCGTTTGTTCATTAACACCTATAGGAAAAGCATCTGACACCATTTCCACATATGGATTGGTCGTCGATGGTTCATAAATAACTTCTTCATTTCGTTGTACTTGTGCATCTTGCACAATTTCTCTAACACCGCAATTTTCATCGTGAAAACCCCAAATTTCGTAATTTTCAACGAAACCCACCTTATAAAGATGTTTGCAAACAATTTCTTGACTCCGATACTTCATGTTTTTGAATCTTTTGCATGGACATAACATTGTCCCGCGTTCTTGACACAAAGGCTGCATCGATGCAAAACTCATAAATTACTCTAATCCGTGTAAGAATTCTTGCATTATCTCTTCGGTTACAGGATCTTTTCTTCTATACATCCACTCTCTTGATCTATATATATTTCGATTCGAAGACGACGATATTTTTTCGAAAATGTTTTTGTCATTGATGGTTTGATGCACTCATTGGTATGATCTAAATAGTCATCCGTTGGAATTTGCAACGGATGACCGTTGAAGTAGGTTCACGTGAATTATTTTAAACCGACGGCCTCGAAATTAACAATTTCAACTGGCATCCGTTGCAAATTGTGACGGTCATCCGTTGCCAATTCCAACGAATGCCCGTTGAAATCTTATCCAACGGGTTAATGCCTAACGAATGTGCTTACAAATTCATTATTTCTTTCATATTACAATAGTTAGATCTTATGAATTACGATTTCATAGTTATAATTCATTTAATTTCGATGTCTAATAGTGAACAAAAACCGAAATCAACATCTTTAAATCTATTATCGAACCAAAAACACCCCTCTTAAACTGAATCACCGTCTGGATTCCTTTTCCCGGTTTCGGCGGTGAAACAGTTTCAGAAAGGTGTTTTAGGTTCGACATTAGACATTGAGATATTTGTCGAACCTATGCTTTGAGGTAACTCTAGGTTTACATTCGGCATCTTTACGTCTATTATCGAACCAAAAGAGACCCCTCTTAAACTGAATCACCGTCTGGATTCCTTTTCCCGGTTCCGGCGGTGAAACAGTTTCAGAAGGGTGTTTTAGGTTCAACATTAGACATTAAGATATTTGAGGTAACTCTAACTTTACAATCAGCATCTTTATATCTAATATCGAATCCAAAACAACCTTTATGAACTGTAACACCATCGGGAATCCTTTTCCCGATCCCGGCGGTGAAACAGTTCATAAAAATTATTTTGGATTCAACAATAGATATTAAAATGGTTGTAATTGATGATTTGGGGTAACCCTAGATTCAGATATAAATAGCAAATATTCCAACGTATGCCCGTTACTCCTACGCGGTAATTTAATTCGACAGTTGAACCTCAAAATTCACAATATCAACAGGCATCCGTTGCTATTTCTAACGGGCATCCATTAGACGGTGCAACGGACACCCGTTGGAATCCTTTTCCCCGGTTTCTAACGGACCTTCCAACGGACAATGCCAATGGAAGTAATCTGTTACACTCCGTTAAAAATCGCGACGGATTTCAACGGATATTGCAACGGATAATATTCGTTGCAATTCCGTTGAAATTTGTAACGGATTGCAACAGATTGTTACCCGTTGAAAATTTCACCAAATCTGTTAAAATCTGTTGGTAAGTGTTTCCAACGGACGGATCCGTTGCCCCGTACGTTGGATACTACGAGTTTTTTTGTAGTGTATGTGTTTTTCTAGGTCACTCACCTACTTAAAGTGTCAATTTGTTTCTCTATCCTACTTCCACCCGTATCTACATTTCGAGACATGTAACATTTTATGAGCAAATATTCCTTTATATTAATACTAACTAATAACTTGCATCATGAGTCATTTATTACGATTTTACCTATCGTTCCATAAGTCCATTACCAGTCATGCGACCACCATCTGAGACCATCTTGAACGCGACCTTCTAATGTGTTGGCATCCCTCGTGTTGATCAAACACCATCCTCATCTGCAAATCTTAACCATCCCATGGAACCATCAAGTAAGAGCCTTATGGACATACCAACCATCGAAACTACATCATCTTTGGCTAATCATCATGCCATGGTCACATGAGCAAACAACAACATCTCAAAACTATCCAAATGTCTTTTTGTGTTGTGTCTAGTGTACCTCAAGAAAAGGAGCCCATTATAATCACAAATGCCCTAAAATTACTCAATTGAGATCCACTATGAGGGTTAAATTTGATGCCTTAGTACACAACAAAACTTGAAATTTGGTTGCATCTGAAGAGTGACATAATGTTGTAGGTTGAAAATGGATTTTCCATATGAAACAAAAATCAGAGGGTATAGTCGATACATACAAGGCAAGACTAGTTGTGAAGAATTTTCACCAATGCCAAGAATTGATAATGATGACACATACACTCCAGTTGTAAATGCTACCACCATTCGATTCATCCTTGGTCTTGCAGTCTCCTTAGGTTGGCCACTTTAACAATTTGATGCCAACATTGCATTTCTTTAAGAGGATCTAAATGAACATATGTAAATGTTTCAACCACATGGATTTAATGATTTAGATCATGGTAGTTCAAGAAAATTTATGTTTTGAAGCAAACTTTATGAATATGGTATTCACAACTACAACATTTTTTTTTTATCTCTCGGGGATTTGGAATTCCTTTGCAGATGAGTCACTTTTCATCCGAAATTTTGTGATACTCGTCTAATTTTCCTTATCTATATTGATGACCTCATTGTAACCGGTAACTCTCTAGTCATGTACGCATATTTGTTGACGCCATGACCGACCGAATTTCACTTAAAGACCTTGGGGATCTTAATTTCTTTCTTGGTGTTGAAATAACTCGTAATGACAATGGATTGCTTTTTTACTCAGAGGAATATATCTCAGATCTTCTACAATGTACTCATATGGTGGATGCTAAGGCAGTTTCTACATCTATGACATCAGCTACTCGACTTGTTTTGCATGAAGAAGAACCATTTATAGGTCCCACAAAATATCGCATAATTCTAGAAAGTTTACGATATCTATCGCTCAATCGACCTAATATAAGCTTTGCAGTTAATCAGCTCCTCCAGTTATGCACTCTCCAACTTCAATTCATTGGCAAACAATTAAATGAGTTTTTCGTTATCTATTTGAAACTCATACAATTGGGGTATTCTACTCATCATCTAATTTTATATCGCTTCCATGGGAGCCTATATTATGTACCTCGACAAACATCATATTTTTTTTGGTCTTCGAAGAAACAATGGGATCTTGTGGATCAATCTTCAACAAAACTAGAGTATAGATCTATTGCAAGCACATATGCTAAAGTACAATGAATTTCCACCTTCCCAGCCGGATAAGACGCCAATCCACATTGGATCCATTGCCAAATAAGGATAATAATGTCTAAGAAATTTGTCATCTTTTACGACAATATTGGTTCTATATATCTTTATGCTAATCTCGTATTTTGTTCAAAAATGAAATATTTTGGTCTTGATTATCGTTTTATCTACCGTTGAAAATAATAACCCAAAATACATCTTTTGTATTTATCATTGATTAATTCGTATCTTTTTAATGGATAATCATAACTTCAGATTAAAACAATAATTATTTATTTGATTTACATATCACTTTAATATTAGTTCTATCAATTAACGCAAAAGAGTCTGAAATCATAATTTATTGGAAAATATATCATAAAACTATATATATATATATATTCACAGTCAATAGTCTTCGTTTCCAAATATGCGTGGTGATCAATCGCACCCTCCCAAAACCGCGTACACGTCCAATAATCACAAATCAACACCAATACAATTAATACTAATTAATTAAGGGTTAATTAGTTATTTTTGTCATCCTAATTATGCAAACATTTGTACCTAACTTTATGATTAAATTTTGTAAGCGCATTTGCCGGGCCACAACCATGCAAGTCTTAGCTTCATCCCTTGCTCGTGGGCATTCTATCATTAAAGAATTATGTGGCTAGCTCGTGGATCTCACTAGTTATTATACAAATAATTACATTTATTTTCATTATGAATTTTATATTAATCAGCATGATCTAAGAGATTACTTAAGCATTCCAACTCCCAATATAATATATGTATATATATATATATATCTTTATTTTTTAACAACCGGAGGAAGATCACATGATTCTTAGTTCCCTACATCTTCATCTTATTTGGATTTCACTTAATATGAATATAATCTTAAAATGAAAACTCAAAAATAGGATAGAAGAGACAGTTTATCTCATCCCTTCACCAATCAAACTAAAGCATCTTAAATTTGTTTCAGATTTTTAATCATGTTGTCAAAATAATATAATTCTTAGTCAAACAAATGGATGTCATAATACTTTTTCAAATGAGAATTTGGATGAAGAGATTTATTTCATTGTCTCCTAATTATTTACCAAAACACGACCGCTTTCCAAAATTTAATAAATACTACAATCGAATCCGCATTATGTGCGAGTGGTTATATTATTGATCACAATTATATATTCATTATATTTAGCAATTTGAATGTTATATTATTAATATTATCTTGCATAAAATCGTATAATAATAAATAGTTATTCAAAATTGAATCCAAAAATATTATATATAAAGCAAATAGAACTAATAGATTCAAACAAATTTATATATATATATATATACATATATGTGTACATTTTTTACATACAAATATTTATATTCATTCTAGAATAATTTGAATTATCTATATATTCTTATATAATGCAATTCGGGATATAAAAATTATCAAACTGGTAATTATTTAATTTATAATTATATTATACAATCTCTCATGTTGTTGTTAACGTGTAAATCGACAAAGATTTTTACATATATGCATTATGATATATAAAGTTCAATAGTTTTTATTAAAAAAATTCATTTTATGAAAATGCTACATAATCAATTATTTCATAGTATCTAAACGTGTTCTAGATATGTTTCATGTATTCTCTCAATCTTCAAACAAAAAATGACCAATAATGTGTGAATTTTTATTAAAAATGGTAAAAATGTAAGATATAATTATTATAGTTTAATAATAAAATTAAAGAAAAACAATTTTTGCTCTATTATTTCATAAAATGATATTGTAAAGAAAGATATATATGTAATTGAAATTAAAAATACTGAAAGAATAACTCATTTAGTATTATCTAATATTATTTTTAAGGGTTTGTTACTTTTTAGTAGCATACTACATTTTTAGAGATTCTATGAAGATGATGATTGTTTCGAAAGCGGCGACGACAAATACACAAGAAAGCAAAAAGGAGAGAGTATGCGGGTTAGTTACAGGAGTTGAAAGCATAAGATGGTATTTAGGAGGACGATGTTTTTTCTTCCATGATAACCAACGGAAGATCCACGATTTCCACAATCAATTAAATAAATGAAATATTTTTTGCTCTCCACAATATTAACCACATTTAAATTAAATGTATCATATTAATTACATTTTTTAAAATTTGAATTATATAATTATATTTAAAAATATGAATATATTGTAATTGTTTCAAATACGTTGTTTTATTCTTATACATTTTCATCTACCATGTATTATATTAATTACATTTTTAAAAAATTTTATTTACATAAACATAAATGTATTTTAGTTGTTTGATATACCTTGCTATATTGATAATAAATCTAACAAAAAATAAAAAAATGATGGATATAAAAAATTGTAAAAATATAGAATTTTTCTCATGATGCAAAGAGAATAGAGAAAAAAAAACCTTTTTTTTATATATAGATTTATATGGTATAAAAAAAACTTTAAGATAACGATATTAAATTATCTTCTATTTTTAAAATTCTTATTATATTCAATATTCATCTCACCATTCTCTTTAAAACAACTTACTCATCCTTTATTGTTCTTTACTAGAAAAAGCCCCGCGCGATGCGCGGGACGATGATTTTGTGTTTGTATAATAAATTTAACATCTTTTTGAATAATCCAAATTTTTATTAATATGTGCAGTTGTAAAACAAATCAATTTAATATTGAATTAACAAATATATTATCGAAATTGTTGAGGATGATGCGTTGCAGGAAATGTTATCGAAATAGTAAAGTTGACAAATATCATTGGAATGTTTATTTGTTTCTTCTCCATGGATTTGATTGTCTCCAACATAGAAACACGTAAATTAGTTTGGTAAAACAATTTATAGCATTTGAAATGTTAAACACTATATAGAGGAATAGATGAATTAAGGCAAGACAGTAAATGCCAAATGTTTCATATGCATAGAGTGGTAATAAAAGACGTGTTTAATAAAATTGCGGTCCAATGTCAAAGAGAATATTAAAGAGGATATTGTTTGTAAAATAAATGCGAAAGAATGATCTGCGGATCAGAAGTTTTATAATTAATGAAACAGAGGGAAATAGACATGATCCATATAGTGGTTCTAGCTATGTCATAGTGCCTGAAATATTATAAAGCAAGGAAATGTTAGATCTAACTAAATGAAAAACAATACATTAATTAAAGGGGGTTCAGAACAAACTGCAAGGAATAAGTATGTGAGCCGAATGATAAGTTTCGTTGTAAGACGTCAGCCTGCATTTTAAAGCGAACTTGATCAATGTGAGGTGGCATGAACTTAAAATTTACTATTGACGATAGACAATGTGTTTGAATTTGTTTTTTCGAAGATACCTTTTGATTTTGGGGGAACAGCATCACTGCTACACCAGGAAGTACACGATAGACAATGTGTTTTTATTTATTTTTACACTTTCCCCTACATATATGTAAACATCTGTTTTAACCCATGGTATTGTAACTGGAAAAGTCAAATCGGGAAAGATTAATGCCGATTCTTGAAGGGTTAATATCATATATAATACATTTCAGCTAAATATTATACATTTCAGTTTGAAGCAGGTTAAAGCTCACCAATTATGTGTATAAATCAAGAATTTGTGGCATTTCACCATGGTATTTAATAGAAAAAATGAACAATGGCCTTGTGAACTTGGCACACAGCAGTGTACGTTTACAGCAACACTAACCCTTCAAAGCTCTAAGAGCTACAATATTCCTTGAAGGCTACACAAAAACTTCAAACTGTTCTCGCAGAAAACCCTCCTTGCAGTTGCTCTCCAGGAGTGAATCATCCCGACAAAGAGTCTAGGCTGCTGCCCGTTTGCCCTGGAAAAAAAAATTGCAAGGAGTATGTCAAGCAATATGTTGCGTTCATACATACACTTCACGTAGGGATTGTCCATTCACATAATGCCACAGAAAAAGTAAACATGTTCATCTCTGAATGATGGATAAGAGAGTCAGAAAGCGATGGCATACCGTGTGATTTCATGTCCTTTCGCAATTCGCATTGTTTCCAAAAGCTCTTTACATGTCTGTATCCGTTCCTACGACAAAGCACAGATCTTAGGTTCATCCGAGACCGCAATTCTCTAAATGTTCATAGCGCGAAAGAATACAATGAGCGTACCTCCCTATGTTCAGTAGCACAAATCTAGCAAAGTTTACAAAAAGCAATGATAACCTGAGGGGATAAAGTTCTTTCAGCCAAAATGAGAGCGTTCAGCAGGCCAACTTGAAGAGATCAAGACCTGGAAGATAAGAGGGATGAAAACCGTAAGCCATGATCTCATTTTGGCTTCCACCTTCAATGTTCATAGCGCGAAAGAATACCCGAGATATGCAAATAAATGTTTTTTCCCAATGATCTTGAGATTTGATTTTAAAATTTTACAATAAACACAAGTAACATTTAGATTCTCGTATATGGATGTCGAATGTTGCATGCATACATTCGGCTATAACTAATTTGTAAAGACATACATGTTGCAGCCTAATGTCACGTCAGCTTGGATAATTACTGAAACAAAACCAGTTCCTTATTCTGATTACTGCGCATCTATCGGTTTGGCCAGCATTTTCGACCATGAGGCAAACATTATAGTGGATTGACAACGATAAGTTTACCTGAGCACCCTTCCGAAAATCCTTCTTTGGAATTTCTGGTAACATGTGATCCATATGCCTGCCCAATCCATGTGGACCAGGATCATCAAAGCTGAATAAAAAGAAGAAGAATTAGGAGACCGAAACCATGAAGAAAAGCCATAGTTATATCATATCAATTATGCAAGGCAGAACAGGCCTAAGGCGGACGGGGTGAGGCGCTGGAATGGAAGGCTGGTGTTACCGTAAAAGGAAGCGGTGGAGGCGGAGAGCAGTGCGGCCCAGAGGGAAACGGCCGATGAAGTAGGGGATGGGGAAATCGGTGCGGCAGACCGGCGGGGCGACGGGAACAGAAGACGAAAACCTCCGATTGAAGTGGGAAGACATTCCGGGAGGCAGATAGGGTGAGCGGGCCATGGAGAAGGGAGAGGGGATGAAAACCGAAGGCCGAAGGCGCGAGGATCTGCAATCGGCGTGAGGAGCTGCAATCGGAGGTTGGTGCCAACGGGAAAGGGCGCAGAAGCCGAGACTGTTCAATGGAGGTAGATATGGCGGAAAAAAAAGTGGCGTTTGCAGGAGCGGGGAGAGGAAGGGTTGAAAGGCGTGAAGAAGGGTAGGTGCTGGAGTGGAGAGAGTGGGGAGGAACGGTTACGGTGAAAGTAAATGAAGCACCATTAAAATGCAGGAGGTGTAGCAGGGGAAAAAAGAACGGTGAAAATTTTTTAATATAAATATAAAAAATTTGTTTGTTGCTGACGTGGAGGCCTGAGAGGCCTCCTTCTGCAACAACTATTATATATATAATTTATTTGGATGATATTTTAATTAGTATTAATAATTATAATGCTATGAAATGTTTGAAACATGTTTTAAAGTGTCGTTACAATGTTACAATGTAAGTATTTTTTAGATCTTGAAATTGCTAAATCATACAAAGGTATTTCCAAAAGTCAAATAAAAATATAGTTTAGAATTGTTCCAAGATTTTGTAATTTCAGATTGCAAACCTGTTGTTATATTTTTGGAAGTTAAGTTTGAACTTTCATTAATGATAAACTCAAAGTTAGTCATCCCAATATTATAGAAAGCAAATAGGAAACTAATAAACTAGACAATAACAAGGCAAAATTTACGTTTTAATTAAATAAAGTGACATTATACATATTAGATCATATAAAAACTTGGTAAAGGTTTATTTATACTTCTAACCATACCAATCATACCATGCATTTTAAAGAATCTATAGATGTCGATTGGGCATCATATTTGATTCTAGACGTTATGTTACATGATTTTATATGTGTATTAGAGATTCGTTAATTACATGGAAATAAAAGAAATATTATATGATTTCGCGTAGTTGTGTTGAGGTTGAATATCGCGCAATAGTTATCGTTACTTTTGTGAATTAGTTTGGTTTAGTTCTTTTTTTCGTGAACTATATTTTTTCCGTTTTATGAAAATATTCAAATTGGATTCATTAAGACTACACCTGAAATCAAATAACATTAGATATATCGACTCCACAATTCTATTATTTGATATAGAAATAATAGTATATGATACACATATCGATAAACTTTTAGAAAAATCGACTTGAATTTTATTAATCAATATCTTCACATATTTATACACATAATCTCTAACTAATTTCATCTCCCAGAAATTCTAACAAATGTTTAAATTTAATACATTAAGATTATCACCTACTAAACCTTTCAAGTGGGAGCATACATATTTTGTATGCCCAACTTGGAAATAAACATATCAAATTCTTTTTTCTCTAAATGATTTCGTTAGAATATCAGCTAACTGATCATAAGTAGAAACATGATGGGTGACTAGCTTTCCAACGAGAATCTCATTATGAATGAGGTGACAGTCGATCTCAATATGCTTTGCATGCTCATGGAAAACCGGATTCACAACAATATGAATAGCGGATTGACTATCACAATACAACTGAACAGGACGAGAGTGTGAGATACTGAGACTAATGACTTTAACTATTTGATTTCACGAACAATCATTGTCATTGCACGATACTCAGTTTCGACGGATGAACAAGATGCTTTTTAATCTTCCATGAAATAGATGAACAACTTAAAGTAAGAAACCAACCGGTGACAGAACGACGAGTGCGAAGATAATCTACACTACAAAAATAATGTCATTTCCAACGGTCGTATCTATTGGAAATGATAAAATTTCCGTTGGAAATGACGTTTCCAATGGATTACAATGGATACACGATCGTTGGAAATCGATCCTTAAAAACACCATTCGTGGCAAATTACAACCGTCTATCAATGGATACTATCCTTAAAAAAATATCAAGGGATTGTAACGGATATGTCCATTGCGGATTTGCAATGGGCATCCATTGAATATGAATTGGGGGGTGCTAAAATTTTGTAACGAAATCCCGTTAGATATTAATTGGCAGAAAATCTGTAAATTTGCATCGGATGTCCGTTGACAATTTTGGCGAGAAATATCAATGGATGCCCGTTGGAAAATAATTGACAAGAATTATATAATTTTGCAACAGATGCTCATTGAAAATTATATTCAGTTATCAACGAGCATTCATTACTATCAGAACAATTAAAAAAAATAAAAAGATAAAATAATAATTTTTTTTAATATAAAAAGTTAAAACTAGTATCGTCTTTATCATCTTAGTCCTCGCCAACGTCTCGGGAAGGCATTTAATCGGAGTAACTAGACGGTTCTTCTCTCGATGTTATTGCCCCCGTCTGTGGTGGTGGCGACTGATATGCTCGACCAGTCAACAAATCGATTATACTCTCCATGTGATGTATCTGCGTTCGCGTTTCTCGAAGATTAGCCTCAAGCTGCTCGATGTATTTCTCTTGTGTACGTCTCTTGGACTGTGGGGGATACTATTGTGGCCATCCTCGATGGTATCTTTTTGTGGAGAACCTAGAGCGTATAGATATCTCTTATACGATCTAACCAACTAGAAAATAAAATAAATTAAAGTTAAGATACATCAATTTCCAAATTTTATATAATTATAGAATTATTATAAAAATAATATTATTATATACCTCTAAATAAATTTTGTGCTTTTATAAAAGAATAAGATCGTCGGGAGTTGAAATGATATGATTGTTGTGAGATTTTCTCCGTAACAGCCTTCACCGTCTATTCTATGGGTCAACAAGTTCTAGCTCATCGACCTCTTATACGAGGACATATTTCTTCTTGGTGTGAATGTCAACGACAAGTTCAAGAAGAGTAGGTTCTCTTTCAATTCATTGCATATTTAATATTATGATAATATTATCGGTTACCAATTTAAATAAAATTTCAAATGATAAATGTAAATATTTCTTATCAATATTTTTTATTTTCGGAAATTATTTCGATCCTGAAAGATGGCAATACGGACCATTCCCAGGAACTTTTTCGCCGTACCGACATGTTTTGGCCTTTTAACTTTTGGCCTTGAAGTCTTCTGACTCCCAATGTTGGACGAGTTAGTTAAATACCTCATTCATTCCCAATGTTGGTTTGGCGTTCTTCTGATAATAGTTGTTCTTGGCGTTGTTCATCATCAAGCGCAACCGAGTTTGCATATCAACGTATCCATGTTGTATAGATGTGTGGTGTATCATTCTTCCACCATCTATATGCGCGCTAAAAATTAAATTTAAATTCAATACATTTATTATTCAAATTTGATAATAATATTAAATAAAATTTTATAGTAAATAAAGTTACGACGAATGTACACCACCATCAAGGGTGTATAACCTTGGCGTCACTTGCCAGGAACAATAAAATTCATCTTGTAAAGAGCTTGGGATAATGTTGTTATTTGTATGTTTTAGAACAGCATCCACATCAAACCTACACATTTAAAAAAATCATTAGGAAAATGTTATAATTAATTCAAATATAAATATTTATAGGTGAATAGTATCTTACCATAACATCTCGTCAGGACGTTTGTAATCAATAACCGGAATAGTGGGATGTTCTCAAAACTATCGATCAAAGCATTAATATTCATCATATCATCTTCTTCATCAAATAGCAGTGGTGCTAATATAGGTGAAAGAGCGTGATATGGTGACAGAGGTGGTAGTGTTTTGTTTAACTGCAGAACCCTCCAACAATCCACCATGACCGATAAATCGTCGAGCTCTCATTTTGTTCAACTCTTTAGGAATTTTTTTAGAGAATTTATTGTTTTATTTTTGTGGTTGTGGTAAAAAATAAACTATTCAACGACTTATATACATAAATTTTCAACGAGCATCCGTTGCAAATGCCAACGAATGTCCGTTAAAATTATATCACCTCAATGGACACAATTAATTGACATGACTGTTGGGTCACCGATGGGCATCCGTTAATAATTCCATCTTGTGAATGATTCAAAACACGAACTGTGTTGATGATGAAATCTCGTAATTTTGTAGATGGGTATTTGGCACATTAGTTTCGATCTAAACATTCCAGAGATAACGATTTTTCATTAGACAAGGTCGATAAACTCAAGACCTTTATGTCATTCAAATTTGGCACAAACACAGATTATTCAATGGTAACATTCGAATCATGAATTCTTGGAATGTCATCTTCCATAATTTCACCAAAAGTAGGAGTTACCAGAAAAGAACTAGATGCAGACACTGGAGCATCTGTAGACGATATGGTGCGAAAAAAGGAACTCGTCTTCAAAGAACTTCACACATGTTGCTCAAGATCAAACAATCACCAACCTTTCTGGCCAAAAGGATAACAAACAAACACACAATGATGACTAAGTGAGATAAATTTATCACCACCGTGTTATAGGTTATAGCATAACAAAGTTATACAAACACACAGAGATTTGCAAGATCTTGTTTCTTTTTGTAAGAATTTCAAATGGTGTCTTGCCTTCAAGAGCCAAGTTTGGAGTAAGATTCATAAAATAACGAGCTGTAAGAATACGTTTCCCTATAAATCAGTTGGTAATGCTCCTTGAAACAACAATGCACGAGAAACATTCAAGATATGCCTATGATATTGCTCGGCGTGATCATTTGCTATGGGGTTCTAACACGTGAAGTTTCATGAAGAATACCTTTATTAACAAAAAAATCACGTATACACAGAATTTGGTGTCATTTTCGCCACGAATCTGTTTGACCGTTGTTGAATATTGACGTTCTGCAAGAGCACAGAAACTACATAAATGTGTAGAAACATTAGACTTGGTTCGCACAAATCGAGCCAAACCACATGAGAATAATCATCAAATATCGTTAGAAAATAACGAAACCAGAATATGAAGTTGCATGATACGGATCCGAAACATCACAATGAGAAAGTTGAAAAATATGAGTAGTCTTATTACTGCTCAGTGGAAAAACTTCTCGTGTCTATTTAGCACGAAGACATGTGTAGATCTTATTCGACATAGTTTTTAAACTAGAATCAAATTTAAGGTCAGGAAGAAAGATAAAACTTGAAAAACTAGATATCTCAAACGAGCATGCCATAAAACCACAAAAGCATCTCATGTATACTTGGACCGATTGTATTGCGTATCCAAGAAACGATTAGAGAATTGTTTTTCACCAATCCTCCAAATCATCAGAACCTTCACTAGGTTGTTGTAAAGAGCCATCAACAAATTCAAATTTCAACCAATTGACATAATTGTGATCTGTGAGGACTTGAGGCAAAATACATCATGGATTATCACTGGATGAGAGATCATACGAATTAATCATACGACGAGTTTTTGAAACACAATTACCTTCTTCAACCATCAATTTTGACGCACACCAAATTGACTTCCAAAAATACAAATCAACGCGTATAGACGTTATATACATCAATATAATGAACATGTTATATACAAGGATAAGTTTCGCTCAAGGAAAATATTGGAATGAACCAAGGCTATCAGGTATGGACGCAAAGGGAAAGGCTGCAGAGTTTGGCGTGCACTTGGAGAATCATGCGGGATTGATGTGCACACAGAGGAAATGATGTTTCCACCAAGTTTTGGACTCCAGATTCATGCACCAGCTGACAATGTTACGTACTGGTGCGACTGACAGAGTAATGAAGGTGTTACGGAGTGACGGACGCTGAAGAACCCACCTTTTTTTATTGAAACAGAGTTCTCGCATCATGATCCTACCTTCCACGAATCAACAACGGTGCGTCAGAACCGACAAATCCGAAACCAACGAAACAAATGATGGTGACCGTCAAACTCTGGAACCAAGCTGCTTCTCGGTGACTACACGGAAAGACCACACGGAGATTAGATCGGCGTGAACTAGAAACCACCTATTGACAGACACCAACAGATAGAGAATCATTAAGCTTCGGTAGCTATTGAACTTGTAGCCGTAGGGACAATGGAGAACACGATCGGAGAAGTGAGGGACAAGAATGAGACGAGTCGCAGAACCGAAATGGAAAATTGGGCAGATCGATGAACCAGGCACCAGACACGAACCAGGCAGCGGACAAACGAAGATTGAACGTACTGGTCGATTAAACTAGATGGCACCCGAACGGTAAATGGAACATATTCAAGTGGATTTTAAACGAGGGTATAGACAAACCAAAATTTGATTTTAAAAACGCTTGAATTTTTTTATTATATCCTTTTAGGATTTGAAATCAAAACAAATATTTTGCTATGATATTATGATAAATTTTTAGAAAAATCAAATTGAGTTTTATTAATGAATATCTTCACATATTTATACACATAAATTCTTACTAATTTTCATGATAACTCCTACCTAATTTTCAAAATAATCTCTTAAAAATTCAAACAAATATTTAAAATTTAAATACATCAACATTATCTCCTTCTATATGCTATTCATATTGATAGGAATATTAAACTAAAATTTATTCCGTTTCTTAATTCTTGTTTGTTTTATTTATTTATTTATTTATTTATTTATTTATTATTTTTAGTTTAGGCTATATTTTTCTTTATAAAATGTAAATAAAAAAATTTGTATTAAATTTACTAATCGATCAAATTTATTTTTCTCCCTCTTCATTCTTAAGTTCTTCTTCTGCCGATTTCTCCGAGAATCTTTTTTCTCTTGGAAACCGTGACAAGATTTATTAATATTTTTTAAAAGTAAACTTGATTTATTTTACTTAGTAAATATACATTTCTTTACTTTTTTTTCGTATAATTCCTTATGAGTAACCCACTTATCAACTGAATTGAAACTCCTGTCGAGAAAAATAAATCAATTTCTTTAAGCAATAACAGTTATAACGGAAATGATTAAGTTAATCAATTATTTTTCATTATTAAAAAAATGGTGGTAAAAAATCGTGCGTTTATTCGTACCTACCGAACCAAGTGTGGCTTTCTCGTAATATTCTATTTTGTTTTACTTAATATAGTATTCATGGGAGCCTTATCTTTGTAATCTTGATTTGTTTTATTTAATCATACTTTTCGTATTAAATGACGGCATGATACGGATTTTTAATCATATTTTATAACATAATTAATAAATAATTATTAAGATTGTGTGTGGATAGAGCCTAATATATTTATATAAATTAATGCAAACTATTGGAGGTTGAACGTTTTCTTTTTCCTTTTAAAGGTGTCCCACTTTTAAGGTATTAATTATTCTTATATTGTTTAAGTCATTCTTTCACTAAAATAGAAAAAATATTATATTGATATAACAATTCTTAAATGCAACAGATACAATAATATTTGAATAAGGATTTTTAATATTTAGTTACAATCTATACCTATATTCAACATAGTTAGTTTTAATTTTTTTTAATATGTAATATAGAAACTATGATTCTAACATTTTAGGAGTTAATGGTTTTTAGTTTAATATAACATCTTAAACATATAAAGAATATAAAAAGTATAGAATTTCTAACTGTTATTATGTTAAAGAATATATTCTTTGCATATTATAAAACAAAATCTTAAATAAGTGATTTGAGTCACTACTAAATTAAAATTTATATATAAAATTATAACGAATTGACGATCAAAATTACATTTGTAAATTTATAAATGATCTGTAAAATTAAATTATTATAGTCCATTTAAAAATATCTTTAAATTTTCTAATAAATAGTCCATTAAAAATAATATCTATAATACATTATACATGTTATCTATGATCGATAAGAATTGATATTTCGTTAAGATATTATAGTACAATCAATATATTAAAACTTCAAAATTATTAAATAATCTAAATATGTATATGAACAAATGATTTTAGATTAGGACAACATAGACAGGCATTCATTATTATGATAATATTATCGGTTACCAATTTAAATAAAATTTCAAATGATAAACTACACGATATTTCATCATTCATGTTACCCTTCAACAATTGAATAAATATAAATATCTTGTTTTCTCACACCAAGACATGCGTGTTCTTTCTGTTTGAGGCACCATACATTTAATTATGTCAGATATTTTTTTCTTTTTAATTTTATAATATTTTTATCTCGAACAAAAAATCTCTAACATTTAACTATGACATACTCAAATAATTATAGTCTATAACATTACAAAAAACATAATATATGTATACATATCAATTACATTGATGACTCTTATAAATAGGATGAAACTAATAATAGGATTTTTTTTGTTATGTAATTTCATTATAAGAGTGTTATAATTAATTTAAAATTTAAAATTTAAAAACAAAACACATAAATTCCACATTGGTGCGACATTTCTCGTGGGAAAGGACCAAAACAAAAGTTATAAATAAAGAAATGCGTAAAAGAATAGAAAGAGACATTCACCACTTAATATGATTCATGCACTTTGATTATAACTCATCCAATCAAATTTCTATTTCTGTCCCACCTTCTCATTCCTCCTTTTTCTAAATACTAATTACCACTTTAAATATATATATATATATATAATTATTATTAAATATTTGTACATATATAGTCCAATCAATGCACGTCTTTGAATATCTGGTTACCAAAAGATTCCAAATTAAAAAGAAGAAACATCAAATAAATGTCTCTTTCATTAACATGTCTAATAAATACCCTAGATTACCGGATATCATAATTCCATTTTCTATATGCAACATAAAACTCGTTTTTCAACGTTCCACAGTACATGCAATTCTTTTTTAAATTATATATTTTGATATTTTTAGAGAAATTTCCGAATCCTTACCTTTGATACGATGCATCTTACCCTCTATACCTTTTTTATCCATATTACGATTACAATAACTATTTTTTAAACTAAAAAAATTCAAATCTATGATAAAAATATATTTTATGTTTTTTTCATTCACCAATTGAACTTTGTTGTCACCTCTGTCTATATTTTTTTCATATTACATTTCAAATTTGAATTCAATTCAAACTATTTCTTTTTCGTAGACAATATCCATTTAGTAGTTTATAAATATTATTCGATTTTCGACAATTTGATAAATACAACTAATATTTTTATAATATAGTAATGACATCTAAACAAATAAATGACATGTAATCTCCTATATTATATTAGTATTGTCGTATGTTTGAAATGAATATTCAATCTAAAATTTTTAAATACGCGATAAAATAAATAGATTTTTTTTTATATAAAATGAAATTTTATTTTGGTAACTCTATCCATTGAAATACCATACAGAACTCTAAACCATGTCCTATACGCATAACTAGGAGCTTAATACAATGTTTTGGTGATATGCAATTATAATTAAATTTCACACGTGAATGTATATATAAGTAAATATATTTAGATTAAGCAAAATGCATTTAATTTGAATTTGTTTTTCCCTTCAAGATTCGACAGGTGACATCACCAAAGCATTATGAAAAAAGAAGAAAAAACCGAAAGTGAACAAAAAAAGGCGCGTGATTATATATCGTTATTAGACTTTGACGTGTAATTATATAATTGTAATAGTTGTTTTTATAAATAAAAAAAAAGAAAGAAAAGTGAAGACGGCAGTTCTCCAACGGCCCAAACTGCCGCCAAAAACGTACGATACCGTTAAGTTAACGGCACGTCATCACTCAGATATTCCGACAGAATGTGACACGTCGGAGAAAACGTGTCTTGATCACTTCGTTGTATATTGGCGACACGTGTCAAACAGGATCGTGTTTTGACGCGTTTCTAACGGTAATTTAAATTGACCCACTCCCTCGTATTCCTTCTTCTTGTTGCTTTTTTATTTAGTGTGTAAATTGACACCTCTTTTTCATGAAATATTTATACGATATTTGTATAATTTCCATATAGTTAGAAAAATGGAAGTTCGCTATTTGGTGCGTTGAAAAATTGAAATAAAAACGGGATATAAATTTTGTGGAATAAAAGTTAAAAAATATTAATAACCCCTTTTTAAAAGATGATTACAGATTTATATATAACTATTTTTTATTTCTCTCTCATAAAATATTTTAAAAAACATTTAATAGGATTTGAAAATTAAATTTTTTACTTTAAAAAAGAAAATTAAAATAATAAATATGTAAAATAAGAAAAAACACGTTTGTATTGATGAAATTCATTCCCATTAAATTTGAGTTTACGTACATTTGTATTTAATATTCTACCTCAACATTAGGAGAATGAATTTTATACTCTCGTATTGGAGATAGTAAAGAAAATTGTTGAATATATAAAGTTTAGTTAATAAATCTGCAATTTGGTTATTCGTTTTATATGCATGATTTTTAAGTAATCTGATTCTAATTTTTTTCTATCAACATGACAATCTATTTCAATAGGTTTTGTACGTTCATGATAAATATGATTATTTGCAATGTGAATAGGAGCCATGTTATCGCAAAAAAGTAATATTGGTTTATAAAAGGAATATGTAATTCAGAAAGTAAAGTTACTAACGAAGAGAGTTCGCAAGTTACATTTGGCATGACTTTGTATTTAGACTCGATGCTATTTCGAAAAATGGTAACTTGCTTCTTTGATTTCCAAATGATTAAAGAAAATACAAGAAAAACACAATAGGTAATAACTGAACGACGAAAATCCACACATGAAGCTCAATCCGCATATGCAAAAGCAGAAAGTTTTAAATCATTATGTGAAGAATAAAATAATCCCCGACCTAGAGCATTTTTTAAGTATCGCAAAAATCCTCTTAGCTGCAGATAGATGAATAGGTGTGGGACAATGTATATACTGACTAATTTTATTTACAACAAAAGAGATATACGGTCAAGTAGTTGTTCAGTAAATAAGTTTACCTCCATTGGTAATTGAAGAGGCTTGCAATCAAGCAATCCAAAATCATTAAGCAACTCAAAAATAAATATTCTCTGACTCATTGAGATTCCAATAGAAGAACGCAACATTTCAATACCTAAGAAATATGTTATAGGACCAAGATCTCGAATTTAGAAAACATATTGTAAAAGAAGTTTCACAGACACTATAAGAAAATTATCATTTCTAGACGGATTTTGTGGAGTGAAAGAGTCGTCCCTAAATTTAGGGACGGATTAGGGATGTCTTAAGGATGAAAAAATAAATCCATCCTTAATCCGTCCGCAAATTTGCAGACCGCAAAGTAGTCCTAAGTTGTCCGTGATTGCGGACAGATCCGGGACCTTTTTCACGAGCGTCCGCAATTTGCATACGAAATCATCATCCGTCCGCAAATTTGCGGACGGTATAGCCATCTGTCCGTAAATTGCAAATGCCTGAAACTTCTGTCCGCAAATTACGGATGGCATACCGACCGTCCGAAAAATTTGGGACGGTTCGTCGGGAAATATTTGTCTTAGTCCGTAATCCGTCCATAATCGGTCCAGAAATTTTCTATTTAATCTCTCCTCTTGTATCCATTTCTTACACACAATTCTCATATATTTCTCTACATATTTTGTGATTGTTTCTTATTATAATTGTATCGTCGTTGAGATCGAATATTTTCATTTCGAGACAGTGGATGTATAGAAGTATGGATCCAGAAACTCAAGGTGTATCGAAAAAGTTTATAGAAGGCATTACACAGTTTATGACGATGGCGACAAATCAACAATTTTATAGAGAAAACGGTAAGTTGGTTTGTCCATGCGTAAAATGCAAAAATGAAAAATTCGTTAATGAGAGAACCGTTTGAAATCATCTCTATTTAAGAGGGTCTACTCCAAATTATTTTATTTGGTTATCTCATAGAGAGAATTTTGCACCACAATCTAGTAATGTTGTGGAAAATTTTAGTAGTGATATTGTACACCATGAAGTGTCTGAGAGTTTTCAAGATGTACAAATGAACCCTTATGTAAAAATGGTCCAAAATGTATCCATTGAAAGAAACAAAGATGAAAATATTGCAAAAGATCCGAATGAAGAAGCGGAAAGTTTTTTTGAAATGTTAGAAAGTGCTAGGCATCCACTTTATGATGGTTGTAGAAGTGGTCTTTCACGGTTGTCTTTATATGCACAGTTGATGAATTTGAAGACTGAAAATAATCTTCCAGAGAATTGCATGGATTCTATATCACAATTAGTAAGATATAATTTTTCCAAAAATAATAATGTAGTCGAGTCATATTATGAAACAAAGAATATGATGGGATCATTGGTTCATTGCCATATCAAAATATTGATGTTTGTCAAGACAACTGTATGATATTTTGTAAAGAAACTTCGGATTTGATCAATTGTTGATTTTGTGGAAAAGATCGATTTTATTTGACAAGGAATAGAAAATCGGTTTCGTTTCACCGTATGTGGTATTTACCAATTACGGATAGGATAAAAATATTGTAACAATCAGAGAAGACCGCAAGCGACATGAGATGACATGCTGAGCATTCAAATCGTGACGGAGAAATGTGTCATCCCCTAGATGGTGAGGCGTGGAAACACTTTAACAAGATATATCCTGATTTTGCAGCTGAGAGTCGAAACGTTTATTTAGGCCTTTGCACTAATTCTTTTAATCTATTCGGGATGTCTGGGAGAAATTATTCGTTGTGGTCCGTTATTATGATATTGGATAATTTACCACCAGATATGTGCATGAAACGTGAGTTTTTTGTTCTTAACAATATTGATTCTCGGGCCTAATCATCCGAAAATAAGTTTGGATATATTTTTTCAACCAATGATTGAAGAATTGAAAGAATTGTGGTAGGGAGTTCCAATGTACGATGTTTCGAGACGACAATAAGTGATTTTGCAGCTTATGGTATGCTATCTGGATGGGCAACGCATGGTCGATTGGCTTGTCCATATTGCATCGGGGAAACATATGCTTTTCAGTTGAAATATGGACAAAAGACAAGTTGATTTGATTTTCATCGTCGTTTTCTTCCTTCTGATGATACACTACGATGCAATAAGATGAATTTCAGAAGGAATATAGTTGTGCGGAAATCTCCTCCTCTAGTTTTAACCGGCGAAGAGATATTGTATAAACGATTTCTTACTTTGGGTATTCCTAGAAGTATAGATTGCGGAGGAAACAATCATCCGTGAATTGATGGTTATGGAATTACCCATAATTGGTACAAGAAGAGCATATTTTGGGATCTACCGTATTAGAAAAATCTGAAGCTTCGCCACAATCTTGATGTCATGCACATAGAGAAATTTGTTTTCGATAATATATCAATATCGTACTAAATGTCACAGGAAAAACGAAGGATAACATTAAATCACAGAAGGATCTAGAAGAATATTGTTCACGGAAGGAGTTATATAAAAGTGGAGACGATAAAGCTCCCATTCTGATATTCAGATTGTCGAATGATGAGAAATATAAATTGTTGAAATGGTTGAAGGAAGACGTGAAATTTCCTGATGGTTATGCATCTAACATCGGAAGGTGCGTCGATATTAATGGAGGAAAGTTATCAGGGATGAAAAGTCACGATTGTCATGTATTCATGCAAAGACTACTTCCTATATATTTTTCTGAATTGATGGACAAACATGCACACGGAGCAGTTGGAGGTATCATTGATTATTTTATTTATATAGTATAATTAGTGATTAAAATATACAAATATTAATTGTTAAAGAAACTAATTAATACTTGAATTTTCAAGTATTGGCATATTTTTCTGAGATTTATGTGCGAGAAACTTAAGTGTAGATATGGTTTGTAGACTTAGAAGTAACATAGTTATTGTATTATGCAACTTGGAGAAGATTTTTCCACCATCATTCTTCGATGTTACGGAGCATCTGACAGTTCATCTACCACACGAAGCCGCATTAGGAGGTCTAGTTGGATGTATCCATTCGAGCGATTTATGTTCCATCTCAAGAAAAAAGCCAAACAAAAAGCTCGTTCAGAGGGTTGAATTGTGGAACAATACGTGAATGAGGAGATATCGTTCTTCACTTCTTACTACTTCGAGCCACATGTTCAAACGCGAAGTAGAAATTCAGACAGATGTTTTGATGGTGGTGTGACATTTTATATCCAGTACCAGATGTTCCAGATATATTTTGCAGAGTTGGTCGAACAGCTGGTAAGGCGAAGGATCTATGGCTATCATAACGAGATCTACACATCGCACATACATATATTTCAACTTTGAATATCTACGGCCTTTTGAAAGGGTAACATCCATTAATATAGATTCAATTGCGTATGCGTATTTTATTAATAATATTAACATAATTTTTCTGACATTTTTCAGGATGTTTGATGATGTATTGAAGAATACATATATGAATATTAATGAATATCAACTCCAAGAACTTCAATAAAGAGATTTCTCCACATGGATAAGACAATATGTAAGTAAATGATAGACTAATATTAATAAATTACTTGTATATATAATACAATTTATCGATGATTGTTTCATTTGTAATGTAGATTCAGATTGGCAATCACCCGTTATGGCTACGCGATCTTGTTAAAGGACCAATTATAAAAGTTACGAGTTGGCCAATGTATTTTACATGTGATTACAACTTTCATACTTATGAGCACGAAAAATTAAAGTCAACTATGAACTATGGTGTATGTATGAAAGGTGAAAGCTATTGTGAATCGACCGACGAACCAGATTTCTATGGGATTTTGAAATATATTTTGCAATTGAAATATCCAGGTATCCTTACTAATCCAAAAAAATTTGTTATGGATACCATGTATGATATTTTAGAATATATTGACTTATATTTGCCACTTTTTGTTGGTTACGTCAGTCTAAGATGGATGTTATTTCGATGTGATTAGTTTGATCCAATAAACTGTCGCAGAACAAGAATAAACAAATTAGCCGTCGTAGAAGTTAACTCTACACGAAGATATAGAAAATACGAGCCTTTTATTCTTACATCACACGATCAAGTTTGTTACGTTTCCTATCCATATATGAGATGATCTTCAGGTTGGCGTTTCGCAATGAAGATACTTCCAAAGGGGTAAATTTATCGACAACACAGAAGAACAACAATTGGCCATGCAACAACAAACCACCGAGATTGTTGCTATTGATGAAGTTACTATTGAAACATTGGCTCATGGTGAAGTCGAAGAAATTGATGATAAAGAGATAGAGAAAACGAAGAAGATGAAGAATTTGAATCAAATTCAAAAATACAAGAATCGACGGAAGAATTATGTGATTTTGAAGATGATTAATGTTAACTTGTTATCGGATGTTTAAAATAATAAAATAATTGTTATGATTAACTTTATATTGAATCAACAAAAATACATATAAGTTTTTATGAATAGTATTCATCTCGTCCCTCGGTCGGTTCCTGTCCCTCGACGGAATATATACAAGTTTTCATGAATTGTTTCTGTCCCGTCCCTGAGTTATTTCTCATTCCTAGGTCGATTTCCGTCCCTCGGTCTACTTTCGTCCTTGGATCGATTCCCGTCCCTCGGTTATTTCTCGTCCCTAGGTCGATTTCCATTCCTCGGTCTATTTCCGTCCTTCGATCGATTCCCATCCCTCGAGTTACGGACGGATTGCAGACGACATTGGGACGAGGCTCCTTCTCCTTCCGTAATTTACAGACGGGACACAGCAACCGTTCGTAAGCTGTCCGTAATTTACAGACATGTCACGACAACCATCCGCAAGATATCCATAAGTTACAGACGGGTCGCGGCAACCGTCTGCAAGCCGTCCAGAATTTACAGATGGGTCACGGCAACCGTCCGCAAGCCGTCCGTAATTTACAGACGGGAAGCCATTCGTAATTTACAGATGGGATGTAACCCCGTCCGTAATTTACAGACGGGAAGCCGTCCGTAATTTACGAACGGGACATGACCCCGTCCGTAAATCTTTATAAATTTCTCGAGAGAGATTGTTTCCCTTGCCTTGTCCAGCCGAAAACCACCGCAAAACCGTCGCCTCGTCTAGCCGAAAATCGTCGCCTCGCCCAGCCGCCGCCCAGCCCGCGACCATTCGTAATTTACAGATGGGATGTAACCCCGTCCGTAATTTACAGACGGGAAGCCGTCCGTAATTTACGAACGGGACATGACCCCGTCCGTAAATCTTTATAAATTTCTCGAGAGAGATTGTTTCCCTTGCCTTGTCCAGCCGAAAACCACCGCAAAACCGTCGCCTCGTCTAGCCGAAAATCGTCGCCTCGCCCAGCCGCCGCCCAGCCAGCGAACACCGTCGCCTCGTCCAGCCGCCGCATTTCGTCGATTTTCCGAGGTAAGGCTTCCAGTTTTCCGTTAATTTCATTTTATGTTTCAAGCTTTAATTCTCAGGCATTTATTTCATGTGTTATTTCAGCTGTCCACCGCCGCTGTCAGTTCAGTCGTCCATCCGTTCATGTTTTATTTAGGCCGATTCATTTCGTTTCATTGCGTTTAATGTGGAAAACAAACCATATTTTGTCTAAACGAACCACGTTTATAAGTATACAACTTATTAGATAATCGGTATCGAAATAAAAAACTTTTATTTCGAAATAAAACTTTTATGTCTAAGAAACTTTTATTACTATTAATAATGTCTAAGAAACTATTATTAAGTTATGCCTAAGAAACTATTATTACTATTATTAATGTCTAAGAAACTATTATTAAGTTATGCCTAAATTATATGAGTTATAGTTATAATTCTAATATGTATTATGTTTTACGACTTATGGTTATAATCTATTATTAAGTTATTTCTTTTAAAAAACATATATTAAGTTATATGTTCTTTAAAATTTAAAACACATATATTAAATTATATGTGTTTTTGAAATTATATTACAATTAATTAAAGTTTAATTAGAAAATAAAATTTTTAAAATAAACATTGAATTTAAAATTTTATGTAATATTTTAAATTACAATTTTAGTATGTCGCGTCAGGTTGGAAGAGGCGATAACACCAGAAACCGTTCATCATTGAGGAAAGTGTCAATGGCCCATCTTTTCCACAACACCATAGACAGTCAGATACGATATTTTCGAATTCTATGAATCTGAATTTATTTACGAACACTAGATCGAAACAATAAATTTCATATCCCTTTTATCAGCAGATGCCACCACCGGTCAAGCCAAAGATGCATCACGAGCCTCCGATGCATCAAGAACCAACGGTGGAAGAACTTTTAGCGATGGATGAGAAAACACGTAAACTTCCTCGTATAGATCCGGATCATGCAACCAGCACACTTTGGTATATAAATCAAATTTAAATTTAATTTTGTAACTATTTAATTAATCAAATTTTAATTTACTTTTAATTTTGTTTTAATAGGTTTGGAATTAAACAACTTAATCGTCATATAACAAAGAAGAAAAAAGCTGATTATGATCGTCCATGTTATAACTAGGCGCGAACCGATCCTGATATCAAGGAACGGTGGTGGAAAGCTTTCGTGGTACTTTTTTTAATATTAATCTCACTCTAAATTTAAATTTTAAAATAATCTTTCTATAAATAATTATTTTATTATTTTCAGCAAAAATTTTATTGGAATCCTGCAATAACTGGACTAGTAAAGTCCGAATTTGAACGGGCTGCGGAAAAACGACTCAAATCTCTTTTAAACGAATTGAAAAGAGATCCGGATACAAAATGTAAACCTGTTTGGATGCCAGATTATGTCTGGGAATAGATGTGTGTCTATTGGGATGATTATAGCTTTAAGGAAAAAAGCTGGCGCGTTAGTCAATCATGTTGTTCCGATAGAGTGGGATATGAGATAAGTGCACATACTGCTGATTCCCGCTCCTTCGCGAAGGTTACGAAGATTTGGTAAGATTTTAAAATTTTTAAAGTTTTAATACAATTGACATTTGCTTAATACTAAAAACATAAATTTTAAATTTATTTTCGGCGAAAGAGAAGGGATGTGAACCGTCGTACGTGGAATTGTTTGAACATACACATAAGAAGAAATTTGACGGTTCATGGGTAGATACCAGGGCGAAACATATTCACGACGATATACTGAACATGGAATCGAAACGAGTGTCCCAAATCCCGCCGAGAGAATATGGGACACAACCTACTCTAACTTAAGAAGAATATAACGAGATGTATTTCGAGGTAAATTAATTATAATTTTACAATAATCTTTTATTGATAATTTAAATTTAATTTCAATACTTCTTTTTGCAGCACGTAACATCGTACAAAGGTCATTTATTTGGTCTTAGAGGAATGGCATCAAGACATGCGAGTTTCTCCAAAGGTAAGGAAAAAGTCGCGACCGAGGAACTGCGAAACACAATCTCAAATATGAAAGAACAATTAATACAAAAAAGTCATCGTTCAATGCTCTAGAAAAGGAATTTGAAAAATCAAGAAGGTAAGTTAAACGATAAAAAACGGAATGTCAACAATCGCTTAGGATCATGAAGGAACACATGTCCTATATCAATTGGGATACGGCCGAAAACAATGATTCTGACGACGATGATGATAATTCTCAATTACGCCAACAAGCTTGTAAATACATAATGTTAATAATGTATAAAAACTAATTAATTAATATCAATTTTAAATTTTAATTATAAAATTTGAATTTTTTTAAAATTTACGGACGGGAACAGTTCTGTCCGCAAATATTAAGGATTGTTCGCATCCCGTACTTAATATTTGTGGACGACACTGTTCCCGTCCGCAAATGTTAAGGATGGGATGTGACCCATCCCAAAACTCCGAGTGTTTTCCGTCCTTAATCAGGTCGGGTTTCGCGTCGATTTCTGGACGACCTTGTAGTCCAAAATTGTAGACAATTTACGGACTATTTTTTCGATTTGTGTTTACGGACGGATATGTTTTTGCGACGCGCGTTTGCAGATGGATTTTGGGCATCCCTAATCCGTCCCTAAACAAGTTTAGGGACAGATTTGTCAGTCTTGAATTATTAAATTTCTTGTAGTGAGAATCAATCTCATACTCTAAAGTATTGATTAATAGAATATCATCAACATAGACTAACAAAGTCACAAAAGAATCAGAAGAATATTTCAAGAAAAGAGAATGATCAGAAGAATATTTAACAAAACCCGAATCAGTTATGATTGTTGAAATTTTTTTATTACATTGTCTAGAAGATTGTTTAAGGTCGTAAATAGATTTCTTAAGTTTAGATATTAGATTATGAGGAAGACTCTCCCACTGTTTAAGAGTATGCCCTATAGGTAAAGACATATATATATATATATATATATTTCTTCAATCAAATCTCCATATAAAAATGCATTACTAATATCTAACTGAGAAATGTATCAATTATTAGAAGCGACCAAAAAAAGTAAGAAGAACTCGAATAGTAACCATTTTTGCAGACGGATTAAATGTGTCAGTGTAATCTATTCCCTCTTTTTGAATGTAAAGTTTAGTAACCTGGCTTTGTACCTATTCATAGTACCATCAGAATTATATTTAATCCTATATCCCCATTTGCAACCTACAACATGTTTTCCTTTAGGTAAAAAACAAATTGTCAAGTTTCATTTTGTAGTAATGCTTTTATTTCTTGTGATATTGCTAAAGACCATTCATGAGATTTACTAGCAGTAGAAAAAGATTTTGGTTCTGATTGTAAAGAAATTTGCATCGCAAAAACTTACTAAAACAACAAGATTATCATATGATTAAAAAGATGAAATATGATATGGAGTTTTTTTTATGGGAATATAATCAGATGATAAAGCTTGACAATAAAAATCATGAAGGTAATGAGTCAATTTAGATTGCCTTTATGACCCTATATCCTTTATATATTGAAGGATAGCTTATGAAAACACAACAATATTGTAGATGTAAATTTATGTCTAATATTATCAAATGTTAAAACATAAAATAGAGAACAAAAAACTTTTAGATATGAATAGTCTAAAATTTTATTATCTAAAAGCTTAAAAGGAGTTTTATTATCTTAAATGAGAGTTGGTGTTCTATTTAGAAGACATATTGTAGTCGACATGCAATCTGTCTAATATACTAATGATACATTTGATTGAAAAAGAAGAGATCGAGCTACATTAAGCAAGTGTTGGTATTTTTTTCCACCACAAAATTTTGTTATGGAGTGTACGCACATGACAAATAGTGTAAAATTTCTTTTTATTGTAGAAGATTTGTGATTTTTAGCTAAAGAGCATTATCTGTTCTTATTGATTTAACGTGCGAATTATACTATATTTCAACCACAGGTAACAAATTTGGAAAGATCGTAGAAACTTGAGACTTAGTAGTTAAAAATAAACCTAAGTAGCTCTCGAACAATTATCAAGAATTGCTAAAAAAATACCTATAAGCATCTATAGGTTCAATATGAAAAGGCCTTCAAATATCTAAATATATTAATGCACAAAGAAAGGAAGACCTATGACTATGATCGATAAATGGAAGTCTATGTTGTTTTGCTAGAGGATAAATAGAACAATGTAATCAATCATCTTTATTGGAGGTTTTAATAAAAAAAATCAAAAAGAAATTTAACTTTCAAGGACGAAGGGTGGCCCGATCTTTGATGCAACAAAGTTGAAACAGAACATACAAAAACTGTTTGATTTTGAAAAAATTAGAGTGAATTTGATATTCTACTCTTCCTAATCATCAAGGCCCGAGATGAGTCTTGTATTTCACAAGAAAAATTTGTAAATAAAATAACTAGATTTGAATGTTGAGTTAAATGACTAACATTCAACAGATTGAACTTAAAAATTAGAATATAAAGCATAGAAGACAAGGCAAGAATTGCATTTAAAACTACTGTACATACGTGAGTAACTTGTATATCAAAACCATTAGGTAGTGTGACCTTAATATTCTTAGCCACAGAAACAAAAGAAAATAAAGAAAGGTCATTATAGACAGGAGAGTTTGCCTCAGTATCTATAATCCATGAAGAAACATGCAATTGCAAACAATCATTCACATTTGAAGACAAAAATGAGATATGAAGGAATGAACAATATTTTGGTGAGGAATGGCAGTTGTAGGTGAATAAATTGACCTATAATTTGGTTGAAGAGTGTTTAAATGTTCACCACTTGTTGTACTTTTTGTTGAGTTAGTAATCCCTCCATCGATCGAAAGTGTTGCAATTATCTTGAGTTATTGAAAGAAGCGGTCTACATTGGAAGATAATTTTTTAGCAGTAGAAACATCAGAAAAAGTAGCATTTATTTTAGATCCAATAGAATTGTAATTTTCATATCTTGGTCGAGGAGGAATATTTGAGTTGGAAGTGTGAGGATTAGGATTCTTAAAACAAGCTGAAAACCATGAAGTTTATAACATTTTGTGATAAGGTGACCTGATAGATCACAATGGGAACAAACAAGTTTAGGTCCTTAGTTGGTAATGTTAGGATTATATCCTCTAAGTTTAAAGGATGTATAAGGACTATCATTAGGAATTGAATAAATTTGTCTTTGTTGCTTGTGCACAACCAAGTTAAAAGCTTTAGAAACACTAGGAAGATGATCCATAAGCAAAATTTGAAGCTTAACTAATGCAAAACCATCATTTAAACCCATCAAAAATTTGACAAGATATTTACTATCATCTTTTTATGTTATTTTTTTCTGCAAGATTACAGTCATAATTTGTACATGTGCAAGATGAGAATTCCTCAAGACTTCGTAATTCTTTCCATAAAGTAATCAATTTGGTGTAGTAAGTATTGAGTTCGAGGGAGCCCTGTTTCAGATTTTGAAGATCTTGTTCTATTCCAAAGATTCTAGATATATTCGTTTGACTAAAACGTTCAGATAAATTATTCTAAAGCAGTAGAAGCCGAAGGCATGTTTACTATACTATGAGAAATTTTCTTAAAGACAAAATTAAAAATCCAAGATAATATAATATCATTGCAACAACACCATGAATCAAAATCAACATGTAAAGAATCAAGTTTGGATACCTTACCATCGATGAAACTCAATTTATTTCGACCATTCAAGGCCTCATCACGGATCGTTTCCATGTGTTGTAGTTTAATTCTCCCGTTAGTTTATCCAAAACTAAATTTATAGGTTTGTATCCTTTGTATGTAAGAATAAAAGATTTCGGTGAGGATCATTTATCTGCGAGGATGATTAAGAATGACTAGCTGTTGATGCCAGCGTGAATAAATGGTTGATCGCACCAACAGATTGGACAAAGCGGATGGGAGATACCAGAATAGGTTAAAAGAACAAATGTGAGCATGGAACAAGAAACAATGATCAACAGATGAGATGTTTTCGGAGATGGAAACAATGAATACTAGACATTAGAATAGATAGCACACCAGACGAACACTAGAATAGATGGCACACCAGACTATGTTTTGTCAAGCACCAGAACACCAACACTACAAAAAAAACATACCATTTCCAACAGACGGGGCAACAGATCCTTCCGTTGATAAGAAATGATAACTGATTGTAACAGATTTACAAGAACTTTCAACGGGCATACATCCATTGCACTCCGTGACAAAAATTAACGGACGTTTAACGGATATTGTCCGTTGCCCCGTCCGTTGCAATCCGTTGCAATTTTTAACGGAATGGTAACGGATGTCATCCGTTGGCGCCGTCCATTGGAAGCCCATTTGAACAACGGGAAAAATATTTCAACGAGCATCCGTTGCAAACTTTAACGGATGCCCATTAAAAATTGCAACGGATGCCCGTTGAAATTGTTAATTTCAAGATTTACCGGTGGAAATAAATTCACCTGAACTTGCAACGGCCATTCGTTGGGGTTTCCAATGGATTTCCGTTGAAAATTGCACTATTTAAATCAAAACTAAAGATTGCATCAAACCATCAATAACAAACATATTTTCAACAAAATTTCGTATTCTTCAAATAGCGATATATACAGAATAACCGAAGAGATTACACAAGAATTCTTATATGGATTGGAGCAATCATGAGTTTTGCATCGATGCAACCTTTGTGTCGAGAACGCGGGACAATGTTATGTCCATGCAAAAGATGCAAAAACATCAAGTATCAAAGTCAAGAAATTGTTTGCAAACATCTTTATAAGGTTAGTTTCGTTGAGAATTATGAAAATTGATTTTCCAAAGACGAAAATTAAGGCGGTAGAGATATTGTGCAAGATGCACAAATACAAAGAAATGAAGAAGTTATTTATGAAGTGTCAACGACCAATCCATATGTGAAAATGGTGTCAGATTCTTTTTCAAGGAGTTGATAATGAACAAACGCATGAAGAGATGCCGAACATCGATGCATGTCGATGCTTCAACCTATTGGATTCAGCGAAACAACCTATATATGAAGGTTTTCGTGAAGGTCAATCTCGCTTATCTTTATCTTGAAGATTGATTAGTATAAAAACAGTCTACAATGTTGCTGAAAATTGCATAGATTCATTTTGCAAAACCATGCGTGAATATTTACCAGAAAATAATCAAGCTCCCGAGACATACTACGAAACAAAGAATGTGTGAAAAGATTTGGGAATGCCACATGAAAAAATTGATGTTTGTAGAAACAGTTGCATGTTGTTTTGGGGAAATGATAAAGACTTGGTGGAAAATGCAAGTTTTTCGGTGCAAACAGATTTCGGCCAAAAAACTCATATTCACATAAATATGTACCATAAAAGAAAATGTTCTATATGCCTATAGCAAATAGGTTGAGAAGGTTATTTGAATCGAAAAAACCCGCCACAGTAATGAGATGGCGTGCAGAACACTCGACGGTCGAAGGTATAATACAACATCCCTCGGATTGTAAGGCTTGGAATGAATTCAATGAAATATTTCCAATTTCGCGTATGAAACGAGAAATGTTTATCTTTGCCTGTGCACGGACGGTTTTAGTCCATATGGACAATCTGGAAGTCAATATTCTCTATGGTCGGTGATTTTGTCTTCGTATAATTTACCTCCGGAGATGTGTTTGAAAAGAGAGGTAATGTTTCTGAAGTTGCTGATTCCATGACCAGAACATCCGAAGAAAATTTTCGATGTCTTTTTGCAAACCTTAATTCATTAATTAAGACATTTTTGGAACAAAAGCATTCTTTCTTATGACGTTAGTATGAAGCAAGATTTCACATTGAAAGCGGTCTTGTTATAGACAATTAGCGACTTTCCTGCCTATGGAATGTTATCTAGATGGAGCACGCACAGAAGATTCGCATATCCATATTGTGTGGAGGATACATATTCATTTTGACTAGTACATGGTAAGAAACCATGTTGGTTCAATTGTCATAGAAAATTACTTCCTCGTGGGCATACTTTCTGGAAAGATAAATCATTTTCAAAAGAACGTGGTACAAAAAGAAGAGGCATCGTGCATGCAAACTGGAACACAAATCTTTTCCGAAATATTGAACACAATGGGTGATTTACAAGAATCGGTAGAATGCGGTGGAGATCGTCGGCATCATAAACCAAAAGAGCAAGGTGAATGGCATAACTGGTACAAACGTAGTATCTTTTGGGAACTACCATACTGGAAATCATTGATATTACATCATAGTTTTGATGTTATGCATATCAAAAAGAAATTTTTCGATAACATCATCAATATTGTTTTGAATATGGCGGGTAAAACTAAGGATAATATACAATGAAGAAAAGATTTGAAGACAATATGTCGATAACCTGAGTTGGAATTAAGAGATGGAAGGTCACGTGTCCCAGTATTCAGATTATCTGGTCCGACGAAACGATATTATTAAAGTGATTAAATGAAGACGTTAAGTTTCCAGATGGATATGCATCAAACATTGCTCGGTGTGTAGATATTGTTGATTTGAGGCTGACCGGGTTGAAAAGTCATGATTGTCACGTTTTCATGCAGCGACTCATTCCAATTGCATTTGTTGAGATCTTACCACAGAATGTTTACGATATGCTATGCAGAATCAACATATTTTTCAGAGATATATGTTCAAGGAATTTAAAAAGGGATGACTTGTGAAAACCAATATCTCTGAAGTATTATGTGCATTGGAAAAAGTTTTTCCACCTTCATTCTTCGATGTCATGGAGCATTTATCAATACATTTACCAGATGAGACAATACTCGGTGGGCCAGTTCAATTCAGATGGATGTATCCTTTCGAAAGGTTTCTCTTTCATTTAAAGAAAAAAGCAAAAAACAAAGCAGCGGTCGAAGGATCTATCATCAAACAATACTTGCTGGAAGAAATCACATATTTCAGCATATTTTATTTCGAGTCGTATATTCAGACGAAAGAACGATGTGCAGCGGATGATCACACAAACTATCTGTATCAATATAATCCCTGAAAATGTTTACACCGATTGGACGTACAGGAGGTAAATCCGAGGCAACGGACGACGAAACGACGGCTCGTCTCAAAACAAATCAAAACTTCAAAATCCTCTCAACACTCCCTTTCACACACAAAATCAAATTTACAAATACTAAACACAAAATAAGGGCTAGACGATTCATAGGTTCGTGAGGTATGTTAGCTGGGTCAGCGGGAGCTCCTCCCCCGCCTCCACCGCCACCATATCGCCCTCCTTCACAAATATCGGCCCCACTGATATTTGATGAAGAGGATGATATGGTGGATATCGATTCCTTAATCGATAATTTTTATGGGCGTCTCACCCTTCAAATTATCGATTCCGATCGTCCTGCCGGGACGCTATGGTAAAAATTTTATTATTTGCATTTATATTGTTGTAATTTATAAATATTATCTAACTTTTTAATTTTAATGTACAGGTTTGATGTCACCTTATTTAACATTGGGAGTCTGAAGACTTCAAGGCCAAGAGCGAGAAGGCCAAAAAATGTCGGTGCTGCGAGAAGGTTCCGAAGATGGTCTGTATCGTCATACATCGGAATCAAAATTATTCCCGAAGAGGATGCAAGAATTGGTAAATTTATTATTATTTAAATTTTTGGGTTTTTACAATATTTATCCAATTAAATTTATTTTATATCACAGATACAACGGATAGGAAGAGAACCGACTCTTCTTGAGTTGGTATTGGAAACCCACGCCAAGAAGAAGTCAGTCGTCAGGGAAGAGATCGACGAACCCGAACTCGTCGATACTCGAGCGGAAAGAACCCTGAAAGTTGTGACGGAGAAGATCACACAGCAAGCTTGCGGTTCAACTCCCGACGAGTTCAGTCCTTTACAAAAAGATAAAATTTATTTATAAGTAAAAATTTATTCTTTTATCTTTCGATTATTAATAAAATATTTTGTAAAAACCTAACTCTAATTTTGTTTATCTCGTAGTCGATTAGATCGTATAAGGGGCGTCTATACGGTCTCGGGGCACTTCAAAAAGATATCGTCGAGGACGCCACGACGGTACCTTCCGCGGTCCGATACAGCTACACGTAACAAGACGTATCGAGGATCTCAAAGCACAACTTCGAGAAACTCGAGCCCAAGTGCAGCAACAACACTCCCAAATACATCAAGTTCGAAATCCTCCTCCTCATGCTGTTGGAATGGTGTGTACGTCTCTGCCTGTTCAAAGAGCAACAATTAATGGTCTTAAAGTTTTGCATCAAGGCTGATTAATTTGCTCTCCCAAGAGCTGATTCAAGCACAACAGCTTCTACACCAGCTCGTTACATGATTTCTTCTTCATATAGATAGATATAGGATCTATGGGGTAATTACATCGATGGCGCTGAAATTAGATATGAGCAAGGCGTATGATAGGGTGGAGTGGGGCTTTCTTGAACAAGTAATGCATCAAATGGGAGTGCCAAACCTTCGTGGATTGATCGAGTGTAGTGAAACATGAAGTGTTAGTTTCAGTGTGCCAGGTCAAAGAAAAGAAGTTGAAAACGCTAACGCCCACCCTTCTGCCTTTAGGGCTTTCCCAAGGGGTCTAATTCGAACAGCAAACAACCAGTTCAGATTGGATTCTCTTTCGGAAAAGAGAAGGAACGAAAGTATGCTCGACTGTAAAAGAGAAGGAAGGGCACGTGAGCGGTACTCCGTCAACAGACCAAAGAGGAAAACCACTCAAAAAGTAATGCCCACCAAGATATGCATAGTGGTTCGCTCTTTTTATTAGACATTTATATGTGAAAATATAGAAAAGCACCACTCGAGGGCGAGCTTTATTTAAGAGAGAATGGGAACGAATCGAAAGGCTTCCGTTTAGAGAGCGTCATAGAGTTGCTATCCGCCCAGGTGTGTGAATTATAGCCGCGCAAGAAGCGGGTATCGATTCGGATGCAACGCTTTCTAGAGGTGCTGGTGACCGGGGAGACGATATCGGTCCAACCGATTTAAATAAAATGTAATAGAATTAGATTTAATGTTTTTGTAAACAATTTTATTATTTTAATTAAAACTTTTTATTTTTGTAAATTATTTTTATCATTTTTATTTTTTATTTTTTTTTAACAATTTTCCAACGGATGCCCGTTGCAATTTCTAGCGGGCATCCGTTGGATGCCATTTTCCCGCCAAATGGTAATGGACACCTGTTGCCATTTTCCGCCAATTTCCAATGGACGTCCGTTGTCCTTTCCCGCTAGTTTCCAACGGATGCCCGTTGAAAATTTTAAAATCTCGTTTTTTCCCGCCTGGATGGCAACGGACGTCCGTTAAAACTTTGTAACGGGCATCCATCACAAATTGTTTCAACGGGCATCCGTTACAAAATGTCAACGGCGACATCCGTTACAAATTTGCTACGGATAAAATCCGTTGCAACTCTGTTGGAAATCGCAACGGATCCCGATGTATAACGATCGATTCTCAACGGTCGCGGATCTGTTGTCGTCCGTTGGGAAACGCTCTTTCTAACAGATTTCAAACGTTTTTCAACGGATTTGTCCGTTGGAAGTTATTTTTTATAGTGTTGGGAGCATAAATTGAATTTGCGGACAAAGAAATCAAAATCGCCAGAAAAAGAATGATCCGTCGGAGATAGAAATACAGGGCCAAAACATCAGACGAACTTCGGAACACCACACCAAAACACTAGCACTCAGAAGCGAGCGCCCAAACACCCTGGATTAGAAGACATGGCCTTCAGATGAAAGGACCAGAAAACGACGCTGGAGTAGAGATGGCGGAGACACGAAGACTATAACATAACTGAACAGAAATGCAAAAAGAATGGACGGTGCAAAGAAGAAAGAGATCGGA
>CM071867.1:2840937-2853932 GCA_036759665.1 Gynandropsis gynandra
CCAGCTATATCGGAAGAAAATCAATTGAATTTGAATTTATATACATTTATATATATATCTGAAAAAATATAAAAATAAATAAATAAAAAATAAAGAAATAAAATTTAATAAATAATTAAAAAAATAAAAAACGAAGAAATAAATAAATAAATAAAAATAACAAAATTATATTTAATAACATTGTGGAATTTCTTTCGCTGCTAAAATGCATTAATTTCCAACACGTAAATGGGTATTTTTAAAATGATTATGGAAAGAAGATATTATCTTGCATGTCCTTTTTTGTTAAAATTAAATACAAGAAATAGAAGAAAATAACACATGGAATAGATGAAAATGATAGGTTATAATGTGCTTTACCTACCATTTTGTGGTCAACTCTATACTCATTCCTTCTTCTTTTTTACTATAAAAGATATTTATCACATTTCACATTTTTCGAAATGAATGATAGAGGAAGATTCTAAGAAGAAACCTTACTTTTGTAAAGAAAGCGGACGAAAAGTGGGAATTCAAGTCCAAATTCGATAGTTACAAATTATTTGATGGTGTAAAAAAAGATGTTTCGTATGTTTGTATTTATTTTTATATTTTTCTAGAATATTTAGATGATTCTAGAATTTAGAATTTATTATAATTATAGTACAAAAACTTGATTAATTAGATTTCATATAAAATAATGAAAACAAAATAATATACATGTTTTTAGTATGGCATTAATGTCCACAAAAGAAAAAGGCCATCAATATAACAAATGATAAAATCATTATATTTCTAATTATTTTAAGATTAACCCCAACTTAACATTTTACTCATTGAATAATAATTGTTGACAAGTACAAGAAAAAAAAATCAAAATTGGTTAAGAAAATTTCGTGCTACGTCGTCAATATAAAAATATCAAGAGGTTAACACTTTTCGCCTGTTGATATTTTTAAAAAAAAATTGCATAAAATTTGAAAGTTCAAGCTATTTGAAATTATGCATACTGTTTGATAAATTTAAATATTGAAGAGTTATAATGTTAAAATAAAAAGAATTTTCAAGAATTGTATACTCTTTCTCCGAGATAATATGAAACAAATAGATTTTATATATAAGGTTTTATGTGACGGATGTCCAGTAACAAAGTGTTGTAAGTTGTAACATAGAAAATCACCAATAAAATTATTATAATTATTCTACTTTCACATACTTTATCGTTAAAGGAAAAAAAACTACATAATATTGCTAAAAACATCGATAAAATATTTATTTGGGCCAACGGAGTCCAATAATTCAAAAAAAAAAAAAAGAGAGGAGAAAATCGAAATTCAAACAATTTATATAAATGGGTAGTTGATTCCATGAAAAAGCCTATGTAAATATAAAACTGGCCTTTATAAGCCTATGTAAATATAAATGGGCTTTCTTTATGAGCCCATGAAGCAATTGTGGACTTAGTAGAATAATCGGAAAAAATCCAGCTGTGTTGTAACTGTACATACGTCAGGTTGGGGTAAACCCTCACATCATATCCGAGTTTCTACAATAAGAAAGGCGTCCTAACATATATAAATATATATATAAACATGGTCTTGAATGTGTGAATAGTATATATATATATGTATTGATATGAGTGAAAAGAAAAACCCTTGTGGGGAAGACGAAGGCAGATTGTTGAAAAAGTTTTGGGTTTTCCATAAATTCACGGTGGAGTAGATCTGATCAAAAGACTTCCATGTGTTGTTTCTCTCGAGGGATTTGAAGAAGAAGAAGAAGAAAAAGGTGTGTTCTTCTTCGTGGGCTATTGTTATTGTCAGAGATGGCTTTTTATTCTGAATTGGGTCAAAGTTAAATTCATCAGGGCAGTTGATTATTTAAGCTTTTAATTTCACTTTTGACTGCAAAAATCTCGGAGTCGGTTTTGGCGTTTCCTTTCTTCTTCATTTAAGTTTTTGCTGTTTCCAAATTTTAGTGGTTCTTGTGAGATTATTTTTTCTTCGACGTTAAGATTCTTGGTGGGTTTCGGGTTTTAATTCAGAATAATTTCTCGGGCTTTGACTTCAATTCCACGTGAAGCATAGCCCCGCTGCTTCAGGCGAGTCTCTCTCTCTCTCTCTCTCTCTCTCTCTCTCTCTCTCTCTCTCTCACTCTCTCTCTCTCTCTCTCTCTCTCTCTCTCTCTCTCTCTCTCTGACACTCATGTTTGATTAGTCTAAAGTGAATTTGTTTAAGAGTTGGTTTATGATGCTTGCTTTGGATCTTCACTTCATCAGTTTGTTGTTGAGTAAGGAGAAAAATTATCTGTATTTGTCTGTTTAGTGTTTTCTTGCTGAGAAAAATAGAGTGAATGCAAAAGGGAAACGTAATTGATGTGTTTCATTTTCGTGTTGGTTAATTCTACCAGCTATCTTTTTATTTTTTTCACTTTATTTCTTAGTAGTTATTGTTGTTAGAGGTGATAATTGGTCATTTACCCATGAATAGTGCGGTTAGTATAGTGGTGTTAGTCGTCCATTTATTATAATTAGTGGGTAGCTTGCCATGAAGAAATATGCGGATGAGGTTTGGGACGTGGTTGAGTCTATGGGTGTCGGTTTTGATTGAGCGTTTAGCCAACTTCCAAAATGTGCGCAAAGAGTATGAGATAGTAGTTGTTCGTGACGTTGATACCGTGGATTATTTTGTCATGTGTTTCTCCGAAATAGTGAATTAGTTAGTCATTCTCGGATTTGTGCATATCGCACTTTCCATTGAAATTTGTTAGATATATAAACATTTTTGTTGGAAGAGGTAATTGAGACGTTGAAGGCCATAGAAGATGGTTTGAGTCGTTGGTGCCTACATCGGGGGCAGGGGTAAACTTTACCTTACTAAAAAGGAATGAGTTGCACGAACGAAGGAGTGAGAGCATGGTGAAAGTTCTTCTTCTGGAGGCTTTAGTTCGGAAAAACGTTAATCGGAAACAACGATGTTGTAAATACGATGGGATTGTGTATCTGGTTCTCTAACGAGAACAAGATAGGTTAAAAGAAAATGGTTAGAATTTTGGTAAGATGGTCAATGGGTAAGGGACTGTCGATCTCAACCCTAAAAATGAATGGCACATCTAACCACAGGGACGACGATGTGCCCACGCTTCAAGTGACCAAGACATGTGTGACCACGTTAGATTCACCGGTATCATAGTCTACTTCGTCAGGATTATCACCACCAAATAAGCATCCTATCCGTCTTGTCGAGACGAAGATTAGTATCCATCTTAGTCGTGTGGAAGAGGAGTGGAAATGCAATTTATAGTTCTTTGACAACGACGCGATGAACCACATGACAAATGTACGTGCTGTTTCTATGAATTTGATTAATCAGTGGTTGAAACCGTGTTGGAGATGGATCTGTCCTCAAGATCAAAGGACGTGGCACGATCTTATTTTAAAGCAAGAACGATGAGACCGTGCACTAATAAAATTCTACTTCATTCCTTGTCTCACCACGAACCTGATCAATGTGAGGTAGTTGGACTCTGGATGTCAAATGGTGCTATTCGATACTATTGGCACGGGTTCGATGATCTTCCAATAGGGTCTATTCGATCTGCTTCGACATTGCACATCTAGTGTGTCTGATGACAAAAAGCTCTGAAGAGTCGCGAAAATGACACACGAGATACAACCACATTAATTTTAGTTAGTTTTAAAGAGATACATAAGCTTGTACAACACAACATAGTGTAGGTTGTCACATATTGGTCAAATTGACCAAGTTTGTGATAGTTGGCTCGTTGGGAAGTAAAGGCGGAAACTCGTTTTCAAAGGAAGCGTGACGTGCGATAGACATTCTCGACCTCGTCCATGGTGATATCTGCCAGCCTATCACACCGATAATACCAAGCAAGAACTGTTATTTCCTAATGCTGGTAGATGATTTCAGTTGTTATATGAGGATCACTATTCCAAAATCCAGTGGCAAACAAGAGGTTCCAAGATACGACAGTGGTACAAGCTTAAGTTGCTTCCCACTGATCATGGAGTCGAGTTTAAGTCGGTGGAGTTTGGAAAATATTTCGCTAAGCGGGTTGCCCAACAACAATACACGACCCTTTACTCGACATGGCAAAATGAAATTATTGAACGACGCCACCCGACCATAGTTGCCATCGCCCGAAGCATGATGGTGTGAGGCCATGACTACTGTAGTATTTATGCTCAACCGCATCCCAACACAGTCTTGATGAAAAGACTACGAAATTTAGCATGGTGAGCAATTCGACAATCCATTTCCTTTGCACCTTTTCCAAGGCATACCGGGTGTCCGACCCATTCAGCAAATGGGTTCATGTGTCACGTGATGTTTGATAAAAGTTTGGTACTACCATTTCAATGTAGCCATTTAGTATTTGAGTATATCTCTACGTGAATCAGGCTCAAGAAAAGCAATCTAATAATCCCTTCAAACTCTTGCTGCAACTCCAGAGGCAGTGGAGTTTGCGTCACCATCGACAAACATCAAACCAGACCTAAATGTAGACCGTGATGATGCGTCTCTTCGCTTTCACGTCATCAACAACATCCTCGAAGCATCATCACAATGGGATTTTGTAGGGGTGGGCAATCCGGGTTTCGGTCCGGGTTTCTCGGGTTTCGGTTTGGTTCGGGTTTCTCGAGTTTTAAAAAAATGGAGCTGAATTGAACTCGAATGTTTTCGGTCCGGGTTCGGTTTGGATTCGGGTTATTCGGGTTCAAAAGCATTGGATCCAAAATAATCCGAATTACATTTGGATATTTGGGTTCTGCGGGTAGTTTGGGTTATTCGAGTTGTTCGGGTTTTTCGGGTTCGGGTTTTTTTGGGTATTATAAATAATTTGGTTATTTAAGTTAAAATTCTTTGGATAATTCGTTTTTTAGTATAAAACAAAAATAAAAATATCAAATATAACATATATAATATACGTTCTTTAGTATTTATATATTTTTTAAAATTTAAATTATATTTTTTTATTTAATTTTTTAAATTGGGTCGGGTTCCTCGGGTTTTACCCGAACCGAACCGACCCGAAAACGAACGGGTTCTAAAATTTGAACCCATATGGGTTCTTAGGGTAACCCATATTCCAAACGATTCGAGTTGTTCGGGTCGGTCCGGGTAACCCGGATTGCTCACCCCTTGTTTGTACCTCATGCCTGAAGAGGTTGGTACGTTGCACTTTGTCACGGTAGAAGAACCAATTTCTTTTGTTGAGATAAGCAACACGACATGTTTGAGAGATGAATGCGGTCAATGATAATGGCATTTGGAAACTCGTCGACCTCCCCTCCGACCATTGAATCGTGGGGTTCAAATGGGTTTTCAAAGTGAAACATGACAAACACAAAGTCATTGTTAAACATAAGGCACAATTGGTTGCAAAGGGGTACGTGCTTGGGCAGGAATTGATTTCGACGAAATCTTTGCAGATGTGGCATGCATATAGTATGTACGATTGTTGTTGGCCTCAGCAACGAGCGAGCAATGGCATATCCACCACATAAATGTCAAGAGTACATTTCTCAACAGTGTGCTCAAAGAGGTAATGTATGTTATACAACCACCGGAGATCATCATCAACAACTACAAAGAGGTCTTACATCTACAAAAGCCTTTTATGGATTTCGAGAAACACCACAAGCGTGGAATGCCAAGTTAAATGCAAATCTACAGACATTTGGATTCAAAAGGAGTATGTCAAAGCATGAGATATACATTCGAAATAGTGGAGCATCACAACTTATCATGGGTGTCAACGTCGATGACTTGATATCTACGGGTTCGAAAAAGACGATAAAGGCCGAGATGAAGACATCATCGACCTACTATCTGGGGCACACGATTATGGGATATTCTACGGCACGTCTGTTTGGATTCTTTGATAGCAACATGGTTGGTGACATCGACACCCAAAAGAGCACAACCGACATTTTCTACTTGGTGATAGCCTCGTCACCTGGCAGTTGTGAAGCAGAAAGTGGTGGTTATATCCTCATGTGAGGCGGAATATATTGCCACGTCAGCCACGACTTATCAGGTCATCGAATTAGCTTGGTTCTTGAGTGACTTACTTGGCTCGAAACCTCAAGCTTCGGAGCTCAAGGTGGATAATAAATCCATTATCACACTGAGCAAGGAACTTGTCTTTTTTATGATTGGAGCAAACATATCGACACTCGGTTTCACTTCATTCGAGAGTGCATTGAAGATGAGAAGATTATCCTCGAGTATACCTCCACACTAGACCAACTCACGGACATATTCACAAAGTCGCTCGAACATGTTAGAATTTCAAGAATTACACAAAAAAGTGGCATTGTCGAGATTTCAGGAAAATGTGACAAGAATAAGGGGGAAAATGTTGGCTATCTGTTAATGGATCGAGATAATTGTATGAGGATCATTTATTATGAATAGTGGTGTGAATGTCCATTTATCATAGTTAGTGAGTCATTTACTTTCATTGTAGTTTTCTTCCTATAAATAGCGATGAAACAGAATGAAAAAGCATCACAATTGAAACACCAAATCTTTTGTGTTCTTTAGGGGTGGGCGGTAGCCCGGTCCACCCGAAAAATCCAATCGGTAAGTCATTTGGGTTCCCCACAAAATTCATGTGGATTCAAGATCAAGAACCCATTCGGATTCAGATCAGTTCGGGTTCGGGAGAACCCGAATAACCTAAACAACCCAATTTTTTTTAAAAAATAAAACTCATTTTTTGTTTTTCTACATGAATTGCCCAAAAAATTGCAAAGAACCCCGAAAAACCCGTGGAACCTGGATCGAAACCCGAATTATCAGTAACCAAACAACCCAAACTATCCGAAGACCCCAAGAACCATAATTACCCGTAACCAAACTACCCAAATTACCTGAAGAGCCCGAATTATTCGGAATATCCAAATAACTCAAATATAATTCGGGTTATTTTGGGTTCAGTATCCCAAAACCCGGATAATCCGAACCCGAATGAAAACCCTAGGATCCCGGATCAAAAAACATAAGGTTCCAATTCGGGTTCTTTTTCCATAACAAGGAATCCGAACCCATGGAACTCGGATTGCCCCCCTTAGTGTTCTTTTTCTTCCCACCCTTCTCTTAGAAAACCATAATTTCCAACAGTTTTCTCTCGTCGTTGTCTTCAGTGGGATTGTTGTCAAATAGGTCCCTGAATCATCTGTTTTTAGCCTTTGTGATCACCATTGGTATGATTTGTATTAGTGTAGAGACTCCTAAAACTATTAGTTCACTGCTCAAATATAATCAAGAATCATCTTTAGCTTTTGATTAAAATCTTTTGGAAATCTGTTTAGGTTATGAGCATTTTGAATCATGTGTTTAGCTTATGGTCGCAGTATTGGTACAATTCTTGTGAAACCTAATCATCGGGATCCTTTTGTACCGTGTTTAGCTTATGATCATCGAGTTGTGTTTACGATTACAGTTGCTCTGATCCATTTCTTTAGCTTTTGCTGATTTACATTTGGGTTTTGAGCTTCTTTAGTTTGTAACTGTTCACTTTGTGGTGCTTACACCCTTCGCCTATCAATGTTCTGTTCAAAATCCTGGTCCGAGAACTTGTTGATATCATGATTTATCGTAGAGTTGAATGAATATAGTAGATAACGCTTAACGCTTCTATATATTCTTTACTTTGAAGGGACAGGACGGATGGATAATTTCTTTGAGTCGGTTTCAGGCATGTAAAAGAGGGGATTATAACTGATTAAAGCAGTTCATCATTATGGAAGTCTGCAATTGCATTGAACCTCAATGGCCAGCTGATGAGCTGTTGATGAAATACCAATATATTTCGGATTTCTTCATCGCGATTGCATATTTTTCGATCCCTCTCGAGTTGATATACTTCGTCAAGAAATCCGCAGTTTTTCCTTATAGATGGGTCCTTGTTCAGTTTGGCGCTTTTATCGTTCTTTGTGGGGCAACACATCTTATAAATTTATGGACTTTCACAACACACTCGAGGACTTTAGCGGTTGTGATGACGACTGCAAAGGTGCTAACAGCTAGAGGTGGCCAATCCGGGTTTCGATCCGGGTTCCTCGGGTTTCGATCCGGGTTCGGGTTCCTCGGGTTTACGAAAATTGAACCCGAATTGAACCCGAATGTTTTTCGGTCTGGGTTCTTTGGGTTTCGATTCGGGTTCGGGTTCGTCGGGTTCTGAAGCAGTGAACCTGAAATAACCCAAATTGAATTCGGGTATCCATGGGTTATTCGGGTTATTCGGGATATTCGGGTTATTTGGGTTTGGGTTATTGGGTTATTCGGGTTATTCGAGTTATTTGGGTTATTTGGGTTCAGGTTATTCGGGTTATTTGGGTTATTCGGGTTATTTGGGTCATTTGGGCTCGGGTTATTCGGGTTATAGGTTATTTGTTGGGTTCGGGTTATTTGGGTTTTTTGGGTTTTGTAAGGGTTTTTCGGGTTCTCTAAAAAACAAGTTAACATTCAAGAAAATTAAAAAAATACATATATAAATTAGATAATATAACTCATAAAAATTAACTTCGCAAATACCAAAATAAAATGAATTCTAAAAACCTAAAATATTAGTCATATGGTTCTTAGAAAATAACCTAAAATATTAGCCCTAAAATTTAATTCGGGTTCCTCGGGTTCCTCGGGTTTAACCCGAACGAACCCGAATGGGTTCTAAAATCTGAACCCATATGGGTTTTTAGGGTAACCCATTTTGTAAACGATCCGGGTTTTTCGGGTCGATCCGGGTCGGTCCGATCCGGGTAACCCGGATTGGCCACCCCTACTAACAGCTGCTGTATCATGTGCTACTGCCTTGATGCTTGTTCATATTATTCCCGATCTGCTGAGCGTTAAGACCCGGGAATTATTCTTGAAACATAAGGCTGCCGAGCTTGACAGAGAAATGGGTTTAATCCGAACACAGGAAGAAACTGGACGACATGTCAGAATGCTGACCCATGAAATAAGAAGCACTCTTGACAGACATACCATTTTAAAGACTACTCTCGTTGAGCTCGGTAGAACATTGGGTTTGGAGGAATGTGCGTTGTGGATGCCCACGAGAACCGGGTTAGAGCTTCAGCTTTCGTACACGCTTCGTCAACAACATCCTGTGGAGTATACAGTTCCCATTCAACTACCGGTGATCAATCAAGTTTTCAGTAAAAGTAGAGCGGTGAAAATATCTCCGAATTCCCCTGTTGCTAGGCTGAGACCCGTTTCTGGAAAATATATGCTCGGTGAGGTTGTTGCCGTGAGGGTTCCGCTACTCCATCTTTCTAATTTTCAGATTAATGATTGGCCTGAGCTCTCGATGAAGCGATACGCATTGATGGTCTTGATACTTCCTTCAAATAGCGCGAGACAATGGCATGTCCATGAGTTGGAACTCGTAGAAGTTGTTGCTGATCAGGTTTAACGGTGTTTCGTTTAGTCATCTTGATAGTGACCGTATGTATGTTTGGTTTTTTCGAGTCAAATGTTGTCTGAATTATCTTCTCTTCGTTTAGGTGGCTGTGGCGCTTTCACATGCTTCAATCCTCGAAGAGTCGATGCGGGCTAGGGATCTTCTGATGGAGCAAAATGTTGCTCTTGATCTAGCTAGACGGGACGCAGAAACAGCAATCCATGCCCGTAATGATTTGTTGGCTGTTATGAATCACGAGATGCGAACTCCGATGCATTCAATCATTGCACTTTCCTCGCTTCTCCAGGAAACAGAGTTAACACCCGAGCAGCGGTTAATGGTAGAAACAATACTTAAAAGTAGTAACCTTTTGTCGACATTGATGAACGACGTCTTAGATCTCTCAAGGCTTGAAGATGGAAGTCTTCAGATCGACCTTGGAACATTCAATCTTCATGCTTTATTCCGAGAGGTTGGATTCACGCGATTGTACGTCGCTTCTGCAAGATTTCATATTTCTGAACCGATGTGATTATGATTATTTTGATGCAGGTTCTTAATTTAATAAAGCCCATTGCTGCTGTTAAGAAATTACCAATTGCGTTAAATCTCGCTCCGGATTTACCAGAATATGTCGTTGGGGATGAAGAACGGTTGATGCAGATCATTCTAAATATAGTTGGTAACGCCGTGAAGTTTTCTAAAGAGGGAAATATCTCTGTCACTGCTCTTGTCGCCAAATCGGACTCTCGGGCACCTGATTTTTTTGTAGTGCCTAGCGAGAACCATTTCTTCTTGCGTGTTCAGGTTAGTCCCGCCGATATGTCACTCGGGTCTCTATTAGGTCGTTAATACAACTTATCGCAACAGTTTTTTTTCCGATTATTCATCGACAGGTGAAAGACTCCGGAGTTGGAATAAACCCTGAAGACATCCCCAAGCTTTTCACGAGATTCGCGCAGACGCAGTCATTGGCCACCAGAACTTCAGGCGGCAGCGGGCTAGGCCTAGCAATATGCAAGAGGTTACTTTAAGAAATCTTTCTTTTCTCTCTCGTGTTCTTCCTCGTGTTAACAGAATTTACACTCCACATAACCAGGTTTGTGAATCTGATGGACGGTAACATTTGGATCGAGAGCGAGGGTCTTGGAAAAGGATGCACAGCTATCTTTGTTGTAAAGCTCGGGATTTCGGAACGATCAAGTGAATCCAAACACTCAGCCATGCCAAAAGTCCCAGCAAATCTTCGTCATGTAAATTTTCCGGGACTCAAAGTTCTTGTCACAGATGAAAACGGGTTAGTTAAACCTACGATTCTTTTTCTTTCTAAGTGACTTTGTATATTCACTTGCTATTTTCACATGGAGAGTTTGGTTATTACTAGCATTTCAATCGTTATCAAATCCGAATATTGCATGTAGAATCATTAGTTCGGTGGTTAGGTTCATATCAAAGATGAGGTTTGATTCATTAGGGTTCTCGTCGTAATATGAGTTTAAAGTTCATGTCCTAGTCGATTGATGTGGATCAACTTAATATAACACTCCCAGATTCGGTCCTGGAGTATTGACATCGCAATTGAGGGCCCAACATCGGTATATTCAAATCGAAATAAACCTGGCTGTGATACCAAATCAATATGGATTTGGGCCTAATTAATCCCAAAAACAATTTGGGCCTAATTAATCCCAAAAACAAATACTGTATATATGAGTTCAAGTCTAACCGATGTGGGACAACTTAACATAACACATTGGTTTTGGTCGCAGAGTAAGTAGAATGGTGACAAAGGAACTCCTGGCACAGCTCGGTTGTGAGGTGACCACCGTGAGCTCGGCTGAAGAGTGTCTTCGAGCCGTCTCTCATGACCACAAGGTCGTTTTCATGGATGTGTGCGTGCCCGGGATCGAGAATTACCAAATGGCCCTCCGTATTCAAGAGAAATTTACCAAACGCCACCAACGGCCTTTGCTCGTCGCCCTCACTGGCAATCCCGACAAAGCCACCAAGGAGAAATGCATGAGCTTTGGCTTAGACGGTGTGCTGCTAAAACCCGTCTCACTCGACAAGATGAGAAGTGTTCTCTCCGACCTCCTCGAGCACCGGATCCTCTACTAGGCCATGTAAGAGGCAGACACTGTCACTGCCGCCGCAGCGGGATGATTGCTCCGCCGTAATAGAACACAAAAAACACACACACACTAGATGACGTGTTCGGGATGGGGGTATTTTGGTGGATAATATAACCCAAAGGGGGTAAAATAGGAATATTAGCCATACCGGTCGGTGACGTGGCGGTCTGGCCATTGCCGGTTGAGAGAAAATTGGGCTGTTGTGCCTCGCTCAAGTTTCGCCGCTTCGTGAAGTTTTTTGTATTCCTAATATAATCTAATCGATTGGTTTATAATAATTTTATATTCTTATAATTTGGGATCGTTTTTCTAATAAATCGTTATATATATTGTACGTAAAAGTCACTGCCAATCGAACGATTCAGAAATATCTATCTAGTGTTCTGTTTTTTAAAATAGAAATTTCTATAGATTGCATAAAAAAGTTTTTTTTTTTAAAAACTAACTCGTCAAATCGATAACTTTTTTATACTCTTGCACGAAATGAAAGACAACACCTGATTATAATTAAAATAATTTAATTGCAACGAACCTAGCGTGTGTTAATTTATCTGAAATATTATATTATTTTTTTATGGTGCAAATATATTAAAAGTGTTCTTATGGGACCGGATCGCGAACGAACAAAACCGTGACAACTTGCATTATTGCGTCTCTCTTTTTTAGAGTTTGGTTGGAGTAATGTTTTTGTTCATTAAACTGAACTAGCAACAAAATAACAGCACTGTTCCACTTTTTATTTTCTATTTACTAAAAAGAGTTTATAATGTTTAATTTATTACATCTTTTGTAGGCGGATTATCAGAAATATCCTTATAGGGCTAAACCACTTCAAAAATATCCTTCTCCAAAATAATTATTAAATCCGAAAAATAAAAACTGAAGAAAAGACAAATTTGCCCTTAATGTTCGAACGTGGAAAAATGGAAGTTCGGCAGTTTTTCGACGTGAAAAATTGTCGAAAACGAGAAAGCCGAACAGTTTTTCGCCGTGAAACCTGTTTAAAAGTTTATAGCAAGAAAGAAATAAGTGATGTCGAACTTGAGAGGGATCGATTTTGAAGTTGGCGAGAAGGAAAATGGCTAGAATCAGCAGCATCATTGGCGAAGAGAGCACGAGTCAATCTTCAATGGCGTCAATAAGTGTAAGTAGTTCGATTTCTAGGGTTTTGCAAGCTTTCGAGTCACAAAATGGTTTATTGATTTGAAATGGGTGAGTGTCAGCGTCAGTGAGTCGGTTAGGTCGCAAGGGTCGCAGGAGTTGCATGAACATCTTCGACTCCTTATTGATTTGAAATGGGTGAGTGTCAGTGTCAGTGAGTCGGTTAGGTCGCAAGCGCAAGGGTCGTTGCATGAACATCTTAGACTCAATGAGTCAGTTGAGTAGCAAGGGTCGCAGGAGTTGCATGACCATATTCGATTCAGTGTCAGTGATGTCTCAGTGAGT
>CM071867.1:2896936-2910430 GCA_036759665.1 Gynandropsis gynandra
CACCCATTTCAAATTAATAAACCATTTTGTGACTCGAAAGCTTGCAAAACTCTAGAAATCGAACTACTTACACTTATTGACGCCATTGAAGATTGACTCGTGCTCTCTTCGGCAGTTTCCTTCTCGCCAACTTCAAATCGTTCGCCAACTTCAAATCGTTCCCTCTCAAGTTCGAAATCACTTATTTCTTTCTTGCTATCAACTTTTAAACAGGTTTCACGGTGAAAAACTGTTCGGCTTTCTCGTTTTCGGCAGTTTTTCACGTCGAAAAACTGCCGAAGTTCCATTTTTCCACGTTCGAACGTTAAGGGCAAATTGGTCTTTTCCTCAGTTTTTATTTTTCGGATTTAATAATTATTTTGGGGAAGGGTAATTTTGAAGTGATTTAGCCCTTTGAGGGTATTTCTGATATTCCGCCTTATAAAAGAGGTCTTTAAATCCAGAAAAAATGAATTAAAATTTTAAAATGCACTATAGATCTAAACCGAAACCAAATGCTAAGGTAGGAAAAATCTGTGAAAAAAAAGAGCTGAGGTTTGGATAAAATATAACTTGGATTTTGTTATTTTCTTTTATTCTCGTGAAGCATGATATGAGAAAGTTCTGCATTATTATGATGAATGTGATTGTTATGTTTCGTCCCAATGTGGTGAAGTAAGAAATATTATTGTTATCGTATCAATCACACTGATTGTATACCTTAAAATAAATCAAATCGATTCTCATTATTTTATTAATTACGTCATATTTTTTATATAGATATACAATATCACACGGAAAATAAATATAATTTTACAGAATATTCGTATAATCTCAGCGAATATCTTCGATATTCAATGAGATATCAGATAATATTTAGAGTATCTCGCAAAATATCATATTAACACTGCAAAAAAAGTCAATTATCAATGGATGGATCAACGGATCCGTCTATTGATAAGTTTCCCAACGGATTCCAAAGGAGTTCAGAAGATGATCAACGATCACAGTTCCGTTGCAGTTATCAACGGAAGAGCAATGGATACAATCTGTTGCACTGGTCCGTTGAAAACCACATTTTTATTCCAACGAATGCCCATTGAAATGTTTAGAATTTTTAGTTTACCGTTGGAATAATTCAACATTGTTTTTCAATGGGCATCCGTTGATATTATCAACGGACATCCGTTGAAAATACCAACGGGGGGCCGTTGGAAAATTCACTATTTATTGATCAAAATCGATCCTTCTACCATCAAGCCATCAAATTGAAATATATGTTCAAACAATGTCGTCTTTTTTAAATAGAGATATATATAGATCAAGAGAGTGGATGTATAAAAGAAAATATCCCGTAACCGATGAAGTTACTCAAGAATTCTTGCACGAATTGGAGCAGTTTATGAGTTTTGCATCGATGCAACCTTTGTATCAAGAATGCATGACAAAGTTATGTCTCTACAAAAAATACAAAAACCATAAAGTATCAAAGTCAAGAAATTGTTTGCAAACATCTTTGCAAGGTAGGTTTTGCAGAGAATTATGAAATTTGGTTATTTCACGGGGAAAATTGTGGAGTTAGAGATATTATGCAAGAATCACAAGAAATAGAAAGAAATGAAGAAGTTGTTTATGAAGTATCGACGACCAATCCATATGTGAAAATGGTGTCAGATGCTTTTCTTGGAGTTGTTGAGCAACCACATGAAGATACTGAACAATGAGGTACGTCGATTTTTCAACCTATTGGATTCGGGAAAACAACCTATATATGAAGGTTGTCGTGAAAGTTAGTCTCGTTTATATCTATCTTCAGGATTGAAGAATATAAAAACATACTACAATGTTGTTGAAAATTACATAGATTCATTTTGCAAAACCATGCGTGAATATTTACCGGAAAATGATTAAGCTCCCGAGACATATTATGAAACAAATAAATTTTTAAAAGATTTGGGAATGCCACATGAGAAAATTGATGTTTGTAAAAATAGTTGCATGTTGTTTTGGAGAAATCATAAAGACTTGTTGGAACGTAAATTTTGCGGTGCAACCACATTTCTTCCAAGGAAATCATCTTCACGTAAATATGTACCGTACAAAAATATGTTTTATATGCCAATAGCAAACATGTTCAGAAGGTTATATGAATCGAGAAAACCGTTGCGGCAATGAGATGGCACGCAAAACACTCGAACGAGTGAAGGGATAATGCAACCTCCATCAGATTGTAAGACTTGGATAGATTTCAATGATATATTTCTTGAGTTCGCGTAGGAAACGAGGAATGTTTATCTTTGCATGTGCACCGATGTATTTAGTCCATAAGGGCAATCTTGAATTCAATATTCTCTGTGGTTGGTGATTTTATCTCCTATAATTTGCCGACCGATATGTGTGTAAAAAGAGAATAATATTTTTGACGTTGTTGATTATAGGACCAGAACATCTGAAGAAAAGTTTCGATGTCTTTTTGCAGACCTTAATTCATGAATTAAGACATTTATGAAATAGTAGAAATTTCTCTTATGACGTGAGTACGAAGCAAAATATCACATTGAAAGCGGTCTTATTGTGGCAAATTAGTAAATTTTCTGCCTATAGAATGTTATCTTGATGGAGAACGCACGGGAAATTGACATGTCCATATTGTATAGATGATACAGATTCATTTCGACTAGTATATGGGAAGAAACCATGTTGGTTTGATTGTCATAGAAGATGTCTTCCCCATCAACATATATTCTGAAAAGATAAAAAAATATTTTTAAAAGAATGTGGAACAAAAAGAAGAGGTACTATGCATGCAAACTGGAATGAAAATCCTTTACGAATGATTATAAACACGATGGGGAATTTATAAGAGTTGATAAAACCAAAAAGCCAAGGTGAGTGGCATAATTGGTATAAACATAGTATTTTTCAGGGAATTACGATATTGGAAATCATTGATATTGCGTAATAATTTGGATGTTATACATATCGAAAATAACTTTTTCGATAACATCATCGACACTGTTTTGAATGTGACGGAAAAAAAAAGAATAATATACAATTAAGAAAAAAATTGAAGACAATATGTCGAAGACCTGAGTTGGAGTTACAAGATGGAAGGGAATCTATCCCAATATTCAGATTGTTTGGGCCAGCGAAAACCACATTATTAAGGTGGTTAAAAGAAGACATTGTATTTCAAAATAGACATTGCTCGTTGTGTGGATATTAAGGGTTCAAGGTTGATCGGATAGAAAAGTCACAATTATCACGTTTTCATGCAACAACTCATTCCAATTATATTAACTAAGCTCTTACCACGAAACGTTCACGATGTGCTATGTAGAATTAACATATTTTTCATAGATATGTGTTAAAGAAATTTAAAAAGAGATGACTTGGAATTAATGAAAAACAATATCTCTGAAGTATTATGCTCATTGGAAAAATGTTTTTCGCTTTCCTTCTTCGATGTCATGGAGCATTTGTCAATACATTTACAAGATGAGGCAATACTCGGTGGACCAGTTTAATTCAGATGGATAATTGTTGGTAACCGCCAACGGATGTCCGTTGGTACGTTGGAACGGATGTCCGTTAAAAACAGTCATCTTAGCTAAACTAAGACTATTGCATCGATTTTAATTTTCAACGGGCATCGCTTAAAAAATCCAACGGATGCCTATTGGAAAGAAGACGTACCGTCATTTCAAGTCTGTTACCTCGGGAACACGATTTGCCAAAAGGCATCCGTTGGAATTTTCAACGAATACCCATTGAGAAACCAACAGTCATGTCAATTAATTGCATCCGTTGAGGTGACGTTATTTCCAACGGGCATCCATTGAAAATTTCAATGGATGCCCGTTGGAAATATCTGTATTTTAGCTGTTGAACATTTCATTTTCAACAAAATCTTAAAACCAAAACATCAAAATCTCTTAAACACAAATCCTAAACAGTTAAACATAATGAGAGCTCGACGAATTATCGGTAACAGTGGAGTGTTAGCTGGTTCCGCAAGAGCCCCGCCACCGCCTCCACCACCACCATATCAATATCTTTTATCTATATCAACACCATCGATAATTGATGAAAAAGACGATATGGTGGACATAGACGCATTGATCAATAGTTTCGACGAGCATACTTTTGTCCCTATTATTGATCCCAAATGTCCTGATAAGACGTTATGGTTAGATATCACTATCTAATTATTTGATTTCCATGTGAAGATTTGATATGGATGATGTTCTAAAACACACGAACAACAACATCATCCAAGGTTATTTACAATATCGATTCTATTATTTGTGGCAGGTAACGCTAGAAGTTATTCGCGGTCGATGGTGATTTACATTTATCGTAAGTATTTTTAATAAAAATTTAATTTTTAAATCATTATATTTTTATTTATAAACTAAATTATTGAAATTTAATTTTGTAGTGCTCATATAGATTGCACAAGAAGGATACACCGTGCATCTATACAGCTTAGATGCACGACATGTAAGCTCGGTTGCCCTTGACGATGAACAATGCCAAGCGCAACTATTACAAGAAGAACGTCAAACCGACATGGGCAACAAACGAGGTATTTAACCGACTCGTCCAACATTGGGAGTCAGAGGACTTCAAGGCCAAACTCGAGAAGACAAAAAAATGTCAGTACAACAAGAAGGTTCCTTGGAATGGTCTGCATTGCCATACCTCGAGATTGAAGTCATTCCCAAAACGAAAGAAAGAATTGGTAAATGTTATTTAAATTAAAAATTTAAATTTATTATTATATAAAATTTTTAACTAAGCATACTATTCTATAATGTTACAAATGTAGAGGATAGGAAGGGAACCAACTCTTCTTGAGATGGTTGTAGAGATCCACACCAAGAAGAAATATATCGTCGGGGAAGAGGTCGACGAACCTGAGCTGGTCGACCTTCACGCGGAATGGGTTATGAAAGCTCTGACGGAGAAGATCACAATACTATCACAAGTCATCGGTTTAACTCCCGACGATCTTAGTCCTTTACAAAAGGAAAAGATTTATTTAGAGGTATATAATAAGATTATTGCTATTCTAATTCTTTAATTTTATAAAATATTTTCTAACGAGATACCGACTTTAATGTGTTTTACATTGCATTCTGTTAGAGCATATAAGAGGTGTCTATACAGTGTAGGTTCGCTACAAAAAGATACCATCGAGGACGTCACAACGTTACCCCCGCAATCTAAGAAACTTACACGCAAGAAAGACGTATTGAGTAGCTCGAAACTACATTACGAACAACGCAAGATGCTCTTCAAGTAACACAATCTGAGCTTCGAGAAATGCAAGCACAGATGCGTCACATGGAAAGTATCATCGAATTGCTGACGGATCGAGCGCCTCAGCCATCACCACCGACGGGAGCAACAACGCCGAGACAAGAACCGATAATCGACTCCGATGCAACCCCTTCACGAGGCATTAACGATCATGGAGATGAGGACTAGCGCCTAGCGACTTCTACAACACTGGTCCTAAGTTTGTTGTCCCCTCGAGAAAAACTATTACTAAGCATGTGGTGCAAATGTATGCTTCTGAAAAATTCATTTTGAAAAGTATGATTAATGGGGGAAGGGTGTCTTTGACAACCGATTTATGGACTTCTATCACATCTGTAAGTTATATGATCGTCACTGCTCACTTTGTTGATAGTAATTGGCAATTACATTGGAATATTATTAGTTTTAGTCCAGTATCTAATCATAAAGGGAAAACAATTGCAAAGCAACTTGAGAAATATTTGCTTGATTGGGATATAAAAAAGTGTTCACAATATGTGTTGAAAATGCTAGTTCGAATGATCGTGCGGTTAAGATGTTGAGAAGTAAATTGAAGACTTGGAGAGATGATGCACTGATACTTGATGGTGAATTTATGCATGTACGATGTTGTGCTCATATTTTAAATTTAATTGTAAATGAAGGTTTGAGGGAGATTGGTGATAGTGTGATTAGAAATGCAGTAAAATATGTTCGATCATCTGATTTAAGGTTTTAGGAATTTCAAGTTCGGGTGTTACAAGAAAAAATTGGCCGATGGAGTTTGATTTTTGGTTGTAGCACAAGATGGAATTCAACTTTTCTTATGTTGAGTGCAATACTAAAATTTAGAATGACATTTGATAGATGAAAGATGAGGACAAACATTTTGATGCTTATTTTCATGAGGAAGATACATTAAATGGAAAGAGAATGGTTGGTCGCCATCAAGTAGTGACTGGAAAAATACTCGTCGAATGGTAAGATTTTTTGAAAATATTTTACGATTCAACGTTGACATTTTCTACTTCTACAAAAGTGACATCTAGTTGATTTTTAATGAAATATGCAAGATTGAAATGACTTTGAGATCGATGGCTAGTAGTGATGATCCTGTGATGAGTAGTATGATGTCTTGCATGAAAAAGGATAAATTTGATAAATATTGGGAAGATATGGAACAAATGAACAAGATTTTGCTAGTCGCTACTATCCTTAATCTGCAGAGTAAAATGAATTTTGTATCATTATTTTGAAAAGATATATGAGAATGATGTGGTAAAATGTGGTGAGATGAAAGATTTACTCTTGGAATTTATTCAGAAGCTTTATGGAGTTTAGAGTGCAAAGTATAAAAACCAAAATATTTTGGAAAGTGGAAGTTGTAGTGATAGCCAAGAGAATGAAAGATATATTGTTGATGAGTGTGAGGAGGAAGCAAATGATCTGTGGGAGAATTTAAGAAATTGGTTGTTGATAAAGGAAAGGCGAAGGATATTTCAAATGAATTGGATATTTATTTGATGAAAAGCCTTGAAGTTCAATCTCCTAACAGATATGATCTAAAATTTGACATATTTTTGTGATGGAAAGTGACTAGTACTAAGTTTCCAATTTTAGCGCAAATGGCTAGAAATGTTTTTGCAATTCTAGTTTCAACGGTTGCATCTGAATCAACATTTAGTATCAGTGGACGTATCCTAGACCAATATAGGAGTTCATTGACTCCTAACATGGTTGAAGCTTTGGTTTTGACACAAAATTGGTTGCGATAATACAACAATGAATCTTCAACAATTAATGGATGAAACCGAATTCATGGATACACTTTCTCAAAGTATGTATTTTTTCTATTTCTTTTTATCATATTATGTTAACTTTAGACTTGTTGTTTAATCTTTCTTATGTAGCCTATCAATAACAAAGGATGGATGATTATGAGATGTGATTTTCTTTTTGTATAACTTGACTAGGTGTTTATTTTCTACACTCTTTTTATTTATAATGTATGAAATGAACTTTAAATATTTATTTATATATTATAATCTAAACTCGTAAAGTGTTTAAATTTCAGGTTGAAAAATTTTATTTTGGCGTTTTCCGGAGTACCAGAAGTCTTCTACAAGAATGAGTCAAATAGTTTATTTATTTGAAGACATTTTTTATGGATTTTTAACTTGGTATGTTTTTTTAATTTTTTGTATGTTAAACTTGAAATTACCCAAAAATTCACAAAGATTTCAATATTTCAAAACCCGTACTCGAGTCGAAACCCGAGAAACCTAGACCAAAAAACAAACGGTTCCAATTCTGATTCAATTTTTTATAATCCGAAAAACCTGAATCCGGACCGAACCCATGGATCTCGGATCGAAACTCGGATTGCTCAATATCGACTTTGAGACACATCAGTCAATATCGCATTATCGACATTTAGTTTATATTACTCAAGATTGACTCATCTGGTTTTAATCATGTATGAATTTTTCATATTTTATGTTTCATTGATATAAAAATATAATATAACAACCCTTTATATTTATTTATACTGGATTTGATATTTAAAAATATACATAAAAGTAGAATTAAATGAAGATGAATATGGTTCGATATCATGTCGAATGGTTATCTTAAGACTCCATATAGTCTAAAGCCCTATATATGCGACTGAATTTGGGGACTGACATTTACGTCCCTAAATTTAGGGACGGATAATGAAATCCGTCCCGAATCCGTCCCCAATTTTGGGTACCGAAGAGCCGTCTCTAATCCGTTCGTATTTGCGGACAATTTAGGGACGAATGAGGCTGCCGTCCCTAAATTTGGGGACGGATTTAGGACCGTCCCTAAATTTAGGACTTTTAAAAACCATTTTAGGGTTGGATTCAGGACGATTTTTCGAAAAATTAATTTCTTAGTCCGTAATCCGTCCCTAATTCGTCTATAAATAATCTATTTAACCCCTCAACCATTGATCCGTTTTTATAAGCAACTCTCATATTTTTCACCGCATATCTTCTATAGTGTTTGCGATTATAATGACATTTTCATCAAGATCAAACATTTTCGTTTCTAGACAATGGATGTACAAAAGAATTGATCCAGAATCTCATAGCGTATCGAAAGAGTTTATAGAAGGTGTCACACAGTTTATGACAATGGCGACGAATCAACAAGTTTACAAAGAAATGGGTACGTTGGTTTGTCCACGCGTCAAATGCAAGAATGAAAAATTTGTTAATGAGAGAACTGTTTGGAAGCATCTTTATTTAAGAGGATTTACTCCGAATTATTTCAAGTGGTTATGTCATGGAGAAAAATTTTGCACCACGACCTAGTAATGTTGTGGAAAACTTTAGTAGGGGCTCTATACATCATGAATTTGAGTCTTCTCAAGATGTAGAAATGAACCCTTATGTGGAAATGGTGCAAAATGTATTCCGTGAAAGAAACGAAAATATTGAAGAAGATCCGAATGAAGAAGCAAAAAGTTTTTTTGAAATGCTAGAAAGTGCTAGAAATCCACTTTATGATGGTTGTAGGAGTGGATTATCACAGTTATCTCTGTCTGCACGTTTGATGAATTTGAAGACTGAAAATAATTTGTCTGAGAATTGCATGGATTCGATATTGCAATTAGTAAGAGATTATTTGCCAGAAGATAATAATGCAGTAGACTCCTATTATGAGACAAAGAAGATGATGCGATCTTTGGATTTATTTCCATATCAAAAGATTGATGTTTGTCAAGACAATTGCATGATTTTTTGGAGAGAGACATCGGAGATGAGTAATTGTCTATTTTATGGAAAAGATCGGTTTTATTTAACAAAGAATGGAAAATCGGTTCCAAATCGTTGTATGTGGTATTTACCAATTACAGACAGATTTAAAAGATTGTATCAATCTGTGGAGACCGCAAGCGACATGAGACGGCATGCTGAGCATTCAAATCGTGAATGAGAGATGTGTCATCCCTCAGATGGTGAGGCGTGGAAACACTTTAACAAGGTATATCCTGATTTTGCGGCTGAGAGTCGAAATGTCTATTTAGGCCTTTGTACCGATGGTTTTAATCCATTTGGGATGTCTGGGAAGAATTATTCATTGTGGCCAGTTATAGTGACACCTTACAACTTACCACCGGATATGTGCATGAAAAGGGAATTTTTGTTTTTAACAATAATGATTCCCGGGCCTAATCATCCGAAAAGAAGTTTGGATATATTTCTTCAACCACTTATTGAAGAATTAAAAGAATTATAGAATGGAGTTCAAGCGTACGATGTCTCGAGAAGACAAAATTTTATGTTACGAGGTGCTCTCATGTGGACAATAAGTGATTTTCCAGCTTATAGTATGTTATCTGGATGGACAACACACGGTCGATTGGCTTGTCCATATTGCATGGAGGAAACAGATGCTTTTCAGTTGAAACATGGAAGAAAGACGAGTTGGTTTGATTGTCATCGTCGTTTTCTTCCTGTTGATGATGCATTACGGCGCAACAAGAGAAATTTCAAAAGGAATATAGTTGTGCGGAAATCTCCTCCTCCAGTTTGACCGGCGAAGAGATTTTGTATGAACGACTTCTTGCTTTGGATATTCCGAGGAGTATAGATTGCGGAGGGAACAATCATCCGAGAATTGGTGGTTATGGAATTACTCATAACTGGTACAAGAAGAGCATATTTTGGGATTTGCCGTATTAAATCACACAAGGATTTAGAAGAGTATTGCTCATGAAGGGAGTTACATATAAGTGATGACGGTAAAGCGTCAGTCCCGATATTCAGATTGTCAAATGATAAGAAATGTAAATTGTTGAAATGGTTGAAAGAAGATGTGAAATTTCCCGATGGCTATGCGTCTAACATTGGAAGGTGCGTTGACATTCAAAGAGGAAAGCTATTAGGGATGAAAAGTCACGATTGTCATGTATTCATGCAAAGACTACTTCCGGTATGTTTTTCTGAATTGATGGACAAACATGCACACGAAGCAATTGGAGGTATGTGGTTGATTGTATATCAATATGTAGTGTGAATATTTGTTAAATACACTAATAATACTTTCATGTTATAGGTATTGGCCTATTCTTCCGAGATTTATGTTCAAGAAATCTGAGTATGGATGTGGTTCGTCGACTGGAAAATAACATAGTAAATATACTTTGTAACTTAGAGAATATTTTTCTACCATCATTCTTCGATGTTATGGAGCATTTGACAGTTCATTTACCGCACGAAGCCGCATTAGGAGGTCCAGTTCAATTTCGTTGGATGTATCCGTTCGAGCGATTTATGTTTCATCTGAAGAAAAAAACCAAACAAAAAGCTCGACCGGAGGGTTCAATTGTGGAACAATACGTCAATGAGGAAATATTGTTCTTCACTTCATACTACTTCGAGCCACATGTTCAAACGCGGAGTAGAAATCCAGACAGATATTTTGATGGTGGTGTGACGTATTCATATCCAGTACCAGATGTTCCGAACATATTTTGCGGAATTGGTCGAGGACATATTTTGCGGAATTGGTCGAGCTGCTGGTAAGGCGAAAAATGTATGGTTATCACAACGAGATCTTCATATCGCACATACATATGTTTTATTGAACTGCGAATGTCTACAGGCTTTTGAAAGGTAAAATCTCATAATTAACTATGGTTATCACAATGACAATTTTGTTTATTTTTGTAATATTTATAGAATTTTGTTTCTTTTTATACAAGACATTTGATGATATATTGAAGAATACATATACGAACATTGATGATTCTCAACTCCAAGAACTTAAAGAAAAAGATTTCTCCACATGGATTAGACAATATGTAAGCGATGAAATTTTACATAAATAACTTTTATAATATTCTGACTGTGTGTCTAAGTTTGTACATGTACTGCATGTTGAGATGGTCAATCACCCGTGTGGCTACGAGATCTTGTCAAAGGACCGATTGTGAAAGTTATGAGTTGGCCTATGTATTTTACACGTGGTTATAATTTTCACACTTACGATCATGGGAAATTGAAGTCGACGATGAATTATGGTGTATGTGTGAAAGGTGAAAGCTATTGTGCATCGGTCGATGAACCAGATTTTTATGGGATTTTAAAGGAAATTTTGCAATTGGAATAACCAGGTATAGAAAACAACTTTAAAACAATGTTATCCTTACCACATATGACATTTTGGATATTGACTCAGATTTTGATATTTTTTGTAGGTCATGTCGGTTTAAAAGTGATGTTATGTCGATGTGATTGGTTCGATCCAATAATCGGTCGCGGAACAAGAGTAAACAAACTAGGCGTTGTAGAAGTTAACTCCACACGAAGATATACAAAATACGAGCCTTTTATTATTGCGTGATATGCAAAAAACAAGCCTTTTATTCTTGCATCACAAGCCGATCAAGTTTGTTACGTTTCCTATCCGCATATTAGAAGATCTTCAGGTTGGCGTGTCGCAATGAAGATACTTCTGAGGGGCAAATTTATCGACAACACAGAATAACAACAATTGCCAATGCAACAACAAAAGACCGAGATTATTGCTATTGACGAGGTACGTGTTGAAGAGCTTACGCACGGTGAAATGGAAGAAATCGAAAGAAATGAAGATGATCTTATGAAGATATAGAAGAAAAAGAAGATGACGAATTTGAATCAGATACAGAAACACAAGAGTCGACGGAACAATTGTATGACTCTGTTGATGATGAATCATGTTAAAACGTTTACGGATTGTTTTTTTTATATATTTTTAATGATTGTTTCTATTTCTTAATGATTATAGGTTTACGAATTGTTTCTTAATGATTATACGTTTTTTAATGATTATACTTTTACGTATTGTTTCTATTTCTTAATGAGTAGACGTTTACGGATCCCGAACTGTTGTCCCAATCCCGATCTATCGTCCTGGCCCCGGTCAATCGTCTCGGTCCCGGAATTGGGGACGGATGAGCCGTCCCCAATTAGGGACGGATGAGTCTCAGCCATCCCCAAGTGGTAATAAAATTTCGAATCGACCGACTAGAATTTCGTATTCTTCACCTCCTCGAATAAAATCTCGTATTCTTCCGTCGCCGCCCTGTCGCCGCCCCGTAAAAAAGCTTTCCTTTTCAAGGTAATTTTGCTATTCAAATCTTACGAAAAATCAGATTTACATTCAAAGTGTACAGAAGTAACGTGATCGTGGTATAGTATAGGATAGGAGTCAATCAAATTGCATACATTTTCTTGAAATCATTGTTGAGAACATCTGAATCCGATACGTGGGACATCACCCATGATCCAGATTTGCTGTTCATGGATGATTTCGTTATGTTCCTCGCATTTTCTGCTTCAATCCTATGTTGTATCACCCAATAACACATTGTCCCGAGTTTTGTGACCATTATCGTTGCCCAGTAGCCGTTACTCCGATGGCTAACCATTTTTTATAGAAGAAATTTATGTTGAAATTGAGAAATTTATGTTGAAATTGAGAAATTGAGATGATTGGTTTGGGGGTGGTGTCGTAATATTTTAATTTCTTATTTTAGTATGTTGCGACGCGTTGGAAGAGACAATAAAACGAGAAACCGCCCTCAGTCCGAGGAAAGTGGCAACCTTTCATCTCATTCCCGACATTCCAATTCAGGGTTTGAAGATTATATGAATCCAAATTTCTTCCGAAACACTGGATCGACACAATCGGGGCAATATATGCCATATTATCCGCAAATGCAACCACCACCCAATCCAGTAATGCATCACGACCCTGATATATACGATGAACCAACAGTGGAAGAAATGTTAGCAATGGATGAAGAACGACACAAGCTTCCTCTTATAGACCCTATTCGAGGAAGCCGCGGACTATGGTACGTATACTCAAATTCAAATCTCAATTATAATAGTTAACTAAATGTTAATTTATCTTTCATTTTGATTTATAGGTTTGGATATAATCAACTTAATCGTCACATATCAATGACAATAAAAGCTGATTATGATCGGTCGTGTTACAATTGGACACATACCGATCCAGATATTAAGCAACGATGGTGGAAATCATTTGTGGTATGTTTTAAACAATTTTAAATTTTATCAAGTAATTTAAATTACAATTTAAATATAATAAGCTTATTATTATTTCAGCAAAAATTTTTTGGAATCCCGCCCTTAACGGACTAGTAAAGTCCGAATTTGAAAAAAAATG
>CM071867.1:2910836-2937723 GCA_036759665.1 Gynandropsis gynandra
TTTCAATATGATATAATTTTACTATTTATAAATGTTACTAATTCTCGATATTTGTTTTACAACAAGTTACGCCATACAAAGATCGTATTTTTGGACTTGGAGGAATGGCCTTAAAACATTCAACTTCCTCCAAGGGTAAAGAAAAAGTATCGGAGTACGAGTTCCGACATCAGTTATCCGAAAGGGTCCAAGAATCCGACAGGCGCGTTGAACAAGCACTAAAGGAGGCTGAACGATCAAGAAAGCAAGCTGAACGATCAGATAGGCGAATGGAAAAGCTTCCGTGCATGATGAAATCGCAAATGCCTAACATCGATTGGGATGCATTTCAGAGCAGTGATTCCGATCACGACTAATCGGAAATACCTCCAACGGCTTAGGATTAAAAATGTTAGTTATATGTATGCTTTGTAATTATTGTTATGTACTAATTTTTATCCTTTAATCTAATCGAACTTTATTTTAATTTTATTTTTTTATTTTTTTTAAATTAGGGACGGCCACATTGGTTCGTCCCTAAATTTAGGGACGGCGAAATTCCGTTCCTAAATTTAGGAACGGTCACATTGGTCTGTCCCCAATTTTTAGGGACGGAAAATGATTCGTCCCTAATCCCGAGACTGTTTGCGGACTAAATTTTCCGTCCCTAATTGGGGATGGATTGGGGACTGAATTTTCCGTCCCTAATTGGGGACGGATAACATTTGGAGACGCGCGATTGCAGACTACCACTGGTCGTTCGTAATTCGTCCCTAAACCTGTTTAGGGACGGATTAGGGACGGATTCTTCAGTCCCTAATTTGTGATTTTCTTGTAGTGATACTTGATGGTGAATTTATGCATGTACGATGTTGAGCTCATATTTTAAATTTAATTGTAAATGAAGGGTTGAAGGAGATTGGTGATAGTGTGATTAGTATAAAAAATGCAGTAAAATATGCTCGATCATCTGATTTAAGGTTTTAGGCATTTCAAATTCGAGTGTTACAAGAAAAAATTGGCCGATGGAGTTTGATTTTGGATTGTAGCACAAGATGGAATTCAACTTTTCTTATGTTGAGTGCAACACTAAAATTTAGAATGACATTTCATAGATGACAGATGAGGACAAACATTATGATGCTTATTTTCATGAGGAAGATACATTAAATGGAAAGAGAAGGGTTGGTCGCCATCAAGTAGTGACTGGAAAAATACTCGTCGAATGGTAAGATTTTTTGAAAATCTTTTATGATTCAACGTTGACATTTTCTGCTTCTACAAAAGTGACATCTAGTTGATTTTTTAATGAAATATGCAAGATTGAAATGACTTTGAGGTCGATGGCTAGTAGTGATGATCCTGTGATGAGAAGTATGATATCTTGCATGAAAAAGGATAAATTTGATAAATATTGGGAAGATATCGAACAAATGAACAAGATTTTGCTAGTCGCTACTGTCCTTAATCTGCAGAGTAAAATGAATTTTGTAATTCATTATTTTGAAAAGATGTATTAGAATGATGTGGTAAAATGTGATGAGATGAAAGAATTACTCTTGGAATTTATTCAGAAGCTTTATGGAGTTTAGAGTGCAAAGTATAAAAACCAAAATATTTTGGAAAGTGGAAGTTGTAGTGAATGCCAAGAGAATGAAAGATATATTGTTGATGAGTGTGAGGAGGAAGCAAATGATCTGTGGGAGAATTTAAGAAATTGGTTGTTGATAAAGGAAAGACGAAGGATGTTTCAAATGAATTGGATATTTATTTGATGAAAAGCCTTGAAGTTCAATCTCGTAACAGATAGGATCTAAAATTTGACATATTTTTGTGATGGAAAGTGACTAGTACCAAGTTTCCAATTTTAGCACAAATGGCTAGAGATGTTTTTGCGATTCTAGTTTCAACGGTTGCATCTGAATCAACATTTAGTATCAGTGGACGTATCCTAGACCAATATAGGAGTTCATTGACTCCTAACATGGTTGAAGCTTTGGTTTTGACACAAAATTGGTTGCGATAATACAACAATGAATCTTCAACAATTAATGGATGAAACCGAATTGATGGACACACTTTCACAAGGTATGTATTTTTTCTATTTCTTTTTATCATATTATGTTAACTTTAGACTTTATGTTTAATCTTTCTTATGTAGCCTATCCAACACATAGGATGGATGACTATGAGATGTGATTTTCTTTTTGTATAACTTGACTAGGTGTTTATTTTCTACACTCTTTTTATTTATAATGTATGAGCTGAACTTTAAATATTTATTTATGTATTATAATCTAAACTCCGAATTACCTGAAATATCCAAATAACCCAATTATAATTCGGGTTTTCTTTTATTCAATATTTCAAAACCCGTACCCGAGTCGAAACCCGAGAAACCTAGACGAAAAAACAAACGGTTCCAATTCTGATTCAATTTTTTATAATCCGAAAAACCTGAATCCGGACCGAACCCATGGAACTCGGATCGAAACTCGGATTGCTCAATATCGAATTTGAGACACATCAGTCAATATCGCATTATCGACAATTTAGTTTATATTACTCAAGATTGACTCATCTGGTTTTAATCATGTATGAATTTTTCATATTTTATGTTTCATTGATATAACAATATGATATAACAACCCTTTATATTTATTTATACCGGATTTGATATTTAAAAATATACATAAAAGTAGAATTAAATGAAGATGAATATGGTGTCGATATCATGTCGAATGGTTATCTTAAGACTCCATATAGTCTAAAGCCCTATATAATTTGAAGCATAACTACATTCATCCCTTTCAAGGAACATCAACAGCTAAACATTTAGCCAATTGTATCTTTAGGGTTCTTAAAGAGGTATTGGATCAAGGTACAATGCAGTCACGTGCGCTTCGAGCTTTCCTTGTGGGTACGTGTATCCATCATTTTCTCTGTAGAAAACATCGATCATGCGTGTAATGTTGAGTATTCTCAACAGAATTTGGCGCGGCACAACTTTTGTATTCAAGAATTCTTCGATAAGTATTTTGTTGTTAGCTCTATACATTCTTTGAAGTTCCTCTGTCGCTACTTCTTTTGTAACTCCGTGTTGTTTCATGTAACAATTGACACCATTAGCCACTTCTCCTCTGCTAACTTCTTTCTGATCACACAAGTTTATATATTTTATGTTTAAAAAGCGAATTTGTGATGTTTAAATGTGGTAATTTGTACCTCGAAGGTGGCTATGTCATTTCTTAGACGGAAGATTGCATTTGCAGCTTGGATGATTTTGGGGTTGGATTTTACCCACTCATAAGCTTCCTTTCCACCAATTTCTCCCATACCAATGAAACTATACATGGCAAAGTCATCCATCCCGGCCGTGACAAGCCCAACTTCCATGTATTCCTCAAAGGTTGGAACGTAACCAGCACGTGCCCATTTGGCTATGTTGAGATACGCTCTCCCGAGGCTTTTGAACTATACTTAGAAGTAAAAACATATAAATGAAGAATTCATATGGGCTAAAGAGTTTCACAAGCTTCCAACTTAAAACAAATTGACTATTAAGATATTGATTCATGCTTTTTACAAAATGTATTAGGTCTTCATTATGAGATTTCTAGTATGCCCCTTTGAGAGGTTTACTCTTTTTGGCTTGTCTCGAACTGAATCTTCTTTTTACGGTAATATACTCGTTTTGGTTTAAAGAGACTCAGATATATTTATGTATTATGTTAGGTCATCTCTCTTTTCTATGTGAGATTCTTAATAATTTTTATAAATTAAAGTACGCTAGTTACCTCAGCTATTGTCTCTTCCACGCTATAAGATCTTTCATGTGGTCTCATTTGTCGTTCAGTTTCTCCTAAAACTTCCAACAAACTTTTGAAGAGGATTTTCTGGTAGTCCGGTAGTTTTTCAATGACACTAGAATCCCAACTAGACATCCAAAAAATGTTTATGAATTGTGTTACACAAAGACAAAAACAATGTCAAATATTGTTTTGAGTCAAACTATATCCAAAAGCTAACTCAATAATTTAAAAGTAACAATATTATATATATAAATTGATAATTCACATTTTAATCGATATGAGGTAATATAATAAACTAGATTACCTTTGGAGACAATCAATGAGAGTAGCAACTTCAGGAAGTGTTCCATATGCATCACATGTGTCATCCAAAGTAACCACAATCCTAGTGAGTTTAGCAACTATGAGTCTTGCAGCTGAATATTGTGGCTCGAAATACATTGCAGTTGAAAGAAGATGGTCCTCCACAATTCTATCTCGTACGTAAGGTAGTTTAGATGCAATACCTAAGTCTTTCCACCATCTGCAAATACATTACGAAATCACAGTTAATCGTCCTCTATCATAATTGAAATTTAAAGGCATTGGTATTAGGAATGATCAAGTACTTTGTGAGAATTTTGAGCTCTTGCTTGTATTGTAGTTGCAAAAAATTAAAATTCAACTTTGCAAACTTGAGCAGCATCTCGTCATGATCTTCCTCTTGTTCGTAGAAAGAAATATATTCTCTTGCAACTAGTATTTCCATGTTATGATATCGAGGTTGATATATAGCACTTTGTATAAGCTTGGAAAGATGAGGACTCACTACTCCGACTAGTGACTCTAAGTGATTCAATGTGAAACTTAAGGCATCTTCCATAATGTCTTCAGTCGTTGTTGTTAAGTGCATTGCTTCGTACAAACTTAAGATACCTTTTGCATCTTGGCCTAGACATCTCTTGAAATTTCCATCATCATCTTTGAATCTATTAAACACATCTGCAAGAAATTATATATTTGTTTATATGTATATGGTATGTGGTGTTATCCCACATCAGTTATGACATGAATCGTAGATTCATATATATATATAGATAAACTTTTAAATCTTGAATTAATGTTCAATTAAATCCAAGTGCATCTGACAATATCAACGAAAACCAAGTCTTGTGAAGAAAAATAAAGTTTCTTACCAAAAGACATTTTGTGTCCATATAGTCTGAAAACTTCAAACATGTTAGAAATTGTGCATAAATCGTCTTCGTCGTCGATTAAATCCTCCACATTTTCAAAAGCTTGTTTTAGGATCTCTTCAATGTCGTTCTCAAAATGATAAGAGAGACCAAGGATGGATAATAAATGGATCAAATGAATTCTCTCCTTAGAGTTATTGTTAGAACACATGAGTATGTCTCTTATCTTAGGCTTGAGTGTGTTGATCTCTCTCGAAAGAGAATCTAGTTCCTATAAGATGATAATAAAACTGTTAAATGAGTTTGAGTTTAAAACGGTACATATAATCCATAATTTGATAAGATAATACAACATAACAAAATCTCAATATTTGATTTTGATTCCATGATATATGGATATGGTTTTAATTTTATCTAAAATCTAATTTAAGAGTTAAATGATATCCAAAACGATATATCTATCTTTATGACCGATATGAAACAACAAATCATAAAGTTCTTATGTAGTTTTCCCCACATTTGGTAGTCAAATGTTTCATACAAGCAAACATCACATGAATGTCTCAACTACTGATCATCCACTTATACTATCAATAAGGTACTTACCGAGTCAACATCGGGAAGATCAAGGAAACGATCGCCCCAAAGAGAGGGAGGAAACGTCGTCAAAGGGCGAATGCTTTCAAGATCTGAATTCGTAGCCCGTAAACTCAATCTTTTTGTGACTTGTCTTTGAAATGTTGCCTCATGTTGAAGCCACAAACGAGGAGAAGTAATAGAGGTTTTAACACGGATTGAGGAAGTACCCTTAAACAAGTTTGGTTCAAGAGACATAACTTTAAGGTTAGTTTTGTGTCCAAAAGATAATCTCGCCTCCATACTCAGCCAAATGTATGTATTTGATGACAAGCAAGTGTAGAAGTCGAGTTGCTCGTCAGGACGTTGAACTAATTTATAAGAAGATGATGGGTTTGAACAAAATAAAATATGCCCAATAATTCCTGAAAATATGAATGATTAAAAAACACATATTGTTCCCCAAAATTTATCTGTTAAAAATTTGGAAAATATTAATTATGTAGGAAAATTGAGAAATTCATAGAAATATCACTATACACTTTAAAAAGAAATATCAATGTTCAATAAGATGGTATTAGTTTACGACCTTTAACTAAAAAATGGAAATAAATGGATGATTCATACTCTTTTTATATTGTATTAGATCTTTATAATTTTCGATTAGAATATTTCTAATCGAATTTTATTTTAAAGTTTATAACATATTCAATTAAAATCAATCGAACTGTGTAATATTATGATAATGGATTTCCAACAACTGAAAATACCATTCTTAAATTGTACATATTTAAATCATTTACAAAGATATATATACCACATTGGTTTGTTTGATAATCCAATCTAATTCCTCAAAATATCTCAACTTTTTTTGTCATTTCTTATTATTAGTTGTTCACATCTTTCAAAATTTATTTACTTTTATATAGAAAGAACTCCATCAATTTCAGTCGAGGCCTTCACATATTCTGACATCAACTAACGGCAATAAAAAAAAAGCAAAACTCCACCAAGTACTTCTCTTTTAGTTCATGTCCAAAAACGAAATACTTTTCTTTTGACATAAGACCTTTTTAATAACTATATATATATATATATATATTATAGAGAGTCTTACGACCCGTTACAGTTCATTTTATAAATCTGAATATGAATATCATCTCTGGATAATATTTATATTATTTTATTTTGTGCAATTAAAAAGATTCTTTACGTTATTCTAGTTGACAAAATAAAAAAAATGGGTGAAAATCAACATATATCACTATGAAGTAAATTCCAGGCAAAGCATAAAAAGTTTAACATGTGAGGCATGATTCTTCTTACTTCAATTCCAAGCAATTTCACACTAGCCTTGTCGGGAACGAATTTTATGGAGAGGTAGGACAGGGCAAAATATCAAAAGTATTAGTATTCGATTCGTATTCGAATATTAAAGTCTAGAACAATTTCTTGTTAGGTTGTTAATAGTAGTTAATTAGTTGTTAACCATAGGGTTAGATTAGTAATTAGTTAGTTAATTGTTAGTATAGTTAGTTAGAGTATTTTGTGTATAAATACCTGAACAATGTATATTTTTTATTCAGATGAAATAAAAATATCATTTCTTTTGTTAAAATGGTATTAGAGCCTATGGCTAAAAATCCCTAAATTCCCAAATTCCTTTTCTTCTTCTCCTTCTCAAACCCTAACCGACTCAAAATTCCCCTTCTTCCCCTTGGTACCCAATTTCTGGTTTCTCTGTAAATCCTCACTGCAAACTTTTCCGGCGATTATTTAGTCTCCTTCATTCTCCGGCGAATTTCTTCTTCACCCTGACTTGGTTTTCCGATACCCTGTCAACGCCGTCAAGTTCTAATCGGCTGTGTTTCTTCCTGTCGAGGTCTTCTTTGCCCGTCGGGTTCGAGTCTTGTTCTCTGATAATCGAATCGACGTCTTTTCTTCCCGTCAGATTCTTCTTTGCCCGTCGTGTTCACTGCTCTCGTCGGGTTCGAATCGACGGCTTCTTTTACCGTCTGGTTCAATTTTGTACGTAGATTTTGTTCGTCGACGACTTCTTTCCTCTTTTTCTTTTGTTTGCTCCTTGATTCAGCTCGGCGACGATTCTTTCCGGCGTCGGTTTTACCTTCTACTTCTATTTCCTTTCACCGGCTTTTGAGTCTCTTTTTCACCGGCTCCTTTTTTTCCAGTTTCAATCTTCTTGGGGTTCAATTTCCAGTTTCTTGGGGTTCATTCTTGGGGTTCACAGTTTCTTTTTCTTCTTTCTGGGATTTCCTTCATTTCGGTCACAGTTCCTAAGGTTTCAATTTTACCGATAATGGCATCCTCTGCCACTAGTATCATCCCAAACACAGATCCGTATACAAACCCCTTGTATCTCCATACAAATGATACCAATTGCACCATCCTCGTATCAGACAAGCTCAACGGTGAAATGAATTTCAACACTTGGCGCCGCTCTATGACCATGGCACTAAACGGTCGCAACAAACTCGGGTTTGTCACAGGTAAAATAACAGAACCCCCTACTAATGACAGCAGTTATGATACTTGGCATAGATGCAACGACATAGTGTGCTCTTGGATTATAAATTCTGTAAGCAAAGAGATAGGGGATAGTATAGTACACATGAGCACAACATTTTCTATTTGGCAGAATCTCCATGATCGATTCTGTCAAACCAATATGCCACGTATATTCGGGATAGAATCAGAATTACAAAACCTTAGGCAGGGATCCATGGACCTAAACTCTTATTATACCCGCCTAATTACCCTTTGGCAAGACTTAAAGAGCTTAGAAGAACAACCTTCCTGTTCTTGTTCCCATTGCTCCTACAAGATCAATGATAAGTTGAATACCCGTGAGGAACAACGATTTTTGTTGAAGTTTCTCATGGGTTTAAACGAATCTTTTGCTCTTGTTCGTAGACAAATACTTTTAATGGAACCCTTACCCACAGTGTCAAAAGCCTTTAATCTTGTCATCCAAGATAAACATCAAAGAGGAATTCTTCCTCCTCCTGATGCTGTTATTTTTCAATAATCTTCTAGTGCCTATCCCAGAAACACTTCTTTTCATAATTCCCAAAATAAACCTAAACCCGTATGTTTCCATTGTGGTCTTCAAGGTCATTTGGTAACAAAATATTATTGATTTCATGGATATCCAAATGGATATAAAACCACAAATCCTAAACCGAGACCTACTTTCATATCCAATTATAATCCTCGGATTAATATGTTACAACAAAATCCATCTATTCCTCACCTTGTTCCTTCCTTCAACCAACAAGAGTCATCTGTTACTCCTGCTTCACATTCATTGTTGTCTAAAGAACAACTCCAGCAAGTGGTTTCTCACCTACAAACAATCAATGGATCCGACAATCCTCAACAAAACATAACTCCGAACATAAGTAAAACTTTCCTCCTATCTTCTTTTGCCTTATCCTTAAATATACATCTCAATATTCCAAAAAATTATTGGATCATAGATTCTGGTGCAAGTAGTCATGTTTGCAATGATATTTCACTTTTCTCAAATATTACACCAACTTCTAATATTTATGTCATTCTCCCTAACGGAAATAAATTTTCTGTTCTCACATTGGGAGTGTCATTCTTTCTCCTCTTCTCATCCTCCATTCCGTCCTTTACATCCCTTCTTTTCATTTTAACCTACTTAGTGTGAGTCTTCTTATTAAAAACACTAACTTTCATGTTCTTTTCGACAAATCCTCTTGTATCATACAAGACCCTATTCGGGACTTGATGATTAGGAAGGGTGAAACCTCTCAAAATCTCTACTTCTTGGATCCCTCTAACATGCCTCTTCTTGCCGTCATTACTTCTACATCTCTTTGGCATAACAGATTGGGACACCCTTCATTTTCCAAAATAAAATTCCTATCATCTCAATATTTACTAAAAACTTCTTCTAATGATAGTTCTATACCATATAATATTTTTCCTCAAGCTAAACAAAAACATCTTCCTTTTATTTCCTTAAACAATAAATCTGAATCCATTTTTGATCTTATTCATATTGATATTTGTGGACCTTTTTCATTAGAATCTTTGGCTGGGTACAAATATTTTTCACTATTGTTGATGATTACAGTAGGTGTACTTGGGTATATTTTTTGAAGCAGAAATCTGATGTCAATTTTGTTTTTCCTTCTTTTTTAGCTTATGTAGAAAATCAATATAACAAAATGTCAAAATCATTCGATCCGATAATGCACATGAGTTACAATTTAAAGAAATTTTATCTAAAAAAGGGATTCTACACCATACGCCACAACAAAATGCTGTGGTAGAAAGAAAACATCAACACCTTTTAAATGTTGCCCGTGCTCTTTTATTTCAATCAAATGTTCCTATTCCTTACTGGTCTGAATGTGTTGCTACTACTTCTTATGTGATTAATTGAACACCATCTTTTTTTCTTAACAATAAAACGCCATATGAATTATTAAATGGAAAACAACCTACTTATGAACACTTGAGAGTATTTGGTTGTTTGTGTTATGTTTCCACCCTTACTAAAGATAGAAACAAATTCAATCCACGGGCTAACCCTGCTGTTTTTTAGGATATCCTCAAGGATATAAAGGATATAAAGTCCTTGATTTAACCACTAATCGTATTATGATTTCAAGAAATATAATCTTTCATGAAAACATCTTTCCTTTCCACAACCATTCTTCTAATAACACTTCTGATTTTTTTTTTTATAATTCTGTCCTTCCTCTATCAATCAGTGACATTCCTTGAGTCGAAAATATTTTTCTGCCTAATCATGACTCCAGCTCTTCTATTCCTCCTTCTGTGACAGCTCCCCAAAATAACCCTTCTGGTTCTTCCTTGGTTTCAAATGACACTCCCACCAGACCCAGAAGACCCCTTAATCCATCCAAATACTTGTCGGATTATCATCTTTACCATTTATCTCATGATAACCAACCTCCTATACATAAAACACCTTATCCCATATCTAATTTTATTTCTTATACAAAACTTTCAGATGCATATAAACATTTTATTTTAAATATTAGTACAATTTCTGAACCTAAAACATATAAACAAGTTGCATTGTCTACTGTTTGGAAAAATGCTATGAAATTGGAATTAGATGCACTTCAAAACAATAAAACATGGACTGTTTTCTCATTGCCTTCTAACAAGAAACCTGTAGGTTGTAAATGGTTGTTTAAGATTAAATACAATTCTGATGGCAGTTTAGATAGATACAAAGCAAGAGTAGTGGCTAAAGGATTTACACAAAAACAAGGTATTGATTATGTTGATACTTTTAGTCCTGTTGCTAAGATTATTACGATTAGAATTCTTTTATGTTTAGCTTAATAAAATAATTGGATAATTAATCAAATGGATGTTTCAAATGCTTTTTTAAATGGTGATTTAAAAGAAGAAATATACATGCAACTACCTACTGGATATATGCCATCTGAGGGGGAGATTTTCCCTGATAATCCTGTTTGTAAACTACATAAGTCATTATATGGTTTAAAACAATCCTCGCGTCAATGGCATTTGAAATTCTCATCTGTTTTGTTAAATTATGGTTTTACACAATCTGTTTCCAATAATTCTCTTTTTTTGAAATCATCTTCTGATTATTTTATTGGTCTTTTAGTGTATGTTGATGACATCTTAATTGTTGGGAATAATGAATCTGCTATTGAATCTATAAAACAACTTCTTCATTCTCACTTTGTTGTCAAAGATTTAGGAGATTGCAGGTATTTTCTTGGTTTAGAAATTGCTCGATCTTCCAAAGGGATCTCTTTGAGTCAGCGTAAGTATACTTTGGAAATGCTTGAAGAATTTAGTATGTTAGATTCTAAACCGGTTCTTATACCAATGGATGTGAATACAAAACTGTCTCTTACAGATAGTGCACCTTTAGCTGACCCAACATATTATCGCAAATTGATTGGAAAGTTGATATATTTAACCATTACTCGTCCTGACATATGTTTTGCGGTTAACAAATTAAGCCAGTTCATGTCTTCTCCTACTGACTTACATCTTATTGCAGCGAAAAGAATATTACGGTATTTAAAAAACAGTCCTGGACAGAGACTGTTTTATCCTTCAGTTCACAGCAACAAATTAACTGCATTTTGTGATGCAGATTGGGCTTCATGCCCAGACTCTAGACGATCGGTTACAGGTTATTGTGTATTTTTGGGTGATTCTTTGATATCGTGGAAATATAAGAAACATGTTATAGTTTCAAGAAGCAGTGCCGAAGCAGAATATCGTGCAATGGCGAATGCTACATGTGAATTGGTATGGATCTCATCCTTACTCCGTGAATTGTCTTTTCCTATTACACAACCCGCGTTGCTGTTTTGTGACAATACAGCTGCTATACATATTGCAAACAACCCTGTTTACCATGAGCGCACAAAACATATCGAGATTGACTGCCACCTAGTTCGTGAAAAGATTCAATCGGGGTTTGTCAAGACTTTGCATCTTCAAACGCAACACCAACTGGCCGATGTTTTGACGAAGCCTTTATGTTCAGCACAATTTTATAACCTCACTTCCAAGGTGGGAGTAAATAACATTTACTCCTCATCTTGAGGGGGAGTATTAAAGTCTAGAACAATTTCTTGTTAGGTTGTTAATAATAGTTAATTAGTTGTTAACCATAGGGTTAGATTAGTAATTAGTTAGTTACTTGTTAGTATAGTTAGTTAGAGTATTTTGTGTATAAATACCTGGACAATGTATATTTTTTATTCAGATGAAATAAAAGTATCCTTTCTTTTGTTAAAATCGAACCGTATTCGATCCGAAAATGCAAATATCCATAGAAACAAATACAAATACCAAAAATTAGATATTCGACAAATACAAATACAAAATAGTATATTCAATTATTCGCAACTATTCGTATCCGTAAGTATTGAATAGATAATTTATTTAATATATATAATAAAATTAATTTTAAGGACCAAATTATAAATAAAAATTTTGATGATTCTAATCAAATATAAAATATATAAAAAGATAGTTATTATATTTAAATTTGAAGGACTAATATGTAAATAATAAATTTTTAACCTTAATGTTGCCACTTTTCCTTTTCTTCCTTCCCTTCTAACCTAACACTTGTTGATTCCCTTTACAGCCCTAATACTCTCCAAACTCATACTGCTGCAGCACCCTAATAATTGACGCTCTCCTCCGCCGCATTCCCTCCCTCTGTCATACGCCCTTCGCCGCAGCATTCCCTCCGTCAGACGCCCTCCTCCGTCGCATTCCCTCCATCAGATGCCCCTCCTCTGCTGCATTCCCTCCGTCAGACGCCCTCCTCCGTTGCACTTCGTCGCACGCCCTCCTCCTCCATCGCATTCCCTCCGTCAAACGCCCTCCTCTGCTGCATTCCCTCCGTCAGACGCCCTCCTCCGTCGCACGCCCTCCTCCTCCTCCGTCAGACGCCCTCCTCCGTCACAGTACCACCGTGTTCATCTCGCATAACTGGTAATGTCTCTTCGCATGTTATTTGTATGTTGTATAATTAATAATGATCAATTTGTATGCTGTATAATCAATAATGATCGATTTTTTGTTGTTTATATATGTAGTGTAAGATGGAATCTACAACAGAAAACTCAAAGGTTGCAGCTGGAGTTGATAGTTCAATGCCGCTTACAACAGAGATGGAGACCCAATCGGAGGATAGTACAGAAAATGTATTTATATTATGATTTTTTTGTATTTGTGCAATTTGAAGATTATTTATGAATGATATTTTGATAACTATTAACTTTTTTATAAGAATTTTTTTATTATTTAAAAAAAAGTGATTTGGTTACGGATACGGATATCCGACGAATATCCGAATATTTTCGGATATTCGAATTTACGAATACGAATACGAATAGTAAAATCAAATATTCGACGAATACGAATACGAATAATCGAATATTTACGGATATTCGCTATTTGTCCACCCCTACTTTCATATCTCCAAAATGAATTAATGTAGGTTGTTAATAGGACAATGAAAACGTTTTTAACAATTATATATATATATATATTTATAAAAGATTTAGTGTGTTGTAGATGAATTTCGTTATTGTTAAAAAACAAATTATAAGTTTGAATCTATTAATCTTTAAAGTAGTGCATATGTTTAGAACATAATTTCAATTATATGAAGAATTCACATTGAATTCGTTTTTTCCCGATCGAAATTAATAAAATGTTGTTTTTTCTCTTTGATTTTTTTCTAAGAGTAATTTATTCACCAGAATTCTCACATTTGTATTATGATTAATCATATTACCTAATTATAAACCTCTTAAAGTTACGGTTAAGAATAATTACTTAATAACCATAATTATAAACGATTATATTTTGGGTATAAAACTTATTATTACAATTAGTTCAAACTGATGACAAAATAGTAGATTTGAAACTCATATTCGAAAATATATTTAAATTAGAGAATTTCCTATGAATATATATTATATATATATATAAACCATTGCTTTGTAATATTTCTCTCTTACTTACATCTCTACTTAAATAACAAATTCAATTTTCCATTCATCTATAACTTTTTAAGCTCTGCCCATTTATAAAATGGAAAATAGAAGAATAAAACTTGTAGAGAAAAAAAAACTATAAAATCTATAACTTGTATAGTCTGATGTTGACATTTCGGTCGATATCACAACTAGAAAAAGACTATATTAATTTCAACGAAAAAAGAATAACTAAATTATAATATTTCATGATTCTCTACTTGTTTATTTACAAATGAGAAACCGATTTGATCAAATTCAGCTCTTCAAAGTGTCATGATACACTTCTTCTATTCGTGCCACGACCGTATCATTCCAAAAAATGTTATTTAAGTATTGGTATTGGTTATTTGTTTTTTATATATAAAACTTAACCATTCAAAAAAGAAAAAAATAAATATGAAACTCATATCATATCATCCAAGAAAAACCTCATGCAAAGTTGAGAAACCAAAAGCTGTCTTGCCGCTTTTGCCTTGACCGGGATCTCTACGTTAGTGTTGTGGATCAGCTAAGGATTTTCAGTATCTGAAATTATATAAAAAAATATTGGTTTAATGAGGTTACAAGAAAGCATATGCGTTACATTAATGAATGAGGCTTGCAAAGAAAGGGAGGAATCTCACCTTAGGTTTTTTTTTTCGGTGAAAGGATATATCTTAGTTTATGGTTTGGATCAAGGTTAAAAAAAGCTAAACGGACGGATATCTATCGTATAGACGAAATCTAAATGATGTCTAGTCGAGTTAGACGGATATATATATAATATTTATATTTAATATATTTATAATTTAAATATTTAATTTGAAATATTTATAAGCACTTAATTTTGTAAAAAACATAAAATATAAGTTAAATTAGTATTTATAAATTTTTTTTATAAGTACTAAATCCATAATATCAAATTTACGAATACAAATGATATTATACAAAAATTTTATAAGTACTAAATTTAACATACAATATAAGTTAAATTTAGAACTTATAAAAAAACTTTTATAAGTACTAAATTCATATGTACAATATCAATCTCACGAATACAAACGATATCATAAAAACAAAACTACCGAGAGCGGGCATCGAGCAAGGACAGCGACATACGAAGGCGAGGGCGAAGGTGAAGACAATGCTAAGGGTGGGGCGAGGCGAGGATGAAGATGAGAGATGGAGGTGAGGATGAGAGATGAAGGCGACGATGAAAAATGAGAAACGACAAATGATAGATGGCAGATGGCGATGGCATATGAGAATACGAAGATGAAGGTGAAGGCGAGATGCAAGGACGGGAGACGAAAGCGAGGATGACATACGCGATACTGAGCAAGAGACGGTAGAAGACACACGCGAGGATGAAGACAAAGACGGTAGAAGACGAACGCGAAGATGAGACTAATGTTAGGTTTTTTTCTTTAAACACCAAAAAGATATCGTGTTGACGATTCACCGTATAGGAACTCTGACGGTGCCTTTAATGCACAACAACTATCGGGAAACTTTCAGCCACGAGCGATGTAAAGAAATCTGAATTATCAGCCACGTGCACCTCAGCCACAACCAAACCAATCCGAAGCAGCCCCCGACATCAACACCATGTTCACTCGTCTCCTCCAATTCCAAGAAAATCAAAGCAACTTGTTGATAGAAGTGTAACAAAGTCAGAGTAATTTGGTAAGCGAACAAGAGAGCACTAAGAAGAAGATAGAGGGCTTTCAAACTCACCTTAGACACTTGGAGACGCAAGTTGCACAACTTGCACACGGGGCTGCACGTCCACAAGAAGTTCTACCGGGAAGACCAGAAGCAAACCCTCATGAGCATGTCAACGAAATTTACCTACGGAATGGTAAAACATTGGATCAGCCCATTCCTTCGACGTCTGAAAGGAATGAAGCATCTTCTACAGCAATGAAAAAGGGCATTAACGTTGAAGAGGACAAAAAGAAACCCGAGGAGGAAGAGGAGCCAAAGTACATAAAACCAGATCCGAGACCGCCTCCATTGCCATTTCCACAACGTCAACGCATGAAAACAGTGGATCAGCCAACACCCTCGATATTTGAAAACGGGGAAGAATCTAACACAGCAGCGGATAACGCTATGGAAATTGATGAGCATAAGAACAAACCCGAGGAAGAAGTGGAGTTCAATTTAAACGACACACTTGAGCAGCCGTGCGTTATCGACTTCATGTTCCACGACGACGTCTCGGAGAAGTTAGCCGAGGGAGTTCTTGAAGAAGTTGGGAGCATGGATTCTATAGAAACGACTCTCCTAGCAGCTAGAGAAGGATTATATAAAGACCGAAAGGAGCTTCCGAACAACGAAAAGAAGAAGGAACCCCCCGACCGAGACTTCCGTACAAATCGAGCTAAATGCGACCTAAATCAATACATAAACAATCCCGAGACGCCGAGAAGCTATGCCAAACGCCCAGCACACAATTGGAGTATCGACAAGGCACCTAAGGTGAAGATGAAGCCTTCACCACAAGGGCTCACGCATCAAAAAATTCTGGAGACATTGAAGGAAACGAGAGACGAACGCCTAACCGGTTTCATGGAGTGCATAACCAAACTTATGGATAACTCAACCAAATTCTTTGGACAACACGATCTAGCCCCCAACATAAGGAACAACACGACTGAGCTTAGAGAGGACATGACCGATCGTGCAAAGAATCCAACTGATCTGCGTGTTAAACCCTATCGAGCATACTATGCACGCGAGACGCTACATACACAACGACGTCGAGGACATTCACCTAATGAGTAGCACGTTTTGGTCAGACTCGTGACCTTAAACAAGCATTTCTCGGGAGGCAACCCGAGTCCTATATCCTTTTAGTAATTTCGTTTTAATTTTTTTAGAATTCGACTCTTATTCTTTTCACATGCATGCACCTTACCAACAACCCTAATGTATCGTACTGTCTCCTTCGGACTGTGTAACTTTTGTTACAGGTTTTTCACTTTGAAATCATCCACAACATAAGGATAGACGCGTACGCCCAGCTGCATCAATTCGGGACAGCAAGCACACATCGGGTGCACACGTTCCTATCTATCTTATTTTCCTCCGAGTTTTTGCATGTTAGTCCTTCTTTTAGGTTTTGAACAACAGGACGATGTTCCGTTCAAGTATGGGGAGATACTCTTCAAATGTCATGGTTGTGATTAGGATTTAGATGTCAATTCGTTTGTTTTAGCTTTTACGATTAGACGGACACATATCTAGTACGAAAAATTTCGAACTTTAGTCACCTCTATGCAACTTTGTCGAATGGGGAACAAAAGTCTAGGTTTGCTGAAACATACCTTCAGATATTGATTAGTTAGTGGTCGTGCATGAATCCATAACCTATAGTTGTATTCCGCCCCTAGGTTTCAATCGCAAGTACTTATATATCCGAGCATACCGTTCATTCTTTGTTTTGTTTCGATCATTATATTTTCACGCTCTTACACTCCACTGTCAATAGAATAAGTTCTTTAACTATTTCAGCCTTACATTGGTATGAGTGCATCGACATTGATGGTTCGGGTCTAAGTGGTGGGTTGAGGCAGTTTTTCTACGTCCTAAGGGTTAGAGTCGACGCGTAATCATAATAGATTAAAAAAAGAAAAAAAACATCAATGACACAACCTCTTCACCCTACTAAGGTTACAAGACCTTATGAGTGTGCCAATTGGCAACTTGGGTCTAAGTATAAGGCTGTCCTCTTCAACTTTGATATCCTAGAAACCGAGTGCGAATTTTGAAAAAAATGTGTGGAAACCGAAAAGAAGAAAAAGAGAACCGAAAAAAATAATTGTTTTAAAGAATGGTATCGAATTGTTTGCGCATTAGAATAGGTATGGAGATTGCTTGGATGTTTTCTAGGAGTTAGTGAAATGAACTTAGGATATGTGTATGATTGCACGGTTAGTGGCTCTCGGTAGATAGGGATCTAAATTCTATGTGCTTAGATCTATGTTCGTGTGACGCGTTGTTGCGTAGGGTGGCTAACTTTTCGAGTTGATTGTGCTAGTTTCCGATTGTTGTCTAACTCTTCTCATGTTTAGTTCTAGACTGCTCGAGGACGAGCAAAGGTTCAAGTCTGGGGAAGTTTGATAACGTCTATTTTATTACAGTATTTTAGTCTCTTTTTATAGTTAGTTTCATAATTCATTTGAACTTTACCAAGCATTAAAGCATCATTTAGTCCTCTTTTAGCATTTTCTCGTGTTTTGTAGCGAATGGAGATACCAGGACATAAACACGAGCGAATTCTGCAAATCATGATTGTTCCACGCTAAAGGAGAGGTAACTCGCGCGGGGTGGATCAGTAGCCCGTGCGGGCTACATGGACCAGCAATCTCAGCATGCCTCAGGCTCGAGTCAAGTCCGAGCGGATCACCATTCATCACCAGCTCGCACGGGGTGTGTACCTTAGCCCGCGCGGGGCATGACCACCAGCAAGCATAGCACGAGTCTGGCTGTTCACCAGCCCGTGCGGACTCCCCTCTCCAAGCTAACCCACGCAAGGCACTCACAAGCCCGCGCGGGTCGAGTCCATCACCTGCATAAACCAGAATAGGAAAATCAGCAAAACAAGAAAAGGAAAGTTCTAGCTGCATAAACCAAAAAGAAATATGGTTAGAAAAGAGGAATGAGAGCTACATGGTTGGAAAATAAAGAGGAAACATTGACAATTACACAAGAATGGAAAAACAAGAGATGGAAACACTCGAAAAAGGAAAACTGCAGCTGCTGTAAGAAAGAGGAAATATCAGCCGCTGGAGAGGAAGAAAAGAGGACGACCAAAGAGGAAAGAAGGGAGAAAAGGAAAGAGGAGAAAAATGGCAAAAAGGGGAGAGCTTCAGTGAGAGATTTCAGACAGAAAATTAGAGAAAAACAAGGCACACACAGAGATAATAGAGGGAGAGCACACACGAGGGCAAAGGACGGAGCGATGAAGGGATCACGAAGGAGCTATTGAAGACGTCGGTAATAGAATAGGGAGGAATCTCGTTCTTTATCCATGTTGAATATTGTTATCTTTCACATTTTGTATTCTAAGTTCATTTCCGAGTAGATCTATAGCTATAGGTTAGAGAGTTTTACCGATATGTAACGAAGTCTTGTTCTTAATGCTTGGTGATTCTTAATGCTTTCGTTCTTCCATACCACTTGAATGAATGATTTTGGTATTTGATCATTTTCAGAATGATTGGTTGTTCTTAATGTTTTCGTTCTTGTATGCCACTTGAATGATAGAAATCTAATGAATCTACGTCAGGGGATTAGACTTTGGAACTTAGCCATGATTTAGGATTTAATCAATTTAGAATCAATGCCAGGTCGGTTGATTGAATCTAGGGATTAAGATAGCGATCTTAATGCATCTAGTGGATGAGATTACGTAATCAGAAGATTGGTAGTGCGCACGTTAGGTAGAGGATAAGTCTATGCCAATCAATTCCTATATTAGAGCTTGAATTCGCTGAACTCGTGATAATATCTTAGACCAATGATCATGTTAGAACTTTGTTGCATCATCGTGCATCTCTCGAAACCTGTGGTGTTTAGTTAATTGAATTTAAACCGTTAATTAGTTAGTTTAGTTTTACTAGCATTCCAAACACTCATTGGTTTTTACCGTCCTATTCATTAGTTATTAGCTTTAGAGTTGCATCGATTCCTCGTGTTCGATCCTGGTACTATACGATCCGTATTCTTGCGGAAGCGTTAGTCTAGATAATTAATTACTTGAGATTAATCACATCACCATAGATACAAGATCGAATTGGCTTGTAGGTCTCAAGCTCAATCCACAATTGTTCAACTTCCTAAAAAACGTTTGCACTATGAGTCCATTATACGTGCATCTTCCCAAATCAGTCTGAATATGATAAATACGTGAATCGTTCCCAACATAGAATTGTTGCCTTAGATCCACAATCGAAACCGATTTCCCTATTAGTGAATCCATTATGTTGAGAATCCAGTTTATAAGTCCCAATTAATAAGCCTTTCTTATTCGTACTCGAGGTTCGTGAGTTATTGATTTCGTAATTAAACTATCAATAAAATCGATCTTACGCTTGTTGTGCAAATCATGGTGAATGTGCACCCACTTAACATAGTTGCTATTAGGGGTGCTAAGTGGGTTGATCTAGCCCACCGTGGGTTGGGTCATTTTTCGGTTAGCAAACTCAATCCATATTTTATATGGGCTAAAACTTTCGAACCAACTCAACCCACCAAAAACCACGAGTTATATGAGTTGACCCGCATGTTGTACCTTTTTATATAATTACATAATAAATAATACATAAAATATCTAAAATATAAGTAATCCAAATAAATGTCCAAAATTTAAAAAAAATTCCTAAATATTTTGAAACTTCAATATATTAAATAATTAAAAAAACATAGATTATCCATATAAAGGTCTAAATATTCAAAGAAAAACAATATTTAATTAAATATTTTGAAAATTGAAACATTTAAAAATAATCTTCATTTTCATGGATGAATTGCAATTATATTTTGTCTTTCATAAGAAAATATTATAACTATATGCTATTATCATTATTATGTATATAAATTATATATATATAATAAAATATAATTTTAGTCTATCAACCTATTGGTTCATAGCCTATATTGGTTAACCCATATGAGCCACTCAAATTCTAACCTAACCCATTAGTCCATTTTTTATACGAACTAAAAAAAGTTCAAACCAGCTCGCACTTATTTGAGTTAAAGACCAATATGTGGATTGACGATCCAATTAACACCCCTAATTGCTATATCCTTTCAACGAAATAGTTGTAATGACGGTTCCTAGACCCATAGATGGATGAATATTATAAGTTGATGTTGTTGCACCACCTTCTCTAGAACCTTCGTTGGGTCTATTTGCAACACTAGAATTAATACCATACGCCATTGGTGTTTACTAAAGCACATTGTAAAAGAGAGGTGTTCACATAACCCAATAACAATCGATCTTAAAATAAACGGACCCACCTCAGATCACCATCAACTAGTCAAAAAACGAGATGATTCAGTTCAGTTCGTTTTCAGAACGAGCTAATGAGCTGAGCTAGAAACGAATTAGATCTTACACGATCGGACTCACTCACATATAATCTATGCTAGAGTTGGCTCACGAGTCGACACCTCATTTTACATCCCTTAGTCCTAGAGATCGCGAGCCAAGATCCCAACCACTAGATAACCCACTGCACCGCTGAGCACAAACCGCGAAGGACAAACCGAATCCCATGTCTTCTTCTAGAGTGTCGACCGCGAGCCAAGATTCAAACTAACGGACGACCCATTACAATATATTTAATCATAAATATGCAGTATTAGCATTTTTGGATGACCGTTGTTTTGTTTTGATACCCTCAAATCGGTTTATTAGATCAAGACTTCAAATTATATATTTTCTATCTATTATACTATAAATTTACATGATAAAAATAAAAAACAATTTTATACTTTTAAGTGCTATTTTTTGCAGGTCCAAACGTAATATTTTTTTCTCTTGATACAAAATCTTTTTAATAATTTTTAAAATTTAATTTTTCGATATTTATAAAATTTTGTATTAAAAATGATATTCATGATCTTACAATCTATTAGGCTAGACAATCTGGGTTCCACGGGTTCGATCCGGGTTCGGGTTCCTCGGGTCATAAAAAATGAACCCGAATGGGAACCGTTTGTTTTTCGATTTGGGTTCCTCGGATGTCGTTTCGGGTTTGAAACATTGAATCCAAAAAAATCCGAAATGTATTTGGGTTATTTGGATATTTCGGGTTCTTCAGATTTTTTGGGTTGTTTATAGGTACGAATAATTTGGGTTTTAGTACGTGTTTTACGGATTGTTTTGGGTTCTTTGTGAATTATGGATAATTCTAAGTTTAACATAAAAAAGTATGGGAGGAGGCCGATAGACACGACACACACGAACAAGGCAATGAACGGGAGGAGGCCGACAGACACGACACACACGAACGAGGCGATGAACGGGAGGAGGCCGATGGACACTGAGATACAGAAAAACGAGGCGACAAACTGGAGGAGGTCGACAGACACCGAAACACACACAAATGAGGCGACATATAAGAGGAGGCTGGCGGACACTGAGACACACACGAATGAGGCAACGAACAGGAGGTGGTCGATGGACACGATACACACGAACGAGGCGATGTACGGGAGGAGGCCGACAGACACAACACACACGAACGAGGCGATGAACAAGAGGAGATCAATAGACACGACACACATGAACGAGGCGATTAACGAGAGGAGGTCGATGGGTTGCCACATAGACGAACGAGAGGAAGGAGGAAAAGAAGCTATGTTCGGCGCCACTTCTTTGGAGGGGGAAAAATATGAGTTCATAGTTTCAGTTCAGTGTTTTTCTAAAATTAGGGTTTTTGTCAAACTTTATTTTTTAAATTTTGGATCGTTTTGGTTCCTTGGATTCTCTCGAACCCAAACCTGAACCGACCCGAACCCGAATAAATTTTTAACAATGAACTTATATGAATTTTATAGGTAACCAATATGTCATATGGATTGGATTTTTCAGATCGATACGATCGGGGTCGATTATCCAGATTATCCACCCTACAATCTAGTAGATTCCCTTCTTTTAAAATATTCCTAAATGATATTTATTTATCTTTCCATGTTCAAATGATTATAAAATGGGGAGAGAATCACGAGGCTTTGATTCTGAGCAACAAAAATTAAATTGCATGCACATAAATAGATATCACTATCACCTAAATTTCAGACGAAGCAAGAAGTTAACATGTGAGATGACAAACTCTCCAGCATGATTCTTAAATGGAAATACATCAAAACTGCAGAATTAAAAATATACCCAATATTCATTTAATTGTAAAATATAACAATATTAAACTCTAAAATAACGTAAACTCTCTGTATTCTCCAATACATTTCATAACTCATAAATAATCACACGTGAAAGATTGTATGATTTTCAAATTTTGACATCAATGTTTATCTATTGAATGAACGCTTCGTCATTTTTGTAACACAGAAAAACTCTTCTGCATTATAATGGTTATATATTCAGCCATTAGTTATCGATTATATATTCAATCATGAATCATTTTATCGATATAAGTTCTAATAGCCTACCAAGCATTTGTCCCAAATTTACTAGTTTTCCTTATTATTTACAATTAAAATTGTGTAGTGCCTTCAACCTAGGTTTTAATATGGCTTTATTTAATTTCGAGATGCAAATTTTTGCATACTTATCACACATTCGAATTAGAGATGCCTTTTTCTTGTTAAATCTGTAAAATCTTGAAAAAACTCTTGGATTTTGAATCGGAATTTCTAACAATTTATCATACTAAACCACAAGCGTCCTTAGTGACACGTTGTTATATGAAGTTTAATCGGATTAAAACGAAGTTTCGACCGTTCTTCATTCACCAAACAAAATCCAGATTTTTTAGGGTTATTAATGAATTTCAATTTAAATTTTTTATCACCCTAATACAAAAATCTCGACCTAACCTCAAATTTTAAAAAAAAAATCTTTAATTCGAAACCAACAACAAAAAATATTTGATATGCCTTATACTCGCCAATTTGTGGTTGAACAAGAACTTGATTAGATATGAAATTAAAATTTTATTGATAAATATTATATAATATATCAGATACATGCAGATAGAATATAAGAAGAGCCAACGAAATAGTATAGAACGAGATTTCGACACACACACACACACATTATCACAAGCTTGTCGAATACTCTAACGTATCTTAAATCCAACGTTGTTTTATAAAACAAACGCGAGACCGAAGTTTCTAATAAGAAATAAAAACACGTGCATGCATGCATGAACGGTTATCAGTTTTGTCTATGGGCTACGTAATTGGCCAAAGCCATTAAAGGAGCCACTTTGTCTAAATCAAACCCTTGAAGCTGTTCCATTGCTTCTCTGTTCAACTTCTCTGCGAATTCCTTTGATTTTTCCAGACCCATCAGTTTTGGATACGTCAGCTTGTCGGCGATCACATCTTTCCCGGCGGTCTTCCCAAGTTCCTCCGACGACTTCGTCACGTCTAAAATATCATCCACGACCTGAAACACTAGCCCAACATTTCTCGCAAATTTTCTAAGTTTCTCGATCTCTTCATCTGATCCACCTCCCATTATCGCCCCAAGAACCGCTGCCGCTTCTAGCAACACTGCGGTCTTGTGGACGTGGATGAACTCTAAACTCTCCAATCCGACATCCTCTGGATTCAGTCCTTCGCTGTTCATATCCACCATTTGCCCTGCCACAAGCCCTTCAGTTCCGATGGCCTTAGCCAGCTCCCTCACTGCACGGTTCATCCTTTCGGGAGCCACACCCTGCGTAGCGACAATCATATGCTCAAACGCGAATGTGAGGAATGCATCGCCAGCCAAAACGCCAACAGCTTCTCCAAATACCTTGTCCGAAGAAAATTTTGATATTAGTAGTATATCAAATATAGATTTGGATATAGCTGAATTCAATAGTTAGATTAAAAGTTTAAATTTGTATAAGAATATATATATATACTAGTGAGATATAAAATTTTCTTATAGGAACTTAATGGGAGCAATTGTGTCTATGTTACATTATATGATTGAATGATTACTTTTTTTTATGTACATGTCTTGAGGATTCAAAGCAATGCCAAACTTAAGTGATCACTTTTAAGGATTAGTCGAGAATGATTGGGGCCTAGTTTATGTTCATGGCCTATTCCAATTATAAGACGCTTAATGGAATCCTCTTGGTCTGTCAAAGATTGTATAGGGTCCGGCGATGACTGAGTACATTAATGGCAATGTTTTTTTATAATGTCACTATTGATTTGTTATTTCATTTCGATTATAATATAGAATCATTAATTATATATATATAGGTTTGAATATCTTCAAACTCTTTAATTAGTTTTTGTGTTTTGTTTTGATGACATATTCTAAAATTTTATGACTTTATCCTAATGCTGACCTTATGGTTGGTGGGTTTTCCACGGCGGAGGTCTGCGTCATCCATACATGGTAGGTCGTCATGGATGAGGCAAGCCGTGTGGATCATCTCGATCGCGCAGGCTGTTGGCATGGCAGTAGCCTCGTCACCCCCCACGATCTCGCAAGCAGCAAGGCAGAGGAGGGGCCTCACGCGCTTGCCACCCGCAAGCAAGGAGTATCGCATGGCCTCGTGGATCTTGAGGGGTTCCTTGAGTGGAACGGCAATGTCTAAAGCTCTATTGACAGAGTCGGCCTTATTCAACATATAAGAAGCGAAATCGATGGGTTTTTTCTGAAATGCATTTTCCTTTAGGAGAGTGATGTCACGGGAGGAGAAAACCGTAACTGTGCGTTTTGGACAGAGAGTGATGGATAGGTAGTCGAAGGAAGAATGTGATGATGGTCTTGGTTGGGTTAAGACAGAAGAGGAAGATAGGTTAAGACATGAACTTAGATTCATTGAAACCATTTGGTTTGGCAATTGATGATTTGGATTTTTGGACTTTGAGGTGAGTGGGACCGATATATATAGAGTTGTAAAGGCAACGTGGCATATGATGAATTTTGAAGCAAACGTTTATTTCTCTTTATAGGTGTAAGAAAATTGATTTTTTTTATTTATAATCATGATTTTTAATTATAGAATAAAAGACTTTTGAGAATAAGAAAGAGAATGATATTTGGGTAAAAATTTAACAGAAATCCAGAAATTGAATGATGGGTCGACATATAGGCGTTCTGCGGTACCAAACCGTTCAGTCTAATGGAAAATCGGTTTAATTAGTCGGTCGAGAAAAATAGGTGATTAGTCGATGCTTGGTCGACCGATTAGATGAAAATCGACCGACTAGGAGTATTTTTTTTAAAAAAAGATAAACCAAAACGACGTTGTTTTGGTCTATCTCAAAACGACGTCGTTTTAGCTATATTTTTTTTAAAAAAATAAATCAAAATGATGTCATTTTGGTCGTTTCATTTAAAAAAAATTAAATCAAAATTTTGTTTTGGTTCATTCCGTCCATCTTAGCAATCCCGCAAAACTCTATTATTGGTATGCGGTCTTATGGTCTTCATGCATGGTCAAAAGGACCATTATGTTTTCTTCTTGGTCTTCTCCCCGCCTAGGTTTTCCCTTAGTCTTTGCCTTGTTATTTGTTATGTAATTACTTTAGTTCTTTTATCTTTGACCAACCATGTATATAAATATGTAACAATCCCTCCTTGTTTCATAAGGAAATAATATTCTTCTTTGAATCTCTTCTTGCTAGTATTCTCTTTGTCTCTTAATCTTTATGGTATCAGAGCATAAGATTTTGGGTATCTTTCTTGTTTTTCTTGTTGTCTTTGATCCTCATATCCACAGATTTGTTACTATGGATGCTGGGAAGAACATATCTGTTACATTCAACGGAAGCAATTATTCTCGTGTGGGCTAAGCTTGCAAAAGCTAACCTAGGTATGGGTGGCCTTTGGAGCCATGTCACTGATGGATGCACGCGACCGACCGATTCAAGCTCTGGCTCGAAGAAGTGGGAACAAGAAAATCTCACCGATTTATTTTTTCTACAAAACTCATTGGAGCCTAGTATTCTTCGGGCGTACAGCCACAACGAAACGCCTAAGGCGCTATGGGATGAGCTAAAGCAAGTGTATGGCAATGAATCCAACCTTAGTCGAGTATTTGAAGTAAAGAGGGCTCTCATAAATCTCAAG
>CM071867.1:2949679-2968111 GCA_036759665.1 Gynandropsis gynandra
AACTGGGAAGGTGATCGTGAAGATAGGAAGTCCACGACCGGTTTTTGCACATTCGTAAGGGGAAATCTCGTCACTTGGCGCAGCAAGAAACAAAATGTGGTGGCTCGTTCGAGTGCCGAAGCTGAGTACTGAGCCATGGCAAATACCACCTGCGAGTTAATCTGGATCAGGGCCGTCCTAAAGGATCTTGGGATCGAATCTGTGGAAGCTACAATGCTCCACAGTGACAATCAAGCAGCCATCCATATTGCTACGAAACACGTCTTTCACGAAAGGACTAAGCATATAGAAGTGGACTGCCACTTCATAAGAGAAAAGTTGGAAGATAGGATCATCACATTCACATGCACGAAGAGTTCATATCAACTTGCCGACACTTTCACCAAGGCAACTAGTGAAAAGATCTGCAAGATTCTCCATCACTGAATCGGTCTTGTAGACATCTTCAAACCTGGTGAAGTGATCAAGCTTGATCGGTGCGCATGAGTTGATGTACTCTTTTCCTAGTTGGGTTTTGTCCCTATTGGGTTTTTCCAACGAGGTTTTTAACGAGGCATACCTCATGCCTTTGCTTCCCGATCAAGCTTGAGGGGGAATATTATTGGTATGAGGTTTTATGGTCTTCATGCATGGTCAAAAGGACCATTATGTTTTTCTTCTTGGTCTTCTCTCCGTCTAGGTTTTCCCTTAGTCTTTGCCTTGTTATTTGTTATGTAATTACTTTAGTTCTTTTATCTTTGACCAACCATGTATATAAATATGTAACAATCCCTCCTTGTTTCATAAGAAAATAATATTCTTCTTTGAATCTCTTTTTACTAGTAGTCTCTTTGTCTCTTAATCTTTAAGTTCTAATGCAATTATTAGAATTAAAATCATTTTGGTACCGACATATAAATTACTCAAATATATTACATATATTAGATATTTAGATCTTTATTAATATTTTGTTATGTTTATGATATCGTTAATTAATTTATATAACTTTGTATTTTATATATAATATTTTTTTATTTCTGTTATTTTTTCTTATATTTTATAATTTTAAAAATTGATATATATTAAAAAAATTAAAAAAATAAAAAAAAATCTAATCGCCGATTAATTTGATTAGTCGCTAGGCACTGACCGACCGTCCGACTAGCGCACTTTTACAACACTAGTTATTGCCATCATTTAAATTTTAAGCACGCTTTACTCAAACATTGACTCATTATAAATTTCACCCAATTATCCATTTCAATTTATAAAGGAACAAATATTGTTAAGAGTGAAAAAATAACGGACATCTGCAAATATTTTACTATATATATTTGTATTCGATGAATATTCAAAATTTTTATTAGTATTCGTAAGTTTGGATATCCGTAAATTCGAATATCTTCAATATTTTAAATATTCGATAGATATTTGTAGATATTTGTATCTGGATGCAAACAAACATGGGGTGGACGTGGACGAAAGGACAACGGAAGCGAATGAGCAAACGCGAATTTTTTAATATATATTAATTTTTTAAAACTAAATTTTTTAACTTTTTTTATTTACAACTTAGTTTTTATATAATATCATTGTTATAGATTTTCTATAGATTTATATTTTGAATAAAATTATTAGTTTAAAAATTTTATTATTTATGAGTTAGTTTTTTAAAATTAATTTGTTTTAAATTTATTTATATATTAAATAACTTATTTATTTAAATTTTATAATACGGTAATTTGTAGAATTGAGTTTAATATTTATATCTTATATTTGTTAATAAGGACATGGAGAAAAAACGTGAAGTTCAGTTAGAGAGAATCTTAAAAATGTTGCAAAAGAAGGAACACGTGTTAGCTGACAAAAGACAAAGAACACGTGGCTTGTCAACTCGGTCACTGTGTTTCTACTTATTTGTCTTCCTTCACGACGGCCAAAATGGAACGAGTCAACTCGCTGGAAAAGCAAAAGAAATCAGAGAAGAGAGGGCGAAGAAGAACGAGCTGTGTATTCATGGAAGAAATGAATGTGAATTCATCTGAAATAATATGGTCACACTTGTTAAACCCTTTACTTCTCTGTTTTCTCTCATTGTTCCCACTTGTCTGTTTCATGCTCATCAAACCCAGAAAATCTTCAGCATCACCGAATCTTCCTCCGTCTCCGGCGAAGCTTCCGATCATCGGAAACCTTCACCAACTCGGCAGACTTCCCCACAAGTCACTTCGCGACCTTTCCCTCAAGCACGGTCCTTTAATGTTCGTACACTTGGGGACCACTCGTGTTCTCGTTATTTCATCCTCGGATGTTGTCGAAGAAATAACGAAGAATCACGACATTGCTTTCTCAGACAGGTACACGACAACAGCTCTTCGTCCGTTCACGGAATCAGGACAAGACTTAGTTTTTTCACGTTATGGAGATCATTGGAGACAAGTGAAAAAAATCTCTGTTCTTCATCTATTGAGTCAGAGGATTGTGAACAAGTTCCAGACTCTGAGGGAGGAAGAGATTTCAGCTATGGCGGAAACTATTCGTGTCTTGTCCTTGAAAGGATCTGAAATCAATTTGCGAGATCTATTTGCTTCTATGGTGAGCAGTGTAGTTTATAGATCGTTTACGGGTCGTCGTAAATGCGACCAAGTGTTCAAAGGTATGAACTTTGGGGATTGGTCTGCCAAGTTTAAGAAGCTGGCGGAGGCTTTTTGCTTCGCCGATTTGTTCCCGAGCCTCGGGTGGATGGATAAACTGACAGGTTTTGCAGATCATTTGAAGAGTACATTCAAAGATTTGGATGGATTCATGGATTGTCTGATCAATGAATGTAACAATGGAAGTCGTGATGAGAAGAGTTTTGTCGATATTCTCCTTCGCCTTCAAGAGGATGGGGATCTCAACTACGAACTCACTCTCACCGACGTCAAAGCAATCATGCAGGTCCGTCCGTCCGAGCATATCAAATTTATGTTATCCTTATGATAAGTTGGCCCACATCAGCAACATAGGAACTTAACTTACTTTAACGTTTATATATAGCAACATAGGAACTTAACTTACTTTAACGTTTATATATATATATATACACACACAGTACTGGACAATCCTAAATACTGGAGCTAGTTTTGGTATTAGTTAGGGTCTAACTCATATTTGACAGGTATCAGAAAATGGTTCGTCCCGATTTGAATATACCGTTGTTGGACATGATAAGTTGTCTCATATCGGATATCGGATAAGACATAAACTCTGAGATTCATATATATGGTACTGGACAGTTCTAAACTCTTGAGATAACTTTTATGATTAGGTAGACCCAAATCCATATTTGATATGGTGTCAGAGCATGGTTCGTCCCGATTTGAATATACCAACGAATATGGACGTGAGGAGGTGTTATGATAAGTTGTTCCACATCGGATATGACATAAATTTTGACACCCATATATATATAAAGGGCATATTTGACACGTTATTAGGAAATACAATATATAAAGGGCATGGACCAATTCACTCATTATCAATTGATAAACCTAACGATCTTGGTTGGTTGCAGGGTTTATTTGCTGCGGCGACAGATACAGTCACAATGCTGATGGAATGGGTAATGGCTGAGCTCGTTAGACACCCCAAGATAATGGAAAAAGCTCAAGATGAAATACAACGAGTGGTCGGGACAAAGACTAACATAAGCAGCAATGATATCAATCAGATGCATTACTTGAAATGCATCATCAGAGAAACAACGAGGCTACACCCTTTTGGTCTAATTCCTCGTGAAACAACGAAATCGGTGAAGATCTATGGATATGAGATACCGTCTAAAACAAAAGTCATGGTTAATACGTGGGCGATCCATCGAGACCCCAAAGTGTGGGAGAATCCTGATGAGTTTATCCCTGAGAGATTTATGAACATGAAGATAGATTTCAAAGGGCAGCAAAAGGGGTTTTTCCCATTTGGGTTTGGGCGTAGGTATTGCCCTGGAGTATATTTTGCTCTTACTTTGTTGGAAAATGTCATTGCAAATCTTTTGTTCAGGTTTAATTGGGAGTTACCTGGTGGTTCTAAGCCTGAAGAGTTGAACATGTCGGAGAAATTTCAACTAGCTGCTGTTCGAGAACATCCTCTTCGACTTGTAGCAATTCCCAGAGCTCTAAACAACGCCAAGGTTTAATCGATGTTTTGTCTGGAAACAACTGTCCTTTACTGTATGCTTCCAGTAACATTGATGTAAGACTTTGCTGGTCAAAGATCAAGCAATGAATAAATCTGTTTCATTTTGTATGCTTAACATATCTCAAATCCTGGTACGAACTTCTTGTTGTACCGCCATTGTTAGCCAACAAGAAACTCGGAGAAATGATGCATAGAAGCGATTACTTACAATTAGTGTGTTTGAGATTCTTACCAATTCATCTGAATCTTCAAAGCTATCAAACCATCTTGAAATCTTGAATTCTCAATTGGATTTGGACCTAAATCAATATGATTTTATGATTCATATACTCATTGTTATACAGATCATATACGTGATTTCATTATCTCATCTCCTAATCGACGTAGGTAACACAATGTAATGTTTACCACGCGCCTAGTTGACGCGTGCACATCACAATTAAGGGTCAAATATCGGAATAGTGAAAATAAGACAAACTAATTTCTAATACCATATCAAATGATTTGGGTCTAATTCAACAAAAAAACTAGCTCAAATATATATATGAATGAAATCATGATTCATATCATAGTCAATGCGGATAACACAACATAACTTTAGCCAAATAAGCCCTTTTTCGATACCAAAAGTCTTCCTGCCAAACCTGGATATGTTGCCTCTGATTCCGTATCCAATGAAAGAGCTTCGTTGGTTGAAGAATGGATCAAACATCAACACGGGGTACCCTGTATATAAATACAGAAATCGATCAAGTCACCATTTTCCTCCAGATTATCAAAAATGAAGTTCCTTATAAACTTCACCAAGGATTTGGAGAAGTCTTAAGGTCAGTCAATGAATAACACAGGGGAACACTAGGTCACCAAACACTAAGTGTATTGATATGCAACAGAATCATATTTAAAGACTAAACTCCAAGATTTTCTTATTTAATGTAAACTACTTATGCTGACCCTTCTCCTTTAAAATAATCCTACAACAGAATATCCTTTCAGGACATTGTTCAAGTGTTGACCTGAGTTTTCCTGTTCCAAGAACTGATGAAAACTCAGGTTAGCAAAAGAAACAAATCAACAAGTTTTCTAAAGAAGGCATTATTCCTTTAGAGCTTTATCAGAAATGGATGCTCTGACAGTTATCCTCTTCTTCTATACCTCTGTCATATGTTCTTTCTGCAACCGAGGTAGCAAAGTCAAAAAAGGACGAGAAGAATATGAAAGCAGCTCCCGGGAAGTTGACCAGAACAGTTTTACAGAGCCCAGTATCTCCAGCAATGATTCATATACTGACCGTTTCAACAGAGGAATCACCGAGGAACAAGAGAGCTATATCAGAGAGGCCATTGAAGATATGGAGCATAGTGGAAATAGGGGCATTTACAGCTTCACAGATTCGAGCCATTCCTCTACTAGAGCTAGTTGCAAAGACAGTGTGTATGATCAAGATGATAATGATGATCATGGTCACAGCAGCGATGATGGTCATGGTCACAGCAGCGATCAAGGAAGCAATTGGTCTGGGCCTAGTTGCTCACAAGGTAGCTACAGTGGATTGGCTAGTGGGGGTAATTCTAGTTAAAAAGTGTGCTTAAATAATGACAAATATCAATGAGAATGTTTGAAGAATAAGAACACATGCTGAAATTTTCCTTTCCTCATAAGCCGATGTGAAGTTTATAACAGTTGTTGCAAGGACAGAAGATAGTTTAGCAGAACATATCTAATGAATTTGTATTTCTAGACGCTGAGGATGAACTCTACAATGTTCGTTTTCCTTTCTTTTTCTTGCTTTGCTTCATCAAATATCCTTTTCATGGTCATGTAATATTGAGAATATCAAAAGCAAGTATGGGATTTCGTACTTACAGTAAAAAGAAACCTAGTACTTACAGTTCATTCTTGGTTTGCAAAGAGAGCATCATATTTTAGGCCTGTACATAATATGCCATTCTAAAACAGCTCTTTGAGCGGGACCTTCTTGGTAGCCATCTGTTAGAATCCCACATTCTAGCTTGTGGTGTGAGGGTGCCTATGGCGTTATAAGGCATTGCTCATTCCCACTAATGAGCAATGTGGGATCCTAACACCATCCTCTGGTTCAGACAGGAATGCGGGATCCTAACACCATCCTCTGGTTCGGACAGGCTCTGAAACCAGTCGCTATGTGAATCGTAACTGTAATCACACAAAAATGAAGAGGAAACACCGATATTAGATTCAAGCATAATAATTACAGAGGACTGAGGTTGTTTCAAGATCAACCTCACCTCCCACTTTTACAATGAACTCCCAAAATTAGCCATTACCTCTCTCCCTTCTACTATATATATATTGGTTCTGACACATAACATACCTGCAAACACTCCCAAAACATTACATATGGAGGTCTGTCATACTCAGCCTACTAATGAATCCCTTTCCTACTTGCACTGTACTATTTACCGCATAACTTTCAGTTCTTGTCTTCTTCTCTTCATGTCTCTTGTTTGTTCCCCTTCTTGATCTTTCTTCTTGCATAATGGTGGAGTATTGAAGGGTGACTGCCTTCATACATATCACTCATGCAAACTAACAAATAGCCTCATGGCCAAGAGACAACTTCATTTCCTCTGCCAATCAACTCGAGCATAAGTTTTATCTCATCCACGATCATATGAGACTTGTCTCCTACAAGAAAAGAATGGACTTTATCTCCTAATAAGATCCAGCTATCCCCGGGTTTTTCTTTATTCTTTTTGATTTTTGGATATTTCTTATCCGATCACCATCTCTCTTATTTCCCGAAATTAAATATAACTGGGACAAGACAACATAAGGGGTTGCACTTTCAGGCTCAAGTTCCATTAGATTCTTTGCCGCAAGCTCTGCTAGATCAAGACGTAAATAAGTCTTGCTTGCGCCAAGAAGGCTGCCCCAAACCCCGGAATGAGGCTTAAAAGGCATCAAAGAGATTAAGTTACATGCTTCATCTAGCAATCCGTTTTTGCTGAGGAGATCAACCATGCATGCATAATGATCTGGATTTGGTTCAATCTCATACAGAGATTTCATTGATTTAAAGTATTCCCATCCCAAGTCTACAAGTCCCGCATGAGCACAAGCTGATAACAAAGAAAGAAAGGTGACATCATTTGGCTTCTTTCCTTCACTTTCCATCCTTTTAAAAACTTTGAGAGCTTCTTCACCTAAACCGTTCTGGCAAAACCCACCAATCATAGAGTTATAGGACACAACATTGGGTTCATTAATGCATAAGAAGATCTTGTACGCATCATATGTATTTCCACATTTGGAGTACATTGTGACAAGAGAATTCTGAACTGATAATTCACATTCCACACCCAATTTCACAACTCTGGCATGGATCTGCAATCCTTGGTTCAGTGCGGCCAAACAAGCAGACGCACTGAGCACACAACTGAAAGTAGAAGGATTTGGACAAACGCTCTCACGGACCATCTTAACAAACCAGGAAAGTGCCTCTTCATACTCTTCATTATTCACAAACGCAGTTATTAGAGCAGTCCAGGTGATACCATCCTTATCCGGCATCATTTCAAACAACTGTAAACATTTAGAAGTGTTTCCGTCCAAAGAAAATCCTATGATCATGTTTGTCAAGGAAATCGTGTCTTTCACCGGCATCTTCTCAAAAAGCTCATAAGCTTCAGAAAATTGGTCATGCTGCACAAAACCTGTGAGCAAGGTATTCCAAGAAACAATGTCTTTGTTGCTCATCATGTTAAAGACTGCATTGGCTGCATCCATAAAACCAAATTTACAGTACATCGAAATCATCGAATTCCCAAGAAAAACATCAACCATAAGTCCCATGCGTGAAACTAACCCATGAATCTGAGTTCCCTCTAGATATCTCTTGAAATTACCAGAAGCTTCAAACATGACAGTCAAAGTGGTGGAGTTTACCATTACATCTCCCTCCCGCCTCATTCTCTGAAACAAACCGAACCCATCTTCAAAAGAGCCAGCTTTAAAATACCCATCAATCATCGCAGTCCATGTCACCACGTTCTTCTCTGGCATTGTGTCAAACAGACCTCTAGCATCAAGGATTCTTCCCATTTTACAGTACCCATTAATCATAGAGCTATATGAAATCAAATCTTTCTCTACCATTCCCTCAAAAATCCGAACAGCCTCTTCCAATTTACCAGCTTTCAGATACCCATTTATCAATGAATTTGAAGAAACAGAGTTCTGCAACTTCAATGGTGTCTCAGCATACAACTTCTCCGCCTCATCAAACATCCATGCCCGAACAAAACCCGTGATCATCGCCGCATAAGACCCAGAATTCTTCTCAGGAATCGCAAGGAACAAACGATGCGCTTCGCTCACATTACAATTGTTTTTTATAATAGCCGTAATCATTGCGTTGTATGAAGCCGTGGTTCTCTCAGGCATTTCATCAAACAGCTTCCTAGCTTTAGTTATCTTACCATTCTCCGCATATGCAGTGATCATTGCAGTCCAAGAAATAGCGTTTTTATGCGACATGCTTCTGAAAACAGCTTCGGCTTCGTCGAGATTTCCATTTCTTCCGTACTTTGTGATCTGAGAATTGAAGTAAACCATAGCGTTGCTCGTCTTCCCGAATTTGCTTGTTTTTTGGATTTTCGAGTTGGACTTAAAGAATCCATGGGTGGAAAACCCTTGATTCCTAAGAGCATAAACCGAATAGTGTCTGAGATCAATGCGAGGTTTGCGAATTTGGCCATTGGTTCCATTCAAGAGCATGACTAGCGACAAAGGAAGAGTATCAAAGAGAAATGAACAAAACGCGGGAAATATTATACTGGCTCTTCCCGATGACCTTCCACATCGTTTGGAGGGTTTCGTATCACGAAATAAAAACGAACCGATTTGGGCTCCTAGTATTTTCCATATTTTTATCGTGAACATAACATGTTTGTCAAACTATAGAAAGAATTTGAATATTTATAAATCCATAATTTCTATATTTATAATAATAAATTTTAGCATGATATAATTGTTTTACATTCTTCAATAATTTATTCCAAAATTTTTTGTTATTAATTTTTCAATAAATAAATTTAGTATGCTACAAATTTATAGACAAATATAGTTGGAGATAATGGTGGTTAAAAATTTTAGAAATGATGTTGAAGATATAAAGAGTTTATAGTTGGAGATAAATGGTTAAATATTTTAGAAATGATGTTGAAGATAAAAAGAGTTTATAGATTCTCGGTAAAAGCAATTGAAATTGACCATTATAAATGAAAGATCATAATAGTTTGGAATACAACCATACATTAAATGAAATGGTGAGATATATTTTTAGTGATACAAAATTATCATTTGAAAGTTTTTTTTAAGTGTGTGGTAAGAAGTGTTAGTACCGATTAAACGTGTGTTTTTTAACTTAGATTTTTGTATCTATAATCTGATAAAGATAAGTGATATTCCCAAATACATTGTAATAATCTAGAAGTGTACATAAAGATTGATACCTGAATAAATAATTGAAAAAATTGTAGACAGACAACTTTGCAGATTATCAATTCTTAAAGACCACAATATATAAAACAATACTCGTTTTATTTACCAGTCAATCTTTAAATACACTTGTTATCTTTTACAATGCACCAAAAATCTCCAAAGATAACCCCTCAGTTAGACGTAAATAAACCTCAACTGTTTAACTCCGCTCAATACAATATCGCTCTAAGTACACTTAAAAACCTAAGAACACATTCTCTCTGTTTTTAAGCACTTCTCCAATATCTGCCCAGATAAGTTCACTTCTTTCTTGTCATCAGGTTCACTTATCTGCTTTCGTCCATGCACAGCTAACCTCCCCGGTTTTCCAGCCGCGCCTCCTTGCTGATTCCCTTCAGCCTTGACTTCGCCGGATCCACTTTTGACTCCATCTTCTTCTCCTTGAACTTCTCATTAACTCATTCAATTCTCTTCATTTGAATTTCTGCTCCTTGCATATCTCAACAACCTGAATTTACAATTTTATCCTACGACCCTATTTTTATTGCATTTACAATCTCCCCCTTTGAATTCTTATCATAGAAACATACCTCAATCAATCATATAGAATTCAATCACAGTGCAATAAAAAATTCAAGCACAGCAATACCACAGAACAATCACATCACAAAATCAAGCAACACACATAATTTCAACCATATATGTTCAGCACAAAATAAGTTCAACCAAGGAAATGATTAAGTACACTTAAAATAAACATTGTCCATAAATGCACTTAAAATAATTGTGATTGTGCAGGAACACATTAGTTCCTCTGTCTTTTTTCTCTAGCCTTGTCTGTTGATGGTTCCACACGATCCTCCTCCTTCTCCCCCTATTTTTGTGATAAGATATTCAAAACATCAGACACGTAAAGATATCAGACAGGTCATAAAAAGAACAAAAGTACACTTAATTACTCTGAAAGCGTTTCAGAATCCCTGTAACCGACTTCAGAGCAGTGTCTAAAGTGGACTGTATGGATTCCATTGTCTGTTTCAACTGAATAAGCTCTTGAACAACACTGCTCCCAGAGGTAGCATCAGCAGCGGAAGACGATATCTTAACCATATACCGTTTCTCCAATATAATCCAAGGAGGAATGTTTTCTCGGATTTCTTCGGTGCCAATGATATCTGGGACTTGTTGATTTAGAATGTTCTAAATCAAACATGGGAAAGGGAAAATAAAACGAGTATTGTTTTATATATTTTGCTCTGATACCAATTAAAAAACTTGTAGACAAACAACTTTACAAATTATCAATTCATAGAGACCACAATATATAAAACAGTACTCGTTTTATTTACCAGTTAATCTTTAAGTACACTTGTTATCTTTTACAATGCACCAAAGATCTCCACAGATAACTCCCCATGAGTTAGACGTAAATAAACCCTCAACTGTTTCACTCCGCTCAATACAATATCGCTCTAAGTACACTTAAAAACCTAAGAACACATTCTCTCTGTTTTTAAGCACTTCTCTGATATCTGCCCAAATAAGTTCACCTATTTCTTGTCGTCAGGTTCACTTATCTGCCTTCGTCCATGCACAGCTAACCTCCCCGGTTTTCCAGCCGCGCCTCCTTGCTGATTCCCTTCAGCCTTGACTTCGCTGGATCCACTTTTGACTTCATCTTCTTCTCCTTGAATTTCTCATTGACTCCTTCAATTTCTTTTCATTTGAATTTCTACTCCTTGCATATCTCAACAACCTGAATTTACAATTTTATCCTACAATCCTATTTTTATTGCATTACAATAACAATAGTTTGATAAAATAATGAGTATTATTTAATATTTTTGTTACTTTGTGTTGCTCAACTTTTTCAATTGGCTTTAGAGGTTGTAATCTGAGCTAGAGATTATATATTTTGTTTGTTTTGAGATACGTAAGGCAACATGGGGCTCCTAGATATACGTATTCATTTGAGAATCCAATCATGATCAATGCATCCAACTATACTTATTGGAATGTAATGATACAAACAAATATCAGAGAATTAGTGAAGAAATATGATGTGCAGTGAAGAATAGTTGGATTCCACCTATGATGATTTACGAACAAGGAAATAACAAGGAGAAATCTTTAGAATAATGGACACCAAGTGAAAAAAGTAATTCAACATACAATGAAAAACTTTTGCTACAATGTTTGCTTCGGGGGACATGAATGAATTTAACCAAATTCAAGGATGTGAATTAGCAAAGAAGTCTATTATACAGTGGAAACAATTCATGAAGGTACCTCTAGTGTTAAGAAAATATGTTCCGATATACCCGAATCAATTCGAAAAATTATATATAGAAAAATATGAAGGCGTCGAGGTTTTTAGTGGAAGGATCAATGCAATTAATAACGGAACAAGTGTGCTTAGTCAAATGTATAAGGAAAAAAATTAGTTAAGAAAATACTTAGATATCTTCCCAAGATATTAAATGTATAGAAAGTTGCAATTAACATATCATTGAGTACATGTGAGATCAATTTCAAGGATATTATAGAAATATTTACTCCTTATGAACTGGAACTTCAACGTAAAAAAGATTCTTCAAACAAGGATCAAAATGAAGGAACACCTTTACAAGTATTTAAAGAAACACTTAAAAAACGATTTGGATGAAAATTAGTAGTTTTGGCAAAGAATTTCGAGAAATTCATAAAGACATATCATGAAATACATCGTATAAATACGGAAGTACAATAACCAAAGAACGAAGGAAAATTCGGTTTGCAATGTCATGAGTACAAATTTTCTGGACATATAAAAATTTTATTTCCAAGTGTTCTGAACAAAGAAAGAGTTTGACTGGTGGAATCGTTGTGATTGCGATTTATGGCATCTCAGTTTGCGAGTGGTGACGTTTTGTTTAATTTTGTCTGACTGATGCAATCAATGTATTTTATAATGTTTCCAAGTTGTTGCGATTTGGAGTGAATGATAAAAACATATTGTCACTACAAAAAAACAGGCATTTTCCAACGGACAAATCCGTTAGAAAACGCCTAAAATCTATTGGAAAATGCCTAAAATCTGTTGGAAAAAGGATCTTTCCAACGGACGGCAACGGATTCTCGCCCGTTGGGAAATGCTCGTTGGAAATCCAAATCCGTTGCAATTCGCAACGGAGTTGCAACGGTTAATATCCATTGCAAAATTGTAACGGAAGTACCAACAGAAAATTCCGTTGAAAATTTGTAACGGACGCTCGTTGAAAAAATTTGTAATGGATGCCCATTGAAAACTTGCAACGGACGCCAGTTGAAAAGTGGCAACGGACGTCCGTTACAACTTTTTAGTGGACGTCCGTTGCCATCCAGGCTTGAAAAATGAGTGGGAATGTAACATTTTCAACGAGCTTCCGTTGGAAACTGGCGGAAAAGAGCAAAGGAAGTCCGTTATAAATTGACGGGAAAGGGCAACGGACGTCCGTTACCATTTGGCGGGAAATAGCGTCCAACGGATGCCCGTTAGAAATTCCAACGAGCATCCGTTGGAAAAATTGTTAAAAAAATAAAAAAAATAAACAAAATAAATTTTTTTAAAAATAATAATTTTTTTTAAAAATAAAGAGTTTTTAATTTAAAAATTAAAATTGTTTACAAAAGAATATTAAAACTAAAACTAATCCTATTACATTTCATTTAGATCGGTTGGATCGATATTATCATCTCTCTGATCGCCACCACCTCTAGACGATGTTGCATCTGAATCAGGACCCGGTTCTTGCTGTGGCGTTGATTCCCTCCCTTGGCCAGACATCAACTCGATGACGCTTTTCAAGTGCTGAACTTTGGCTCGAGTTTCTCGAAGTAGTCATTCGAGCTCCTCGATCCGCCGTTGTTGCGTGAAACTCTCTTGGACTGCGGGAGGTACCGTCGTGGCGTCCTCTATGATATCCTTTTGAAGCGCCCCGAGACCGTATCGACGCCCCTTATACGGTATCACCGACTACAAGACAAAAAAAAGTAGAGTTAGATTTTTACAAATTATTTTATTAATAATCGAAAGATAAAAGAATTAGCTTTTACCTCTAAATAAATTTTGTCCTTTTGTAAATGATTGAAATCGTCAGGGGTTGAACCGCAAGCTTGTGATTGCTGTGTGATTTTCTCCGTTACAGCTCTCACGGTTCTCTCCGCTCGAGGATCGATGAGTTCGGTTTCGTCGACCTCTTCCCCGACGACCGACTTCTTCTTGGCGTAGATTTCCAATACCAGCTCAAGAAGAGTCACATCTCTTCCTATCTGTTGTATCTGTAATATAAAATAAACTTAATTACATAGAAATTTAAATAAACAAAAAATTTAAATAAATTTTTTTACCAATTCGTGTTTTTTCTTCGGGAATGATTTTGATCCCGAAGTATGGCGATGTAGACCATCTCCGGGAACCTTCTCCCCGTACCGACATTTTTTTGGCCTTGTCGCTCTTGGTCTTGAATTCTGCGGACTCCCAATGCTGAATCATTTGATTGAAGACCGCGTCCGTTGCCCATGTCGGTTTGCGATTGTTGGCGTAGTAGTTGCGTTTCGCGTAGTTCATCATCAGGCGGATACGAGCCTGCATGCCGTGCATCCATGCTGTGTAGATGCGCAATGTATCCTGTCGCCGCCATCTGTACAAGCGCTGCAAAATAATTTATAAATTTTTAGTTTTATAACATATATATATATACAATTAATAATTTGAAATTTAATGTCATTAAAAACTTACAATAAAAGTGTGCCACCATCGCTGGCGCACGACTTCTCGCGTAACTTGCCACGAATAATAAAGTTGGTCCTGTAAGGACCCTTGGATGATGATGTTGTTTGTGTGTTTGAGTACATCATCCACGTCAAACCTGCAAATCAACATTACAAAGTTAGATAATATTTATAACTTATAATAATGCAAATGAAAATAATAACTTTTTTTACCATAACGTCCCAGTAGGACGTTCGGGATCGATAATCGGAAGGTTGGACGTCCATCAAAATCATCGATCAAGGAATCGATATCTATCATATCGTCCTCTTCATCAAATATCGGCGGTGCCGATATTGGTAAAGCAGGACGATATGGAGGTGGTGGAGGCAGGGGAGGAGCTTCCGCTGAACCAGCCAACATCCCCCCGATCCTATGAACCGTCTAGCTCTCATTTTTTTTCTACAGTTTGTAAAAGTGTTTGTGTGTGAAATGTAAAGTTTGAGAGGATTTTGACATTGTGATTTGTGTTGAAAATGGAACTGTTCAATGGGTTTATATAAAAAGAAATTTCCAACGGACATCTGTTGGGAATTCCAACGGATGCCCATTGGAAAATACGTCATCTCAACGGACGCAGTAATTGATGTGACGTTCTGCATTTTTAACGGATATGCGTTGGAATTCCCAATCGATGCCCATTGGAAATGCGTGTTCCCGAGGCAACGGACGACTAAATGGCGGCTCGTCTCTCTTTCCAATGGTCATCCGCTAGGAATTCCAACGGATGCCCGTTGGAAATTCTGCAGACTAGGGTACGTATCATTACACTTTCCAACGGGGATCCGTTGGCATTTGTAACGGAAGTACGTTGGAAATTTCTAGCGGGCATCCATTACAAATTCCAACGGACATCCGTTGGAATGGTTTCGACTATTAAGTTCCCAACGGATGCCTGTTGGAATGTTTATAACGGGTGTCCGTTAGAAAGTGTCGGGGGCGATTCAGTGTTTCAATGGGCATCCGTTAATATTTTCAACGGATGCCCGTTGGTATTAGATAATTCTAATTTGTAATACATCAAACATCATTTATATAAACTGATCTATTGTATTAATTTTTCGATTGTTCGGTTACACATCATATACATTACTACACATCATGGACGTTACACGTCATTTACATTACACATCATTTACATTTATTACACATAATAAACATTATTGTATTTATATTTCTTCTTCAGTAGATTCATCGATGGGCGAGTCTTCCTTCGATTGTTCATTAAATTCATCATTGTTTTCATCTTCAGCATCTTCCGGTTCAACGTCTTCATAATCGCGTATGAGTTCTCCGTCTATGTCATTTCTCGCGAGAATCTCCTCGCAATATGTATCAATTAAATGAATCGGCTGCGGATGATTGGGTTGCAGCGGATCTTCTTTATCATCAAAGCTTATGATCCCTCGTGGGCTTGATCTTTACTATGACCCACCACTCTTCTCTTCGACGTTTCAATGTTGTTGGATATTGCACGTAACATACTTGATCTGCTTGGTCTATTGTGATGAATGGATCATACTTACCATATTGTCGTCCCGGATTGACGTCAATTCATCCCCAACGGTTTTTTCGTATTCCATGTCCTACAGTTGGATCAAACTACTGACATTTAAAAAGCATCACCTTTAACCCAACGAGACCGAGATATTCTACTTGTTATTTGGTGCAAAATGTCGTAGAAGTTATCACCCTCTATATCACTATTGACGCTAACACCATAGTTGTATGTGCTTCTATGTTTTCCGTGTTCGTACGTGTGGAACGTGTAGCCGCGAGTAAACAAGATTGGCCAACGCATGACATTTCGTGCGGGACCATTAGCCAAATCTTTTAACCACGTAGGAAGTCTTTCATGAGAACATTTCACTTGTACGTAGCATAAAAACAAATTAATACTTTTATGATAAATGCAATTAATTTTAACAGATGTGTACATGAGTACTTACGTAGTCTCTCAACCATGAGCCATAATGTTGAACTTTCATGTCTGTGAGTTAATTTGCAAACCGCGGATTATATTGATACAGATAGTTTGTGTGATCATCCGTTGTACGTCGTTCTTTCATTTGAATATGTGACTCGAAATAAAATGTGCTGAAATATGTGATTTCTTCCAGCAAGTATTGTTTGACAATAGATCCTTCGACCGCTACTTTGTTTTTTGCGTTTTTCTTTAAATGAAAGAAAAACCTTTCGAAAGGATACATCAATCTGAATTGAACGGCCTACTGAGTATTGCCTCATCTAGTAAATGTATTGGCAAATGCTCCATGTCATCAAAGAATGAAGGCGGAAAAGCTTTTTCCAATGCACATACTTCAGAGATATTGTTTTTCATTAATTCCAAGTCATCACTTTTTAAATTCCTCGAACATATATCTCTGAAAAATATGCTGATTCTGCATAACACATCATGAACATTTCGTGGTAAGAGCTCAGCAAATGCAATTGGAATGAGCCGCTGCATGAAAACGTGACATTTGTGACTTTTCAATCCGATCAGCCTCGAACCAACAATATCCACACACCGAGCAATGTTCGATGCATATCCATTGGGAAACTTAACATCCTCTTTTAACCATTTTAATAATGTCATTTTCGCCAGACCAGACAATCTGAATACCGGGACATGTGACCTTCCATCTCTTAATTCCAACTCAGGTCGTCGGCATATTGACTTCAAATCTTTTCTTGATTGTATATTATCCTTTGTTTTACCCGACACATTCAAAACAGTATTTATGATGTTATGAAAAAAGTTCTTTTCGAGATGCATAACATCTAAATTATGACGTAATATCAATGATTTCCAGTATGGTAGTTCCCAAAAGATACTACGTTTATACCAGTTATGCCATTCACCTTGACCTTTTGGTTTACGATGCCCACGATCTCCACCACATTCAGCCGATTCTTGTAAATCACCCATTGTGTTCAATCTTTCGTAAAGGATTTGTGTTCCGGTTTGCATGCACGACGCCTCTTCTTTTTGTACCACGTTCTTCCGAAAATGTTTTTTATCTTTCCGGAAAGCATGGCCACGAGGAAGAAATCTTCTATGACAATCAAACCAACATGGTTTCTTACCATGTACTAGTCAAAATGAATCTATATTCTCCATACAATATGGACATGCCAATCTTCCGTGCATGATCCATCCAGGTAGCATTCCTTAGGCAGGAAAATCGCTAATTGTCCACAACAAGACCGCTTTCAATGTGAAATTTTGCTTAGTATTAACGTCATATGCAAAGATTCCTTCGTTCCACAACTGTCTTAATTCATGAATTAAAGGCTGCAAAAAGACATCAAAACTTTTCTTCGGATGTTCTGATCCTGGAATCAGCAATGTCAAAAACATTAACTCTCTTTTTAAACACATCTCGGGAGGTAAATTATACGGAGACAAAATCACCAGCCATAGAGAATATTGACTTCCAGATTGTCCATAGGGACTAAAAACATCTGTGCACAAGCAAAGATAAAAGTTTCTCTTTTCATACGCGAACTTGGGAAATATTTCATTGAAATCTTTTCAAGCCTTACCATCCGATGAATGTTGCATTATACCTTCGACGGTTGAGCGTTCTGCGTGCCATCTCATTTCCGCAACAGTTTTTTTCGATTCATATAACCTTCTCAACCTGTTTGCTACAAGCATATAGAACATTTTCTTGTATGGTACATATTTACGTGAAGATGGTTTTTTAGGCCGAAATCTGCTTGCACCGTAAAACTTGCATTCCAACAAGTCTTTATCATTTCCCCAAAACAACATGCAACTGTTTCTACAAACATCAATTTTCTCATGTGGCATTTCTAAATCTTTTAACACATTCTTTGTTTCGTAGTATGTCTCAGGAGCTTGATTATGTTCCGGTAAATACTCACGCATTGTTTTGCAAAAAGAATCCATGCAATTTTCAGCAACATAGTAGCCTGTTTTAATACCCATCAATCTTGAAGATAAAGATAACCGAGACTGACCTTCACGA
>CM071867.1:2968218-2997942 GCA_036759665.1 Gynandropsis gynandra
CGATGCAAAACTCATGAATTGCTCCAATCCGTGTAAGAATTCTTGCGTAATATCTTCGGTTATAGGATGTTTTCTTCTATACATCCACTATCTCGATCTATATATATATTTCGATTTGAAGAAGATGACATTTTTTTGAAAATATTTTTGTTATTGATGGTTTGATGCACTCTTTGGTATGCTATAAATAGTGAACATTCCAACGGACATCCGTTGGAAATTGCAACGGATGTCTGTTGGAGGTTCACATGAATTTATTTAAACCGGTGAACCTCAAAATTAACAATTTCAACGGGCATCTCTTGCCAATTGTAACGGGCATCTGTTGCAAATGTCAATGGATGCCCGTTGAAATTGTTTCCAACGGATTAGTGCCCGTTGAAAGTGCTTACAAATCCGTTATTTTTACATATTACAATATTTAGATCTTATGAATTATGATTTTGTAATTATAATTGATTTCATGTCGAACTCAAGCGGTGAACAAAAACCGAAATGACGCAAAATATGTAATCGAACTCAAGCGATGAACAAAACTGAAATGATGTGAAATATGTAATCAAAAGTTAAACTACAATTTCATTAAGTTCTCTTTCAATTACGCTATAACATATTGTAACAATAACCGAAGGAAACATTTAGGAAATGACTTCAACTCAGAGGCAAAGTGTTGAACTCGATTCAGATCCTCTCCGCCGACACCTCCGTCGTCAAAACTAGCATCTTTACATCTATTATCAAATTCATAAACAACCTTTATAAACTACATCACCGTCAGGAATCCTTTTCCCGATCCCGGCGTTGAAACAGTTTATAAAAGTCATTTTGGATTCAACAATATTAAAATGCTTGTTACTGATGATTTGAGGCAACCTTAGGTTCCAATATAAATAGTAAATATTCCAACGGACATCCGTTGACAATTGCAGCGGATGCCCGTTGCTCAATCACGGAAATTTATTTCGACCGGTGAACCTCGAAATTTACAATATCAACGGGCCTCTGTTACAATTTCTAACGGACATCTGTTACAATATGTAACGGATGCCCGTTGCAATTCTTTTCCCGGCTTCTTACGGGTCTTCCAACGGAAATTGCCAACGGATTATAACCGTTACAATCCGTTAAAAATTGCGACGGATTTCAATGGATATAGCAACAGAAGAATCCATTACAACTCCGCTGAAATTTGTAACGGACTGCAACGGACTTAGGCTCGTTGAAAATATAAACAATTCTATTACAATCCGTTGCTAATAGCTTCCAACGGACGGATCCGTTGCCCTGTCCGTTGAAAACAACGACTTTTTTTGTAGTGTGTGATTGCTTTTAAGACAACATTAGAAAAAAACATTTATTATCAGTAAAAGAACTTATTTAAACTTTTTTAATTTTTTCATAAATTTTAGTTACAATTTTCAAATATGTTTAAATCACTTAACAAATTTGTAAATTTTCAAATATTTACATACATATATATATATACTTATACATGCAAATATATACATATAAAAATATCTATTGTATACATATAAACATGTATTATAAAACATATATATGTATATGTGTCTATATATGTGTGTGTTTATATACGTGTATTGATACGTCTAACCATGTGTATGTTTGTATATATTGTATATATTTGTATTTATTGTATATGTATACAAATATATACATGTGTATATGCATGTGAATATGTATATATACATGTATGTATTTTTATGTCTATATGGATATCTATATATATATATATTACTATGTATAATATTATATATATATGATTTTATATTGATTATATAGGTTTCAGGGGTATTTTTGTCATTTGGTCAAATCGCCCCTAAACGTAATCGCAACATTCTCCTTGCGTTTCAAAATTCCATGATTGGCAACACTTGTGGGCGATTGCGATTCCACCAATCGTTGTTCGTCTCACCCGAATTTGCCAAAAAAATGTAAACGCCAAATTTACGGGCATTTGTGTCCCTCAATCGGGCCTAAAATCTGCGAGATATACAATGCTACAATTAAAAAAGTTTTAGTCATATAAAAAATAAATGTGGAGATTTTCATATAAAGAAAGGAAAGTCACCTATTACGTTTAGTGATTCTAGTTAGAATTTGAGAATCGTTGTCAAGAAGAATTAGCATTTTTTGTAACCTTCATTGGTATTGTTGAAGAGGCTAAAGAGAAAGGTATTTAAGATTCTGATAGTGATTTTGACGATATCAATGTTCAAACTATTTACAAATAAGTAGTTGAGAAATTTAATATCAAACTTGTTCGGACAATAAACATGTTAGAAACGTAACTTCATAATGCACACAATAAATTTGATGCAAAAGGAAAGAAAATTGTACTAGTTCGAATACAAGTCAACAAAATAAATAAGAAATGAAAGATGTTTACAAATATATTGAAAACCTTGATCATCAACTCACCATGAGGAAGAAAAAACCAAATTATTTTGGCATTGAATATATTGGAGACAAAGAAAAATCGCAAATGAAGTTTGTGTCTAAAGGAGTGCGTACATATGTTACACATGAGAAATCACTGAATACACCTTAAACCAAGAATGATAAACTTTTGTTAGAAGAAAACTAACAAACGATACATCTAGCCTATCACAAAATACACCATGCATCAAGATCGATTTGTAAGGTCATAATATGCTATTATTGTGAAAAATATGGTCATAAACAAACTAAATCTTACCATGTGTAGAGAGATGCTCTAGATAAGTATTCAAAACTTAAAATTAAACAAATTCAGGTTAAGAAAAGTGATCTTCATGTAATGTAACATGTATATTAGTTAAAAAAAAGATTACAAAAAAATATTTGGTAGTTTGACATATGACAGTAAATCGTAAACTAATCTCCATTTTCTTATGAACAATGTTGAGAGAGTAACCTTTAAAGATAGAAACAAAGGAAATTGTGTTGGGAAAGGAAATTTTCTTACACCGGAACAATCTATGTTCACAAATATTCTTTAAAGCAAACGTCCTGAGCGTTAGTCAATTTGTCTAACAACAATGTGAAAATATAGTTCATTTAAAATAAATGCTTTGTGTTAAACTCTGATGAAAATATTACATTATTAGGAACATGAGTATCAAATCACTATTTTATATATAGGCAACATATCAAGCATATATTAAAACAACATGAATCTCTAGTATAAAAAATTATAACATATCAACTACCAAACATCGATAAAGATTAAAAATTTAGATATTGTTCGATGTATTCCTGAACTAAATCTTGGTATATAGGAAGTGCACTTGGTGATCAATGAAATGATAAAAAATTATTAGTTTTCTAATGTTACACACTAGAAGAAGGTATTGATTTTGACAAGAACTTTGCACCCTGATATGAGTTTATATCGACGTTCTATTGTCAACAATACAATGGTAGGTAGGGCTGGTCATGGGTCGAGTACCCGGATTTTTGAGGGCACGCTAACCCGAACCCAAACCCGGACGGGTAGGCATATTCCTATCCGAACCCGAACCCGAAGAGTTCGAGTACCCGAGGCTCAGGTACCCGTCAAATGCATCAGGTACCCGCGGGTACCCAAATCCGAATCTACCAAAGATCAAATCCCTCAAATCAATAACTATTCAATTGATAATAGAGAGATTTTTGAAGCAAGTAATATACCAAAAGATCAAATCCCTAAAATCTAGCCAAGAAATCCACATTACATCGATGTAGCAAACGAACTAACATATACGAAATCCAATTAAACCAAAAGGATTAAACATATAGCGATATAAAATAAATTGAATTGAATGGGAAAAGAGAAGAGAAGAAGGGCGTCGAGAAGCGGCCGCACAAGAAGAGGCGAGAAGCGGTCGCACGAGAAGAGGCGAGAAGCGGTCGCATCAACCACGTGAGATGGAGAAGCGGTCTCCGGGAGGGAGGCGAGCACCAGACGGAGGGAGATGGAGGGAGCGAGCACCAAGGAGGCAAGGAGATGGAGGGAGGCGAGCACCAAGGAGCACCGGAAATACCCTCGTAGGGCTAAAACACTTCAAAAGTACCCTCCTAAATCTGATGGAAAAAAATTGGAGAAAAGACATATGTGCCCTTATATTTTGTTAGTGAAAAACACATATGGAAGAGGGAAAGACAAATTTGAGAGAAGGAAAAGACAAATTTGAGAGGAGGGAAACAAAGTTGAGAGCTATTTCCTTCCACTTTCGAGTGATTTCCTTCCACTTTCGAGCAACTTCCTTCCATTTTCGAGCGATTTCTTTCCATTTTCGAGCGATTTCCTTCCATTTTGAGCGTTTTACAGCAATTTTCAAGCGATTTCCAACGATGTTTTAGCCATTTTCAGTGATTTCCAGCATTTTCAGTGATTTCAAGCAATTTCCAGCGGTTTTTAGCGATTTTCGGTGATTATTACCGATTTCCGGTGATTTGTAGGCGATTTCCAGCGATTTTGATCGATTTCTGGTGATTTCCAGTGATTTCTGGCAGTTTCTGGCAATTTTCGACGATTTTGGGTCACACTGGGTCACAGGGTCGAACTGGGTCGCAGGGTGGCAGGGTCACAGGGTCGTACCAGGGTCGCAGGGTCATAGGGACGCACTGGGTCGTACGGTCGAACTAGATCGCAGGGTCACAGGGTCGTAGGGTCGAACTGGGTCGCAAGGTCACAAGGTCGCAGGGTAGGACTGGGATGCAAGGTCGCAGGATTGAACTGTCGAATTGGGTCGTAGGGTCGCAAGGGTATTTTAGGAATATCAACATTTATAAGGGTATTTTTGAATTTCGAAAAAGATATTTTTGAAGTGTTTTAGACTTACAAGGGTATTTTTGAAGTTGCCTTTTTTTCCATCAAATTTATGAGGATACTTTTGAAGTGTTTTAACCCTACGAGGATATTTTTCATATTTCTCCAAAATGATGAATATTATTTGATATTTCTATTATTTGTACTTTCGGCTTATGAAAATGAAAGATAAAAACTACAATATTTTTAATGTAAACTCAAAGTTGATTAGTCGTGATTAAACATATGATATGACAAGAAATTAAATTAAATTATGTTCTTTTATATAACTCAACCTTAATTTTAGACCTGAAAATGAACCAAACACATTAATTTTAAAATCAGATAATTTAATTGTGAAATTAACCAATATTAGTGTTTTTTTTAATAATAGAAATGTTACGAAAAGTTAGCTATCGTTTGTTTCCTATAGACGAATATTTGTTTTCTTTAGACTAGTTCATCATTTTCTCCGTTTATTTACTTTTTATCAATTTGTTATTTTCTCCGATCTCTTGTATATATTTGAATTGTAAAGTTCTGAAGAAATATACAGAGAAATATTTTGAATCTCGGGCGCTCGTGTTATGATATCAGAGTCCGAAATGATTTTCTTCTAAATCTATCTTCTTCTTCTCCTTGGTTCTTCTTCTGCGTCAGTCTTTCTCTCCTCTTTAGTTCTTTTTCTATGTTGGTCTCCTTCATCTTCTCCTTAGTTCTTCTTCTGTGTCGGTCTTTCTCTCCTTTTTGGTTCTTCTTCTACGTCGGTCTCCTTCTTCTTCTCCTTGGTTCTTCAGCGCCAATCTTTTTCACCTCTGTGGTTCTTCTTCTACGTCGATCTTTCTCTCCTCCTTGTTCTCGATCCCAATCTGATATGTTTCTCAAATCTGCAAATAGAGCATCCCGAAATTATTTTTTTTCTCGACCTCTCGTTTGATCCTTGGTTCTCTCGACAATGGCATTGACAGGAAACTCAACACCTTCGACGGCCACCTCGAACCCAACTACGGTCCAACCCGACGAAGTTATGGTTCATCGGTGAACAATATCCTCGTATGATCTAACTCTCAACGATAGCCTAGGCTTAATTCTCTCTCAGCCTCTTCTTCGTGGGGATAATTACGATGGATAGACAATTAATATTCGACACGCTCTTGATTCCCAGGAGAAATTTGGTTTTGTTGACGACAAGATCCTTCGGCCACTGGTGCATTCTCCGGACTATGAATATTAGGAAACCAATAATTCATTGGTTATGTCATGGATCAAAAATACGATTGAATCCAAGATACGCTCAGATGTCACTTACCAAGAGGAGGCTCAAGATCTGTGGGACCATCTTCAAAGTTGTCTTGCAGTCAAACACGGTCCCTGAATCTAGCATCTCCAATCCAAACTAGCTCATTGCATGCAAAGGGGTCTAAGCATTGAGGCATATTATGGGAAACTCAATCGGATCTAGAGAGATTTACTCAATGCTCGTCCTCTGCGAATATGCAAATGTGAGAATTGCACTCGAAGTCTCACGGTATTGCTTGAACGATATCGGAATGAAGACACAGTTCATGAATTCTTGATAGGATGGGATGAATCTATTTTTTGGAGTTATTCGATCCAATATTTTGTCTCGTGATCTGCTACCCGACCTTGACATGGTGTTTAATGTTGTGATGTAGGATGAAAGCTCTTACAATCTGTTAAAAATAGGTTTTTCAAAATGAGAATCGAGGATCTATAATGGCGTTCTCTATTTAAATAGGGGCCTCCCGAGCCACGCCCAATAATAAGGCCAAACTTCATTGCTCGAACTGGAAATGTCTAGGGCACTTATCTTATTCGTGCTTTTAGATTTTGGGATATCCTGAATGGTGGGGAGATAGACCTCGGACTCGCATAGGTAGAGGCAGGGGTTTGCTTCCAGCTCCTACTGGATTCGATCGTGAGCGTAGCTCAAACATTTCGGTTGGATTCAACGTGACGCAAAATAAATCCGTTGCATCGTCGTTTGGAGGTCTGGCTGATGTGTATCGTCAAACAATGATTTGTATCACGGATGAACAGTGGAAGACGATTGCAATGCCTCTAAGATCAGCGCAACCGAGACTCAGGCCGGTAAGACTCATATTTCTTCTTGGATATTAGATTCCGGATGTTCTTATCATATGATAGGAGATTGCAGATGTTTGATGGACATTTCTGATGTGGCACTGTGTCCGATTTATCTATCGGACAATCGACATAGCACCGCGATGAAGGAGGGAACCATAAGATTTGGGAAAAGTTTCTGTCTGAAAGATATTTTCTTTATTGAGGGGCTCATTTTCAATCTTATATCGGTCTCTGAGTTGTTGGAACAAAGCGATTGTATAGTACAGTTTGCTAATAAGTTTTGTGTTATTCAGGACCCCACTACCAAGACGCTGATTGAAGTGGATGATCAACATGGTGAACTTTATTATTTTCGAAGTGGAGAGGCTGTGCAAAACATTAGGGCTCGATCATTGCTCTAAAGAAACATGGCATCAACGATATGGTCATCCATCATTAAAGATTCTAGATTTGATTCCGGATTTGCATTTTTCTTCTAGTTCCGATACATTGAATAAAGCGTGTGAAGTTTGTATCCACGCAAAACATTCTCGTGATTGTTTCTTTGATAGTTCAAATAAAACTTCATCCATATTTGAGCTTACACATTGTGACGTAGGGGACCTTATCAGATGCAATCGTTTCGGGTGCAAAGTACTTTCTTACGATCGTCAATGACTTCTCTCGCGGAACATGGATTCATTTCATTTCTTCTAACATCAAAGTCTCCAAGCATATCTGTCAGTTTCTAGCTATGGTTTCTCGCCAATTCGACACTCTCATTAAGATTTTTCGTTCCGATAATGGAATAGAATTCATCAAACCTCGTGCTTTAGCACACCTCAACAAAAAGAAAGAGTAGAATGTAAGCGTAGGCATATTCTAAATGCCGCACGTTCCTTGCTGTTTCAGGCCAATTTACCTATCGAATTTTGGGTGACAGTGTCCTCGTGGCGGCACATCTCATGAATCGCACACCATCATCTGTCATTGGCGGTCGAACCCTTTTCGAAATTCTCCACATCATAAAACCGATGTACTCAAATCTTCGAGTTTTTGGGTCACTTTGTTAAGCTTATAATCAAGAAAAATGGAGACAAATTCTCAAGCCGTAGTCATCATTGTATATTTATTGGGTATCCATTTGGTAAGAAGGGTTAGCGTGTATACGATCTCGACCAAGGAGTTTTCTTTGTCTCTCCGTGGAGAAATGTTCCATTTGCCTCAATGACGACACGATCACCTACTGAATTGACCTTATCGTCTTTGTCTGAGTGGTCATGGACTATTCTTAATGATGATGAACCACATTTATTCGCTACCGAAACTCTTTCGTCCTCTTATGTTTCGAGGTCATTTGGTACACCGAATGTACCCGACAAGGGGGACTATCTTCTTCTGAGATTTCTTCTTCTACAAGTTTTGATCCTGTTGATAAATCGATTTTTGATTATGTAGATACTTTGGTCGACGCTACCACAACCCTCGGCAGAGGACTGCAACCAAAAGTCAAATCAACTAGGCTGCTCGATTATGTGGTTAACACGGTTCAAGATTCTTCAGTTGCCTCTTCAGATTCATTGACCCCTTACTCCCTACACTGGTATGTGAGATGTGTTAACTTCGCTACTCTCCATTGTACTTTCCTAGCAGCCGTTGCCACCGGACATGAACCACGCTTTTATCGAGAGGCTTTTTCAAATGAAAATTGGAAAAAATCAATGGTTACAGAAATTCAAGGTCTCGAGGCGAATGATACATGGTCACTTGTTCCTTTGGCTCCGGGAAAGAAAGCGATCAGGCGCAAGTGGTTCTTCAAAATTAAATATTGTTCTGACGGAAAAATAGAATGACATAAAGCACGATTGGTTGTTCTCAGAAATAATCAAGTCGAAGGGGTAGATTAAGAGAAAACCTTTGCACTTGTAATAAAGTTGGTCATGGTCAGATTGTTTCTCGATATTGTGTCTGCACGTGATTGAGAAGTTCATCAAATAGATGTTCACAATGAGTTTCTTCATGGTGATCTTCACGAGGAAGTTTATATGAAACCTCCCCCTGGTTATCCGTCCTCTGACTCATCTCTAGTGTGTCGCCTACGAAAGTCTCTATACAGGTTGAAAGAAGCTCCTCGTTGTTAGTTTGTGAAGTTTGATTCTTCTCTTAAGTCATACGGATTTCGCCAGTCACCTTCAGATCACTCCTTGTTCACTTTCTCGGTTGGTGGAGTTCGGCTTCATGTGCTCATCTACGTCGATGACTTAATCATTACTGGTAACTCTCTCGTCGCTATGCATGCTTTCAAGAAGTATTTAGGTTATTGTTTCTACATGAAAGATCTCGATGTACTTAAGTATTACTTGGGTATTAAGGTGCACGTAATCGGAACGTCATATACCTATTTTAACAGAGATGTACATTGGATATCATTGCGGATATTGGACTACTTGGTGTCAAGCTGGTTGGTTTTCCGATGGATCAAAATCTTCGTTTAATGACTTCGACGGACGAAGTCTATGAAGATCATGCGGCATATCGACGTCTGGTGGGACGTCTTATCTACCTTCTAGTTACGCGTCCGGAACTATTGTATTAGGTTCAGATTTTATTTCAATTCATGCATGCTCCTCGTTGTGATCATTGGAATGTTGCTCTCCGGATTGTACGATATCTCAAAGGAAATTCAGGTCAAGGTATTCTTCTTTATTCCGACTCGGATCTTCATATCTATGGATGGCACAACTCAGACTAGGCCGGTTATTCTTTGAGTCAGCGATCTTTGACAGGTTGCTTTATACAGTTCGGCTCTTCTTCGATCTATTGGAAGACGAAAAAGCACAACGTTGTGTCGCGTTCCTCCGCAGAAGCAAAATATCGTGCCATGGCTATGACCACGTGCGAACTAATATTGATCAAGGCTTTACTCGCTGACATGGGTGTGCAGCACTCTCGACCAATGTGGTTATACTATGGCAGTCAGGTAGCTCTTCACATCAGTTCGAATCTGGTGTTCTACGAACACACGAAGCATAACGAATTTAATTGTCACTTCATCTCTGATGCAATCCTCGACGATGTGATTACTCCATCGTATGTTTATGCTCGCCTTCAGCTCGCAAATATCTTAACCAAAGCATATGGACGATAGGAGTTTGACGTGTTTCTCGGCAAGTTGGGCGTAACATACATGCACTAACTTGAGGGGGTGTTACGAAAGTTAGCTCTCGTTTGTTTCTTTTAGACCAGCGTTTGTTTCCTTTAGATCAGTTCATCATTTTCTCCGTTTTTTTACCAGTTCGTCATTTTCTTTGATCTCTTGTATATATTCGAATTAGAAAGTTCTGAAAAAATATACAGAGAAATATTCCGAATCTCGACCACTCGTGTTAGAAATCCCAATCATTATTAATCTTATATGTATGAATAAACATTAAATAAAATAGATAAATTTACAATAAAATATATTAGACTCAATATGTAAAAAGATAAAGAAGAGAATTTGAATTCAAAATTTTGAAGATGAATATTAACCAATATGTATTTATTATGATATAATGTTTCAATATTTTGTATATCATACTTTAATTAGAGTCGTGCATTCAAGAATCACACTTTAAAATTATTAAACTTTCTTCCACATGACAAGTGGAAAAAAAGAAAACGCAGGGATTTGCTGTATACACATCACATGGGGCATTGGGGCAAGCCACCTGTTGGGTTTTCAATGTTTTCGTAATATGCTCAATGACATCCATTTAAAATTATTAGAGACATATTTATATTGGATTAAAGTTTAAATAACATGTGAATAAAAACAAAAATACAAAAAGTCTCCATAAATATTTCATTTATATAAAAAACTTTAAATTAAATGTTCAACAAGTAAAAATGATACAAAACTGTATTCCCAATTATATTCGAGTTAATACAAATTATGAAAAAAGATTCTCGTATATTTTTTACTCGATCAATTAAATATAAAAATTTAAAATTTAAAATTCCGACATTATAAAATATTAATTTTGGTCTTAAAAGCTTTTCAAGATATTGTACTTGTTTAAAAGATACTTCAACCCTAAAAATTCGTTTGTTACGGTATATATATATATGTGAGTATATTATTTAAATAATACTTATGAAAGAAAAAAATTAGTTGTGTAACTATGTGCATCAAGCAAATACTTTTGGTGCGTTGAAGATAAAGTCCATTATTCGTCGATAACAATAATAATAATAATTTTGGTATTATTCCACGTCCACCATTCGTGCTGAATGCTTCGAATCTCGTTAATTTATTCGGTCAAATCATTTCTTCTCCAACGTCCAACATCCACATGTGACACGTACCTCCATGCATGCATAATGCATCCATACATATCTATACAATAATAAAATAGTGTCGGTCATATAATTCTCATATTATAATACACTTCCATATATTCATTTTATATTTCCCGTTCGTGTATCTAATTTGTATTTTTTTTTTCTCCAGCAGAAGTGATCGGTCCTTTATCGCTATTTTTTATATCTTTAGTTCAAAAATTTATCTCTATATGCATATAATATTACGGTATCTATTTTTTATACTTTAAAAAAATTATGAATTTTATGATCCATTACTTCACATCTGATCTATATATCAGTTACTATAAATATCTTCTTAAAATAAGAGTACGAATCTAGATATTATTATATCCAAATATACAAACAATCATATATTCCATTATTGTATCCCATATACGAAAAGTATATATTTTATTAATCGTTATTTATTTAGATATTACATTATCAAAATATATGCCATAAGGCCGGTCCATCCGTGTCATGTCCATAACTTTGAGAATAAGATATATATGATAATGACACATGCAATTTCGTCAATTGTAATGATTCGTAACCACCAATATTCAATCACCACCGTAATATTAGACGTTTAAGTGTTGAATTTCTCAAGTTTGGAGTATAATAGAGGGAATTACGGAACTAATTTTGTTCATATCACAGGAGTGATTTTGTAATTATTGATATTTCAAATCTTGTTCATATCACGGAACTAATTTTGTTCATATCATGGGAATTACCGATCTTCCAAATTTTACCTACAATCAAACTTCATTTTCTTATTTTCTAACCTTTTAAATCTTATATTAGTCACAATTTTTTTTCTTATCTTTCAAATCTTATATTAATTACAATTTCGTGTAGACAAAGCTTTATAACATCATTATGAATCAATATAGAAATCATTGCTATTATGATATCAGGGCTTAAAAATTATCTATCGACGTATTAGAGATATAAAAATAGCATAAACTCTAACCACCACAAATTTATCTTTTTCTTTCTTTTCCCAACCACCGTCGTTGGATCGGACCTCCCTCTTCTCGAGCCGTCTCAGAGTCCACCGTCGTCGCCAGGTCCGTTAGTGCGCCTTCAGCATCAAACCCACCATCCTCGTCTCACTCTCGCCCAGCCTTCGTCTCGGAGTCTCCGTCTGCTCATCCGTTTATGGAGCCTACATCTTTGTCGAATTCGTTGAGCTCTCTAAAGCCTTCGTCTTTGTCTGCCAATTCGATTGCCTTCTTTGCGCGACTCGACGTTGTCGCACCGCTCTGCCGCACCATTTTGTTGTCCTAGTTGTCGCACCGCTCTAGATCTGATGACTCGACGCTCCTTGCACTATTAAAACCATATAAATATCAATAGATGGATCATCATATCCGTCCGTTGAAATATTTACTAACGGATTCAATGGATCTGTCCATTGAAAGTCTTACCAAACAGATCATTCCGTTGAACTATTTACCAACGGATACATCCGTTGAAAATATTTACCAACTCATTTCATGGTGAACTGTTGAAAATCCTTATGCAAATTTTCTAGATTTCCAATGGATGACCCTTGGAAAAAATCATAATTACAAAATTCTGCACCTAACCATCTTATTTTTTTCAACGGTCATCCGTTGAAATTTCCAACGGATGCCCTTTAGAAAAATTCATAACTAAAAAAATTTTAACGGATGGATCCATCTTAACGTTTTCAACGGTCATCCGCTTGAAATTTCAACGGATGATCATTGAAGAAAACCAAAAATTGCGGTTTGACATTCTTTAATTGGACATCGATTTCAACGGGTATTTAAGATGTTGAACAACTCCTTTTTAACATATTAAAAAAAACCTCTCAAATCCTATTAAAACCTCTCTCAAAACAATTTAAACACCATACAATATGATGATTGAACAATTCACCAGTCATAAATGATAGTTGGCTAGTTTTGGTGGAACCCTGCCATCGTTTATTTTCGTAATGTGTGATAACAGAAGAAGAATACAAAGTTTTAGATGATTTATATGATACAATATTTTATTTGTATTATTTTTTAAATATTAAATTGATTTTTTTATAGATTGTGAATTAATATCTTAAGTTAATATTTATTAAAAAATTTATTTTTTAAAATTCGCCATAAAATTATCGGATGTCCTTTGATTATATAATCATAACATCAACGGTTAACTGTAGATATATTGAAAATTTATGCTCAAAAGTACCAACGAGCATCCGTTGGTAGTTTCTGATTTTCCCGTTAAATTTCTAAATGTGTATACGGGCATCCGTTAAACTTTCCAATGGATGCCCGTTGGAAATTCCAACAGCCTTATCCGTTACCGTTGATATTTTTCAATGGATGTTGACCGTTGAAATCCGTTGGAAATTGCAACAGATGCATGTTTTCAGCGATCGATTACCAACAATCAAGAATCCGTTGAAATACGTTGAAAATGGTTTATTTCAACGGAAAAATTACCATTTTCAATGGATTTGGTCGTTGGAAATGACATATTATTTTATAGTGCTGACAGATCTCCGCCTGAGTTTATCGTTGGAATCACGAACCTGACTCTTCAAAATCAAACCAGAAAACCAAATCAAACCAGCAGCTCATCCACTACCAACGAGCCTGTCATTGCGTCTTCTTCACTCGCCTCCAGCTATGTCGTCGTCCGCAGTAAACGATGGGGACAACTCTTGCTTTACCAATCCTCCGAGTGATTTAATCACTCCATACAATCCGAAAAATCCCTTTGGTACACTGATTAACTTCAAAAGTTACCAATATCTCCAAACACATAGCCACAAATTACATAACTTGGAGCGTTCAAATTTGAGCCCTTCTTCAAGGGTACAGCTTGAGAATTTTCTCAAGCCAACATGTGCACCCTCGACCACACTCATCATCAACAATGTTGTCGTCCTAAACGTAGCCTATAGTATGTGGTTTCGTCAAGATAGTCTGATCTCCACTGCGCTTATTAGATCTATCTAAGTTCCCTGCCTCTGTTGTAACTTCCGGTGAAGACTAGACCACACTCACCTCAACCTATGGTCGGTCTAGTCGAAGGCACATTCGATAAATCAAAGATCAGGTGCATCACTCAACCAAAGGCAACAATCCTGTGGATGAATACATGAATTTCTTCAAGGCCAAAGCTGATGAATTAAGCCTTCTCAGCAAACTAATGGATCATGAGGATCTCATTTATCTCATTCTAACGGGTCTCGATGATGAATTTAAGGGAATCAAGGATATTGTCAATGCCAAAGATAACCCCATCTCCTTCATTGAACTCCATGAAAAACTCATCAACCATGAGACTGATCTCGCGACAACTCAATCTACCTCCATGACGGGTCCGATCATTGCGAAGCTCACTATCGACTCAACAATGCGAACAAAACCCCATTACGCAACAACTCTCGATCCCGGGCAGACAACTGCACTTCCATTGGATGCACTCAGTATCGTGGATATCAAGAAAAATGTCAACTTTGTGGCATTCAAGGACACAACACCAAAAATTGCCGTCTTCTCTGTTCCGTACAAGGATCATCACAATTGAAACCTTCGTCTCATTATGAAACTCACGAGAATACTTCATGGAAACCCAATGCTCATCGTGCTATAATTCCCTCCTCCTCTACGCCATGGTCATTAGACTCTGGAGATTCTAACCACATCACTGCGGACCTTGTAAATCTCTCTATGCATACACCATACTGTAACAGACATGAAAGTTGTGATTGGGGATGGAATTGTGTTGACTGTTACACATATGGGTTCTTTGTCCCGTCCCTCCACTTCTCAACCTTTTTCTCTTAACCATGTTCATTGTGTTCCTCATATGAGCAAAAATATGATCTCAGTTCACCAACTATGCTCTAACAATAATGTTTCGGTGGAATTTTACCTTTTTCACTTTCAGGTGAAGGATCTCACCACGGGGACAACGATAACTCGATGGCATCTTAAAGATGGTGTATATAAATGGCCAGCTCCCTCCATCTCATCACCTGCCTCCATAACTTTGCCCTATCCTTCTCAAAACACGATGTTTCCTGCTTTCTCGGTTGCTACGACCACCCTCCGTGACTGGCACTCTCGGCTAGGCAATCCAGCCATTGATATCTTTAATAAATCTATCTCGACTTTCTCTTTACCTATGACAAAGTCATCAAGCACAAATTTGTCTTGTGCCGCTTGCTTGATCAATAAAAGTCATAAACGTCCATTCTCTACATTCAACTATTATCCATTATCGTCCTCTTGAAATTCCATAATCGGATGTTTGGACATCTCTGCTTGTCTTTGATGGTTTCAAATCGTATATCATTTTTGTGGATCACTTTACTCGATACACTTAGTTATATCCTCTTCAAAAATCACAAGTTTTTTATATCTTTGTCAAGTTCAAAGACTGAGTCGAAAATTGCTTTCAATATCGTATTGTCTCTCTTTACTCAGATGATGGTGGAAATTATATTGCTCTTAAATACTTTCTCGTAACCCATATAATTTCTCACTTTACCACTCCACCACACACCAGAACATAATGGCATCTCGAACGTAATCGTCATGTCGTTGAAATGGGACTAGCTCTTCTCTCCCACTCATCCATTCCCATCATCTACTAGTCATTCGCTTTACCTACTATTGTGTATCTCATAAACTACCTTCCATCAGTCTTTATTTCTTTCAAATCTCCATTTGAAGCTCTTTTTTCGGTACTACCCTAAACTACTCTAAATTTCGAATATTCGGATGTCTCTGCTATCAATGGTTTCGCCTTACTCTAATCACAAACTTAAACCACATTCTTCATAGTGTATCTTTTCTGGTTACTCCCAAACTAAGAGTGTATTTCTTTGCCTCCATGTTTCCACTTCTCGAGTATATGTCTCTCGATATGTGTAATTTATTGAGGATGATTTTGCTTTTCCTCTTCTTCAATCACTCATCTCCTTTTCGGTGTCTTCATCCAATGACACTACCATGTCGCCTCCATCTCTTCCATTCACAGTCATTCCAAGTTGGCTGCCTCATACTACATCATCACTAGAAGAGCCCCTTGGTTCGAGTCCTTCTATATCACCCACAACCTCATGGTCCATGCCATCACCAGCCTATGAGACCTACGACCCAAACACCTTTACACCCAATGACCCAAACTCCGTCTCTCCCACAACTACCGGAACTCTCCCAAACCCAATCATTACTTGCAATACTCATCACACAATAAGAGCCAAAAACCACATATCAAAACCCAATAAAATCTTTACCCTTGTTGCCACACTGTCCACTTCCTCGGATATAGAACCCACGTGTGTCTCTCAAGCCCTCAAGGACCCCAAATTGCGCAAAGATATGTCGGAGGATTTTGATTCCTTGGTCTACAATGGCACTTGGAACTTGGTGCCGTCGCACCCCTCCCATAACGTTGCTAGTTGTAAATAGGTTTTTCGGACTAAACATTTTTCTGATGGTTCAATTGACATATATAAAGCACGCCTAGTCGCAAAAGGATTTCATCAAAGACCGGGTGTTGACTATAATGACACCTTCAGGCCAATCATCAAACCATCTACCATATAGCTCATCCTAAGTCTTGTAGTCTCGCGGGGTTAGCACCTACATCAGCTTGATGTCAACAACATATTTCTCCGAAGCACCATTTTTTTTGTCTCCCATTTCGTTAATTCGGATCTAATTTTTTGGAACTTTACCTATAATTCATAACATTGATTTAACATTTTGGAAACCGAAAAGCTACTTCTACATTTTAAATAGGATCAAGAAATAAGAAACTACTTTATATATCTCTTTGTTTTCATGAATTATATCTAAATTTAAACTCCTCAAATGCATGTATTTCAATAGTATTCTTCACTCTTGTCAATTTCTAAGACGATGTAATTTTCAAGGATTAGCAGAATAATTATTTTAACTCGAGCATATACATACATATATATATAAATAAACACTTGTCTTATTGTTGGTAAATATATAAATATATATTAAAGTTGCAAAACTTTGAATGAAACTAGACTTACGACTAAAAACATAAAAGATAATTAAAAATTAGATTAATTTTTCGTATGTTAAAGTGTCCCCTCATTAAATTATTGCAAACAAATAATAAGATACATGTCTCAGCTTTGCTTCATAATCTGTCTGATAATCATATCTTTATGGGGTTATGCAAACGCCAAGCTTGCAAGATCTTGTCTACAAAGTGAAGTCCCTATCCGAAAAACATTGAATTTGACATCCAACTAATATTTTTATTGCAATATTATATATCTCAATTAGTTATGTCCCCTCGTTTGGTCCATCACCAAGTTAGGCCAAAAGCTAGTGTTCTTATTCTTTATCATTATGATTCTTCACATAGAAAAAATGCGTATTATATTATCTTATTTATTTATAATTATTCACTAATTAAGGTGCACATGAACACATGATTGATGGTGTGGGACAAACTCATGTGCTCATATACCTTATAAGCTATATATATAAGAACTTATAGTTCGTGTGGTTATATAACTCAAATTAGAACTTCCAAAGTTATTTCATCTTCTTGTTCTCTATTTGATATTTCATAACATTCTTTACCATAAAATGGCATCTATTCAATATGGGTTTGAAGACATGGAGATTAACGATTCGATTATCATGTCTTTTCTTGAAGAAACATCTCTAGATGATTTTATTAGCGAAGATGAAGAACAACTAAACCGTGTGATGAGATCATTAGAAGCGGAGATCAACACGAATTCAATAGAAGTGAGAAGTAATTTGCTTCAAGATTCTCCAAACATGGAGGAAGTCGATGAATCCTCGTACGGAGAACATGTAGAAAAAGAGTTACAAGATGTTGATTTCGGATCAATTTGTTTTGATACCATGTTTTCATCACATAGCGATGACACGATGAGCTGGAATTCAGCGTCTTACATGGATGGTGTGGATAACGTTCATGAGATTGGAGGTTTGGATGATGCTTATTCTCACATGGACTACGAGGTTATGTTGGAGGAACAACAATTCTGCTACGCACTTTGGCAAGACAACGTTAATGATGTACTAGTTTAGAGTTTAATGTTGTAATGATGTGTTATATAAAAACCTTGTTGTATCATATATATATATATATATATAAGTTTAATGAGTATCGATTTCATTTAATCAGGAATCCAACATTGAAATAATCAAATCAGGATGAATCGTATTTTGATATCATGTTAAATATGAACTTAGATCTAATTAATCTCCAAAACTAGTTCAATAACTAAGGACTGTCCAGTATCATATACGAGTTCATGTGAGATAATACTACATAACATGATATAAAACTCAATGTTCACCCATTTTATTAAAGACAAAAAAACTAAATATAGTTAATTCAAAAACCATGTTAACTTATATTGGGGATTTAACATTAAAGTGAAATTCTGATCGAGATTGACCGATAAGAAATATCATCCCATAATATATATTGGAAATATTACATAGGACTCAATGAAATATATTAAAAAGGTGTAGATCAATACATATATTACTCATTGATTTTGAGTTAGAAGAATATAAACCCATCATAAGTCTCCAATTTGATTGAATTGTGACAATCAAGCAATCTTACACATCACGATACATCAAGGCGGATTATCATTTTATCCACGATAAAATTCAGCAGAGATGTTTTCAAATTGCCTACTTCTATTTCAATATTAATTTGCCGATATTTTCAGCAAAACTCTTAGATTACAAGTCTTTATCAAACTGTTTTTTTAAACGTCGTTCGTCGTCGGTTCGTAGTCATCTTCGTCTTTGTTTGATGTCTTCGTTTCCGTTCGTTTATTCGCCATCTTCGTCTTCATTCGTTCGTACGCCATCTTCAATGATTTGTTCGTTCGTCCATCTCAGCAATCCCGCAAAGACGTGGTTCAAGATCAGTGATTCAAAGGTAAGATTATTTTGGTATTGATATATAAATTCCTCTAATACACTGCAGATATTAGATATTTAGATCTCTATTATTATTTTGTTATGTTTATAATAAGATTAATGAATTTATATGATTTTATATATAATATTTTGGTTATTTTTTATATTATATTTTATAATTTTGAAAATTGAAATATATTAAAAATATTAAAAAAATGAAAAACGCCTAGTCATCGACTAATTCGACTAGTCGCTAAATACTGACGGACCGCCCGACTAACGCCTAACGACTTTTACAACACTTATGTACATTAAACAATAATATAAGCTAATTATCTTTGCTTTTTCCTCATTGTTTTTGCCTCTTTTTTTTTCTCTGCAATTCGAGCTTTAGTTGCTCTATTTCCTCACACTATTCAGAATTTGTTCTTCATCCTTTTCTTTACTTCTTCGATTCACTTTTGCTAGCATGTTATCATAAACATTTTATAGTGTTATGTTTCACTCCTATCGATCATTGTTTTATTCTTTCACACGATCTTATCATTCTTTTTTTCCTTGATTTTATTGCTCTACAACAATGACCTCAGTGTTTACAATTAAATTAAACACCATTAACTTCTATGATAACCCATATTTCTCCACCAACACAGATCACTCAATGGCCCTCAATACTTTGCTTGACATCATTCCATCACGATGACACTTGAAGGTTGCAACAAATTGGGTTACATGGATGGTTTTTTTTGCCAAACCAAGTGAAGATGATCCAAACTTTCTTCTCTAGTCTCACAATAATGTCGTCATCAACTCTTGGATCCTTAACTCTGTCTCCAGAACTATTTCTCTAGCTTGCTTTACAGGGCCAGCTCAACTAGAAAAGAGACTGGGTGCCATAAAATTAAAATAGACCCTTTTGAAACGAAATATTTGATGCCAAAAAATTTCCTTTATATACTATAAATATTTACAACATTAATTTGAAAAGAGCTATTCTATTTGCATGTTTTGAAACGAAATATTCGATCAAGCTTTCCACATCTAAATCCTCTAGGAGACTACTTTCAGTTGCCATTAAAGCTAATCCATTCAACCTTTCTTGTGACATAGTGGTTCACAAGTACGACTTCAATAATTTTGAGCTTCGAAAAACTTCTTTCTGCAGAAGCAATAGTAATTGGAATACTCAATAAGATTCTATACGCAATTATTGCATTCTGGAAACAATTATACCGTTTCAATAATTCTAATAAAGTAATTGTTTATATGTTTTCATTTGGTAAAAATTCTCTAAGTAATTTTAACTCAACAAAAATCTCATATCCATTGATATCTAACAAATCATCCTTTTTAAGAGAATTTTCAAGATTATTACAATGAAATTTAAGGTCTATATCATTAAATGATAGTAGCTTGGTTGAGTTTAACATAAAACCAAAGATATTATCATAGAACTTATATTTTTCAAATCTTTTATCCAAAGAAGCAATAGCTTGATCAACTATACATATGAACTCAATTCTAAAGGTTTCTTCTAGAGACAATGTTATTTCATGACTATCAATCTCATCATAATGTCTTTTTCTACGTATCACACATTTTTAATAAAATACAGGATCAATATCAATTTCTAGTGCAATTTCCTTCGCAGTAGTCACTGCACTAGCAAATCTAGTTTCTCTATAATTTCTCAAGTATGAAGCCAACCTTTGTATCTCAACCATAGCAACATCTAATAACATATCTTGTGACTGTAACTGTTTACAAACCAAAATCACTGCATGCAATATATCAAACCAAATAACTATATATAATAAAAATTCAAAACTACTTAATTCATTTATAGCTAATGAATTAGCTTCACTTTGTATTTTAGCATCGTTATCAGTATCCGCTATTTGTAGTAAAGCTTCTCGTAATTCAGCTATTTGAAATCTTATAGCTTTGATACTTTCAACGCGATTTTCCCATCTTGTTGTTGATAATGTTTTTAGAGTTAACCCTTTCACATTTTATTTCAAAATATTCCATCTCTTTGTAGAATTAGCAAATAATGTATACAAACGTTGAACTAATCCAAAGAAATCTCTTGCTTTTACAAAAGTGTTTGCAATATCACATAAAATTAAATTCAAACTATGACAACTACATGGAGTATAAAATGCTCTAGGATTTATATCTAGAAGTTTTCTTTGTACACCTTATTTTTTTCCTTTCATGTTAGATCCGTTATTATATCCTTGACCTCTCACATTATCAATATCAAGATCTAAGGATTTTAAGACATCTTGCAACACTTCAAATAGTCCTTGGCCAGTTGTATCATTAACTTTCAAGTATTCAATAAAAATATTTCTAATTTAAAAGAATCTGAAGTAGAATTGACGCACCTTAGGATTAAGAAAATTTTTTCTTGATGACTTGCATCTGGAGTACAGTCCAGTATCACAGAAAAATATTTTGCTTCTTTTACTTTTGCAATGATTTTAGATTTAATTTTCGAAGCAATCAAAAGTATCAACTCATTTTGAATATTATGACTAAGATAATGTCGATGACTACTACTACCGCTATGAATACGGTTAACATGTTCTTGACTAGATCAAACTTTGCTAACATCTCTATAAGTCCTAAAACACTACAAAAAAACAGGCAATTTCCAACGGACATATCCGTTGGAAAATGCCTAAAATCCGTTGGAAAGGGCTCTTTCCAACGGATGGCAACGGATTTCCGTCCGTTAGGAAACGTTCGGATGGAAATTCGCAACGGGCTTGCAACGGATAATATCCGTTGCAAAATTGTAACGGAACTTCCAACGGAAATATCCGTTGGAATTTTGTAACGGATGCCCGTTGAAAATATTTGTAACGGATGCCTTTTGTAAGTTTTCAACGGACGGCCGTTGAAAAAAGGGCAACGGGCGTCCGTTAAACTGTTTCAACGGACGTCTGTTGCCATCTAGGCGGGAAAAATAAGCGAGAATTTAGCTTTCCAACGGGCATCCGTTGGAAACTGGCGGGAAATAGCACCGGACGTCCGTTGTAAATTGGCGGGAAAGGGCAACAGACGTCCGTTACCATTTGGCGGGAAATAGCGTCCAACGGATGCCCGTTAGACATTCCAACGGGCATCCGTTTGAAATCTTGTAAAAAAATAAAAAAATAATTTTTTTTTAAATAATAATATTTTTAAAAATAAAAAGTTTTTAATTAAAATATTAAATTATTCACAAAAAAACATTAAAACTAAAACTATTCCAATTTATCCTATTACATTTCATTTAAATCGGCTGGGTCGATATCGTCTCTCTGATCGTCACCACCTCTAGATGGCGTTGTATCTGAATCAGGATCCGGTTCTTGCTGCGACGTTGATCTCCTCCCTTGCCCCGATATCAACTCGATGATGCTCTCTAAATGCTGAACTTTGGCTTCAAGCTTCTCGATCCGTCGTTGTTGCGTGAAACTCTCCTGCACTACGGGAGGTACCGTCGTGGCGTCCTCGACGATATCCTTTTGAAGCGCCCCGAGACCGTATAGACGTCCCTTATATGGTCTCACCGACTACAAGACAAACAAAAGTAACGTTAGATTTTTACAAATTATTTTATTAATAATCGAAAAATAAAATAATGAACTTTTACCTCTAAATAAATTTTGTCCTTTTGTAAAGGACTGAGTTCGTCGGGGCTTGAACCGCAAGTTTGAGATTGCTGTGTGATTTTCTCTGTCACATCTCTCACGGTTCGCTCCGCTCGAGGATTGACGAGTACGGGTTTGTGGGCCTCTTCCCCGACAACCGGCTTCTTCTTGGCATGGGTTTCTAATACCAGCTCAAGAAGAATCGGTTCTCTTCCTATCCGTTGCATCTATAATATAAAATAAAGTTAGTTAGATAAATATTTAAATAAACAAAAAATTTAAATAAACAAAATTTTACCAATTTGTGTCTTCATTTTGGGAAGGATTTTGATCTCGAAGTGTGGCGATGCGGACCATCTCCGGGAACCTTCTCACCGTAACGACATTTTTTTGCTTTCTCGCTCTTGGTCTTGAATTCTGCAGACTCCCAATGTTGAATTATTTTACTGAAGACCGCTTTCGTTGCCTATTTCAGTTTGCGATTGTTGGCATAGTAGCTGTGTTTCGCATTGTTCATCATCAGGCGTATTCGCGCATGCATGTCTTGCATCCATACTGTGTAGATGCGCAACATATCCTTTCACCGCCATCTGTATGAGCGTTGCAAAAAAAGTTATAAAATTTTTAGTTTTATAACATATATATATATATATATAACTTATAAGTTGAAATTTAATTTAATTAAAAGCTTACTATAAAAGTGTGCCACCATCGCTGGCACACAACTTTTGGCGTAACTTGCCAGGAATAATATAACTCGTTCTGTAATGAACCTTGATAATGGTGTTGTTGGTGTATTTGAGCACATCATCAACATCAAACCTGCAAATCAACATTACAAAGTTAGATAATATTTATAACATATAATAATACAAATGAAAATAGTATTTTTTTTTACCATAACGTCCTAGGAGAATGTTCTCGATCGATAATCAGAAGGGTTGGACGACCATCGAAATCATCGATCAAAGAATCGATATCTACCATATCATCCTCTTCATCAAATATCGGCGGTGCCGATTCTAGTGAAGGAGGATGATATGGTGGTGGTGGAGGCAGGGGAGGAGCTCCCGTGGAACCAGCCAATAAACCTTCTGATCCTATAAACCGTCTCGGTCTCATTGTTTTTCTAAGGATTTCGAAGTATTTGTGGGTGAAATGTGAATTTGAGAGGATTTTGAGATTGTGATTTGTGTTGAAATAAGAACTGTTTAACGGGCATCCGTTGGAATTTCCAACGGATGCCCGTTGGGAATTCGTGTTCCCGAGGCAACGGACGACTAAATGGCGGCTCGTCTCCCTTCCCAACAGGCATCTGTTGCGATTTTCAACGGATGTCCGTTGGAAAAATCTGCAGACTAGGGTAGGTAGAAGTTAAAGTTCATTACCAACGGAAGCCCGTTAGAATGGTTTCGACCGTTAAGTTTCAAACGGATGTCTGTTGGTAAATAGATAACGGGTGTCCGTTTTAAAATTTGCAACGGATGCCCGTTAGAAATGTGGAAAACTTAGAAATTTTTTTTAAGTGTCGGGGGCGAGTTCGTGTATCAACGGGCATCCGTTACCAATTTTCAAGGGATGCCCGTTGGTATTAGATAATTCTAAGTTTTAATACATCTAACATCGTTTATATAACATATTCGATTGTATTAACATTTCGATTGTTTGATTACACATCATATACATTACTACACATCATGAACGTCACACGTCATTTACATTACACATTATTTACATTAGACATCATGAACGTTACACGTCATTTACATTATAAAAGTTCTCATTATTATTGTGATAAAGTCTTTCATTTTTTCCACGAAATGCTAAGTTGTGTTTTGCAAGATATTTTACAACTGCAATAATCCTAAGCAAAACATTTTTCCAAAATTCTTTTTTTTTAATACTTCTTGAGTTGTTTTGTCAATTGTTTCATTTTGTTGAAATCTAAGTCGTAAATCAATCCAAGTTTTCATATTCAACATATGTTCTATACTTGTTTCATGTTCTCTTAACCTAGCACTAAGATGAGCCCAATCACAAAGACCTTCATTTACTAGGAAACCTCTTCTAGGACCTTTGTCAAAAATGTTACAACAAAAACAAAAAATTTTATCAAGCTCCTTTGAATATACTAACCATTCTCTATCACAATTTTCCCCGTTTGATAAAATTGTTGTGTGAAATGTTTTTGAAAATCTTCTTGAATATTTATCTTTCGGACCTTTCTGAATAGATAAATCTCTTTTAGGACCATTAATTGTTAACATGTCAATTGATTTTGAATCAAGTTTATCCCAATTTTTGGGATCATAAATGTCAAATAAATTTTTGTCACCACCACTAGACCCAACATCATTGTTATATTGTTCATTGTTACTTTCATTAAAACCTAAATTCTCTGTAATTTTCACATCATTCTCATTATTATCTCTAATAGCTTTATCAACAATAATTTCTTAGTATAAATCATTAGATTTTATATCTTTGTTTTGTGATTCCCTAGTGATAAATTTATCTAAAGCTCCTTTTTTAGATTGAATCAATTGTTCTATTCTTTCTTTTTTTAATTTGGTTTTCATAACCCGATTCATATTTTTTAAACATGGTTATCAACAATTAAAATTCCAAAAAATATAACTTGAGATATGAAGATGACTTTGGTTCAAATGAAAAATATGGTTATCTTCATATCTATATATAAAACAAAAAATTATTAGTATAACATCCTACTAATAGATCTACGACAGATAGAGCTCGGATTCCAGCTAATATAACACCCTATAAAATTATCCAACATAGAAACCTCAGATTCTAGCTAATCCAATATGGAAACCTCGGACTCAAAACTATATCATCTTTTTCTATTTCTAAAGATATCACAAGCTAACCACAAGGATCAAACAAAAAAACTGATCCATCCATCCGATTATGCAACAAAATAAAAAAAAAAGCGGATGAGATCGGGAACATACCAGCGAAGAAGACGAGAGGAGGAGATTGGGAACGTAGCAACAAACTAAAAAAGAAAGAGGATGAGATCGGGAACAAAGAGAACAAAATATAGAGCAAAAATCATGGAAGGGAGCAAAATGATAGTTGCTTCAGTAAAGGTTTTTTTGAAATTTTTTTTGGGTTTTTGAATTAATTATGGGCCCTAAATTGATTAAAATAAATATTAATTTTAAAATATTGGCCCCTAAACTGAATGAGACACATTCTCTCTTGTGGCACATGAATTGAATCAGCCCTATTGCTTTACATAAAAATGGCAAAGGACATGTGAAAACAAGCAAACAAATTGCATATTTATTCACAAAACCTCCTCAAATAGCTCTTTTTTAACTTTTCTATCGAAATGAACGTGTCAAATCTATATCATTCACAATGATTGTATAATATAGTCTCGTAGAAGGCATATTAGCGTATATATATCTATATATATGTTGTTTTGTTGCAATTTTATAATCATATATGTTTAGGTAGTTAGAATTTCTTCTTCTTGAATTTTTAATTCTTGGATCATCTTGATTCAAGGTTCTTGTATATAAAGTGACAATATACATTAAACAATAATATAAGAAAACCATCTTTGATTATTCATCATTGCTTTTTTTTCTACTATTTTTGTTTCTGCAATTCGAGCATCAATTGCTATGTTTCCTCAAAGTATTCAACTATGTTTCTCATTGTTCTTTAGATTCTATTTCCTTAACATTTTTGTTTTGTTTCTTCCATTCAATTTGCTAATAGTTGTGTTAATGTTTGAATTATCAATTAATTATGAATGTTGTTTTGTGTTTGTTTCAGGTTGTTGAGAGTCTTGGCAATGGATTTGATCAAAAGTTGCTAAGAGTTTATTGGGATTGACTTGATCATGCAAGCAAACTTGGTGGACTGAAATCTTAGATAAGGTGTTCCTGGATTTTCGGCAAGTGCAGTAGAAAACAACCAACATGAAAGAAAGGTGGTGAAAGCTTGGAAAAGTAACCAATTATTGAGTAAATTCTGAGATATATTCTTAGGGATAGAAAAAGATCATTGGAGAGTTTCTTGAATGTGTGGCGAGGATTGCTAGCACTGGTAGAGTGTGTGTTTTTTAACTTAAATTTTCGTATTCATAATCTATTTCATGAGGAGTTAATTAACTGTAGTATTCTCGAGTGCATTATAAGACGAAACAAATGTATTTGGAGATTGATGCATGAATAAAAACAATAGTTCAGTCAAACACAATTTCTTATTTTTGTATTTTCGCTATATGTTGTTGTCTTTAACATTTTCAAGTTGTTTCAATTTGTATAACAAGATATGTAACTAACGAAATAATATAACAAGAAATTCATCTTTTGAAAAAAAATGTAACTTTTATTAATCCCGAAGATCATAAATACCATGGAAACTTTAATCAATGAATTAGTTATTTTGAGTTTCTTTTATTGATTTGCTTTATCATGAATGTTTCAATAATATTAATTTCTTGAAGGAATCCGTTTTATCCGGATTCGGATTCTAAAAACTCTGAAACTCTATCGTTAATTATATCAAAAAATTCGAGATAAATACCTGAATTCATGGTATACGACATGCAGCGGAATAGATCTTCTGATTCTACATGCTACAACCGAACACTTGACACCGATGGGATATATCAAGAAACTGAGATTCTCAGAATTTTATTTTTTAAGCGTTTGTGATTATGAAATCATTATGCCAAAAACCAAATGAATCTCATTTATATATGCTCGTGAACCAAGAACCATAAACTGATACAGATAACTGATTAATTTCCGATTCTCAATTATATCGTTTAATTCCATTCATCATGAAATATAAACTATACTAATGAATGTCTCTATGCATAAATTATAATCATCCCCATTTAATTTAATACCGACTTAATTAAACTTAAATCCGATCATATTTAAACCGAATGACAACACTTATTCCAAAATTATTCATATATATTGGTCACTAATATAAGATTAAACCAAATATCGTGTATTCTAAAAAATGTATTATATTAGTGAATAAAATAGTAAAATGATTTTTAACATAACGGTTAGAAATATTTATGTTTTTTTTCTACCATTACCCTTTATTGAATTTACCCACAGGATGACATATATATCAAATCCAAAAGATAATAATAATTTACTTGTTTAAGATATATGCCCATGGACCATTAATCAACAATAAGATGCCATTAACATTAGATATGTAGGGGAGGCCCAAAATAGAAGATCGCGGATCAAAGGCAAAAAAAAATTGAAATTAATCGAGTTGCCTATTATCTATGTAGGAATTCTTCAATTACGCAATCAAATCACAGCGAACAAAATCATAAAAAACCATGATTAGTCAATTTATCAAACCAAAATCGAACAATATTTATATTTTGCAATTCACAACCGATAAAAGTGTTTGCCAAATCCATTAATTATTATTAAAACAGTTTGTTAACTGTTACATTGTTTAAATTCTAACCAATAAAAATATTTTATAAAAAAATCTGAATCTTGGATGATAATATAATTATAAAATAAATTAAATCATATGAGATTTAGAAACAGAAACTTATATATATATATATATATATATATATATATATATATATATAATATTCACATACATATCAAATATAGTATGGCTGCCTTACAGGAAATCAACTTTTTATGTTTTTTTTCTTTTCCGTGCACGTTGGTGAAATATTGTGACCACTTTCATTGTTAATTTTTATTTTTTTACCGTAGGTACTACTTTCTCTGCTTCATAATACGAATTCTTTTATCAAATATTTAAAATTTAGTTTTAAAAATAATTTATTTAAACGTAAATTATTTATAACATCTTAAATAGGGAACTTCAAAAATACCCTTGTAGGGTTAAAGTGCTTCAAAAATATCCTTGGCTGAAAAAAAAGTTTCAACTTCAAATCTACGCTTAAAATATTGATAATCACATATTACCCTTGGCGACAATTTTTCGCTCTCCTCTAGAGCACCTTTAATTCTCGCACGAAAATTACTGTTCCCCGCACCACAACAGATTCGGCGAGAGTAGCTTGAAATCAGCATCAGATTCGCTGCCAATATGTTGAAATCCTTTGTTGTCAACAAAGAAGCTTGCAATTAAGCACGTTCCGCAGAAAAACCAGGTATGTATAGTGAGTTTTTCGTGTTTCTTTTGTGTTTATTGCAATTACTGAAAACGAGTCTAAACGAGTCATATCTATTGCAATGTCAAAGGTGACAGAGTGGGTACAGAGTCGTACGGTCGCACTAGGTCACAGAGTCTCATCGAGGGGTCAAAGGGATACAAGGTCGTCGCAGGGGTCCAAGGGTAAAGGGGTCTCGCAAAGGGTCAAAGGGTCGCAGGGGTCCAAGGGTCGGATGGGAAAGGGGTCGCAAAGGGTTCAAAGGGTCGCATGGGTCCAAGGGTCGCATGGTAAAGGGGTCGCAAAGGGTGCAAAGGGTCGCAGAGGTAAAGGGGTCATAGGGGTCCAAGGGTCGCAGAGGTAAAGGGTCGCAGGGGTCCAAGGGTCGCAAGGGTCGCAAGGGTCGCAACGGTCGCAGGGGTCCAAGGGTCGCAGAGGTAAAGGGGTCGCAGGGGAAAGGGGTCGCAAAGGGTTAAAAGGGTTGCAAAGGGTTGAAAAGGTCACATGGGTACAAGGGTCGCAAAGGGTTGAAAGGGTCGCAGGGGTCCAAAGGTCGCAAGGGTCCAAGGGTCGCACGGTCGCTGTGGGTCACGGAATTTACCCATCTTTTTATGTTTTTGTTACAGGTGTAATGGATACGGTGGATGAGAAAATCACACTGATTTATTTTTTGTATGATGGTAAATGGGAAAAAACCCAAATGGAGAATCTGAATGGGTTGGTAGAGTTCAGGAAAACCAGAGAGTATTTTTCTTATGT
>CM071867.1:3011213-3033543 GCA_036759665.1 Gynandropsis gynandra
TAGGGACAAAGGTCGCATAGGGACAAGGGTCGCAGGGGTCCAAGGGTCGTAGATGGACACGAAATAATAAATTATTCATATTATTTGTAAATAATTGTATTTGTAAATAATAAATAATAAATTTTTCATATGATTTGTAAATAATATTAAAATTGATCTATTTTAATAATACGATTAAGTGGAAATATATTTTGAAATAAATAAATATAACACTAATAGAATATCAATGGGGTGAAAATATATTGCCTTAAACTATGAATGTGAATATTTTTGTCTAAAATATAATTAATTATTATAGTATTTATTCTATATCTTAAAATCATATGAAAAACAAAATAATTAAATCAACTGACTCATAGTTAGAATGTGAAAAAATTAAAAACATGTAACATATATAATATATTATTATACGGTGATACATAGTATTTGGTATTTATTGGTTAGAATTTTAATTAACTTTGCAATCTTTTTTTTTTGTCTTCCAATTTTTTTCCAAATTTTCTCTGCATTTTCTTTTATTATTTAAGTTTATTTTACAATATAAAATATAATAAAAAATGAAATCAAAACTCTATCATGTTTTTTGTATGAGTAATGACAAAGAAATTTCAAAGGATTTATCGTATCATCCACATGAACAAATGAATCGATTCCTTTTCTATCTTCATTTTCCTCTTCCATCCTCCTATCATTTCACCGAAAGCATACCTCATTAGCATAATTAATTAGTTCAAATCAATAATTCACTCGTCTTCTATTATTCTTTATGTTCACAGCTTCTCAACTCCTATGAGATGTTATAGTCTTGATGTTGTTCATTTCTTTCCACTCCAATCTCTCTTGAAAAACAAATTATTTACCATATAAAACCATAATTCTTAGTATCACATACAAAAAGCTTGAATCAAGAATAATTTTATACCGAGTAACCTTTATTTTTCTACTTTCACGCATGGTGATTCTATGTTCAATCGAATTTTTGTCTCTACTTTTTTAAAGAGGCAGATAAACACCCTTATAATCCATTTTGTTCGGATTTATGTCACATCCAATCATTTTGGATAATAAGCGAATAACAATTTCTCCAAACCATGATCTGCATAAGATATGATGATGTTGTTCGATGATAAAACATCCTTTGATGTGATACACATGATAATATTTGTTGATTTATCATGAAAGAATCACAATATCAACAAAGTAACATATGTTTAGTGCGATCTCGATCCATTTTCATTGAACATACACCATCTATTTAGTTGATATTTATATAATAATAGAACCCGCTCGATGCACAGAGTTTTATCAATTTTAATTATACAATTGGAATTTATATATCACAAATGAATCATTATATAGAAAGACAAAAAATTAAATGTGATGATATATTTTGTAAATGTTTTATTTAATTGTGACTTAAATTTTGAAATATTTAATTGTAATTCAATTTGTATTTAAAATTTTTTAAACATTGAACCATTTAATTTTAGTTATACTTAAAATCGAATTTAGAAATTAATTTACTGAAATATATTAAATTCTTTTTAATTTTTAGAATACTGAATTTAATTGAAGAAAGAGGTTTTAAAAATGTCACTAAATATACAAAATAAATTTGTGTAAAAAAATAAAATAAAATACTAAAATAATTCTTAGAATTATTTTGAAATTAATTATAATTTAATTTTTATTTTAGTTTGTATTCAAACTTTTGTAAACACTGAATCTTTTAGTTTTATTTATATTTAAAATTGAATTTATAAATTAGTTTATTGAAATATATTAAAGTATTTTAAATTTTTAGATTACTCCACATTAATTGAAGAAAAAGTTATAAAAATAATAATGCTTAGATGGAAGCATGAAAAGTCAATGATTTTGTTACTTTTTATATATAGACTATTTTTCTCATTTCATTAGTTTCTAATACTTATTATTTTTTATATATTTATTTATTTATTCATATGAATACATAAACTTGTTATATAATTATACATGAAATTTAAATTTTGAAATATTTTGTACAGCTCATGAATAAAAAAATTTATATAAATTTATATAACAAATTTATATGATTATTATTTATATTATATTTATATCTCTTTTGATTAGTTTCTAACATTTTTTCAATATTTTTATAACTAAACATTCATGTAAATATATTATAAATTTTTATTCATATAAATACATAAATCTTTTATTTAATTGTAATTTAAATTTTGAAATATTTAATTATAATTTAAATTTTTATTTTAATTTGTATTCAAAATTTTTTAAAGAGTGAACTATTTAGTTTTATTTATATTTAAAATTTGAATTTATAAATTAGTTTATTGAAATATATTAAAGTATTTTAAATTTTTAGATTACTCCACATTAATTGAAGAAAGATGTTTTAAAAATAATAATGCTTAGGTGGCAGCATGAGAAGCCAAGAATTTTGCTACTTTTTATATATAGATTTGTAAATAATTGTATTTGTAAATAATAAATAATAAATTTTCATATGATTTGTAAATAATATATTAACGATTTTTTGACAATGATTCAATAGTAAGTATAATAAATTATTCATATTATTTGTAAATAATTGTATTTGTTGGCACAAGGGTCGCAGATGGACAAGGGTCGCAGGGGTCCAAGGGTCGCAGGGGTCCAAGGGTCGCAGAGGGACAAGAGGTCCAAGGGTCGCATAAGGACAAGCGTTGCAATGATCCGAGGGTCGCATAACCTCTGCGACCCTTGAACCTCTGCGATCCTTGAACCTCTGCGACCCTTGAACCTCTACGACCCTTGAACCTCTACGACCCTGCGACCCTTGAACCGCGCGATGGAACGTTTAGAACCGCGACAAAGCCTTCGAAAACACTAATCGGTTTCGTACTTCTATATGAATACTTGCCCTCCAAACATTCACTAACAGGTTCCGGCAAAGTGTCCAAATTCTCTTACGCCCAATGCTTGAGCATCTCCATGGAAAACATAGGAAAAACGTAAAGTTTCTTAAATAACCCGGGGAATGTCTTCATGTGGAAATACTGCATCAACAACGCCTCCTCCAATTGCTGCAAAAAATAAAAAAAAATTTAACACACATGAATACATATGGCACAAAATGACCTCTGTGACTTCGGGTTTAAAATAACTTACATCATCTTCCAACCAAAAGTTGGGCGTTAATAAAATCTTCCAAAACTCTGGCCCCCGGCTAACATCTAGATCAGATTTCCACCAACTGTCATGTCCAGGGTTCTTCAGGAACGTATAAAGAGCAGTCAATTTTTCACCATTGGCGTCAATGAACGAAGGTTCTCGGGTTATCGAGCCCTTTTCTAATCCCTTGGGTGTCCACCAGAACGAAGGTTCTTCATCCACCTTGTTATCAGGTTCTTGAACCACCTTCTTTTCGGGTTCTTGGACTCCACCAACATCTTTCCCTCGCCCTCGCCCTCTACCTCTACCTCGCATTGTTCTTGCTCTTTTCGCCGGTGGAAGATCAACATATGGCTTCCGTGATCTTAAAACTCGTTTACGAACCGGCGGAGAATCCTTCGATAAAGGTCCAGCACCTGCATAAAATTTACTTCATTAAACATATGGCAACCAATGCGACCCTGCGACCCATGCGACCTATGCAGACCCATACGACCCATTTGACCTTTTGTGACCCATACGACCCATACGACCCATACGACTCTCGGACCCCTTTGCGACCCTTGAACCTCTGCGACCCATACGACCCATACAACTCATTAGACCCATTAGACCCATACGACCCATGCGACCAATATGACCAATGCGACTCAAAAGACCGTACTTACTTGGTGAAACCTCCTTATCCTTAGAGGGGTCCTCTTCGGCAGGACCGACTGTAGGTTCCTCGGAAAGAACCTCCTTAGGGGGGCCTCTTCGACAGGACCGACTGGAGCATCTGCATAAAATTACTTCATTCATTAGATGCGTCTTTTGCGACCCATGCGACCCTTGCCGACTCTCGATGGAAATTGACTCAAATGAACTTTTGAGACTATTTATTACTTACTTGGTGAACTTCATCAGGAGCAACGACTGCAGTAACCTCTCTGGAAATGTATTCAGTTAGAGGAATGGTGGCGGCAGATGCGATATTTTCAATTAATCTCGAAATGTTTGCCAAATCCTCTTCTGAGCCATCTCCAGAGACATTTTCAACCTCTGACTCAACCGGCTCTTCGTTGGGCACTAGATATGAACGTTGAAGGAATTCATTGTCTCTAACACTGCCAGAAGATTGGTTTGCGGTGCTCGCATCTATCTCGGCAGATTTTGATTTTGCCTTTTCAGCACCTTTGGGATTTGTCGCCTCTGTTTTTGTATTAGGCAAATGAAATCCGGCATCCCTTAGAAGATCTCTGACAGCGTTGATGATTCTTTTCTCCGAATTCTTTATTTCATTCACTAATTTCTGCTCCAGTGTCAGCCGGACTGCAGCTTCTTTTCCTTCAGCTTCATCTTCATCCTCGCCTTCTCTTTCAGCATCAGCTTCAGCATCACCATCTCTTTCTTCATCACCTTCAGCATCAGCTTCAGCATCAGCTTCATCATCTTCAAGCTCTATCATTTTTCCCCCACGCTCTTTTTCCTCTTAGTCCCCTTCCCCTTCCCTTTCCTCTTCCCTTTCCCCTTCTTTTCATCTCCAAGAACTACTTTCCGCATCAGTAGTTCTTGCTCACGAATGTCCTCCCAACAAAGTCCCTTCGGATTTCTACAAATATGTTCCATCCATATCTAAACATCGGGATCGTGGCATCCCTCATAGTCATCCAGATCAAGACCTAAAACGTATTCTTCGTAATCAGCACAAAGAATACTCCGAATATCCTGAAAAACAAAAAATAGCCATTATTACCCTCTATGACCCTTGTTTTCCTTGTGACCCTTGTATAATTGTTACCTTAGAATCTCCGATCAGCCTTATGACTTCTGCGTACTTCAGGTTAATACTGGATTTAACCATCTTCTTGCACATTCTTGGGCATGATGGATCCGCATTCTCTACATCAACATACCATCCCTTTCCGCCCAAACTAATGATGGTTTCGAAAGGAAGTAACTGCAACATTAAAAAAAATAAGAATGCAAAAAGTATGAAAAAATTCAAGTTAGTCGAATAATATATACAACTTACCATTAGTGGGATCAGGAAACCACCACAATACCATTTTGGTTTCGGTGATGCCCCGCTAACGTGCTTGCGGCAAATATCCACAATCTTCTCGAATGTGTAACGCCCCCATGGAAAGCCTTCACAAAATTCCAAATCATCAACCATGTCAATGAGATCATGGCTGATAGAGTTGTCTGATGAAGGCTTGTGAGCAATAACTTGCGCCAACAACAACAAAGTTGCCAACCTCTTTCGGTCTTCGTCATTCTTCGCCTTCACAAGCTTTCCAATGATTTGTGCGGGGGTCACCTTTCCACGGCCGAAATTCTTCCTCCTGAATATATCACCCCTTTTGAACTCCCATCCTTTGGGATATGGTTCGCAGTTCAATCCGGAAATTAGTGCGTGCTCCACTATAGAGTACCGGATGGGAACACCGTTTAAGACGAACCACAACTCCTTCTTGTCCCGTACAATCACGGAGTGATTTAGGAGGATAGACATTTGAACCTTAGTCAATGTGGAATCACATTGGAAATGGAATAAATGCTTAAATTGCAATTCCTTCTCGAAGTAATGCACGTCGTATTCATCTAAGATTCCTCTCAGCTTCGTTATTGTCTCGTGAGGATAACACTTGGTGGTGATCTTTGGCATTCTGTCCATGTGTTTGAATTGATACACAAACTTCGGCTTTGGGGCCACCTGCAAAAATTCCAATTAATTAAAGAATACATTATACTTCTACCGACTCAAGCGACTCAAGCGACCCATGCGACCCATGCGACTCTCAATTGGCATCAATTAGTTTGACATTGTAAATGTATTGTTTTGATTGGTTTTGTTCATTTTATCATCATAAAACCGTAAATTCGTCGATTTCACATCTATTCATCAATATATGTGACCAAGCGACCCATGCTACCCTAATTTGGCATTAATTAGTTTGACAGTAAATGTATTGCTTTGATTGATTTTTGTCATTTTAAGATCGGACGACAGCCTGCAAACCCTAGAAATCGACGCTCAACCGACCATCGCGACCCAAACCGACTCACTGAGACAACCGACTCTTGCGACTCAACCGACTCACTAAGACTCAACCGACTCATTGACACTCACACCCATTTCAAATCAATAAACCATTTTGGGACTCGACATACTCCAAAACCCTAGAAATCGATCTACTTACACTTATTGACGCCATTGAAGATTGACTCGTACTCTCTTCTCCACCGCTGCTGATTCTAGTCATTTCCTTCTTGCCAACTCCGAATCGATCCCTCTCAAGTTCGAAATCACTTGTTCTTTCTTGGATTTTACTCTTCCAGAATGCGGGTTTGGCTTTTACTCTCCCAAAATGCGGGTTTTTTCACGCTCGAAAATTAAGGGTAAATTTGTCTTTTCTCCAGTTTTTTTCCGATTAAATAATTATTTAGGAAAGGGTATTTTTGAAACGTTTTAGCCCTACGAGGGTATATCTGATATTCCACCTCCTAAATACGTAAAAAGAATATGTTTTAGTGGTTATGTTAAGAAACTTTAGTGTTATTTCAGAATTAGAACAAATAAAACTAGAACGACATATGACTTTTTTATTGTATTAAAGGATACAATTTTGTTATTGATAAGAGAATAGAAATCTCTTTAAATATTTTGAAGATATTTTTTGGAATATCCAGTATATTTTCCAAAATCATATTACATTTTTGTTTTGAAATTTTTTATATATACAAGAAAGAAAGTATTTTGTGATTTAAAAATAATTGGAACTTATTCAACATTCTTATTAATCAAAATGTAATATCATAATATGGTATGGTATTAAAGCCTATCCAACGGTTTCTGTTTTGACTTTTCTCAAAATCGATTAATTTTTTAAAGCAAAATAGTTTTCTACCAAAGATTAATCTTTTTTCTATATTAATCAAGAACCGAGCTTCTAGTTTGTTCTCTATCAAAACTTTGAACCAAAACCTCTATCCACCGAATAAATCAAACCAAAATATCGAATAAAACCAAAAATAAAAAACAAAAAACCAAGCAGATCGAAAAAATGACTCTGATTGGGTTATTGATGACCCATGCCTAGTTATATAAGCGTAAGATGACCATCGATTAAGTTATTAATGAACTTATTTATGGGTATATAGGCATAAACTAACTGACTTCCAACTGGATCTTTGATGATCTCGCATCCGGATATATAAACACAAGATGATTCACGACTGAGTATATAGTCGATCACTCTAACTGTTGAATATATAACTCATTTTTGTTCATTTTGATGTGAGAAAACACATCATAACATTACCTTTCATGCCCATGTTTGGTGTTGGAGCTTGAACATCGCAATCAGGGGTCCAACATCGGTATATTCAAATTGGAACGAACTAGATTCTATTACCATAACCAATTCTAAAACCATATTTTGATTGATAAGAATACATTGAATGAATTTTGACTCATAAAAGGAAATATTATCTCACAGAATATCTTCGGAATATTAAATAAGATCTAGGAGAATGTCATGAGTATCTCGGAAAATATTCAGAAAATATTCAATGAGATATCGAAAATATCATCTTATCAATCACATTGATTGTATCTCTTAATATTAGGGGTGTAACATGAGTTATCGGCTCACGGGCCAATTCTAGCTCCAATCATATTTGAACGAACCGAACTGGATATTTTTCAGGTCGTTTAAAAACCGAACTGTCGAGCTAAGTCGGAAACGAATTAGAGTTTAGATGATCTAGCTTGCAAGCTAATACAAAATTACATGTTTTCCTATTTCTACCTATTATACATATTCTTTGTATTTATTAAATACTATTTAAAAATAATATATTATTTACATATTTATTATTATTTTTATCCTATTTCTACCAAATTAATATATTTTTATTATAAAATAATGAAAAAAATAATAATATAAACAAAATATATTTATGTATTCGATATTTTATTTGATATTCAATATTTTTTCAATTAGTATTTGGATATTTAATAATTTGTATTTAAATTAATGTTTTCATAGTTTAAATATTTTAGTTGATTTAAGGATGAATAACATATAATATTTTACAAATTTTAAATTAAGTAGTCTAGTTCGCCAGCGTGCTCGTGAGCTGGAATTTTTCAGTTCGTTTTGAAAATAAGTCGAGCTGAGCCAACTCAATTTTTAACGACCTGAAGGTGTGCCGAGCCAAACCAACTCATTTTAAATTCCTATTTAATACCATCCCTCAAGTTCGAGCATGCATGGATGGCCCACTTGGAAGAAGAACGTCAACAACTCGACGGTTTATGACTGAATCAGATTCATTGGTGGATTTTATCTCCATCAGTTGGAGCTGAATCATGTGGCTAACAACGCGGAATACAAGGAAAAATGAGAAATAAGCTCCATCGTAACTCGCATTTATTTCAAAATTTAAAACAATTATATACTAGGATGTTAGAGTCATCTTGCGTATACATATCCAAATGTGGGATCATCAACGACCCTACTGGGACTAGTTTACGCATATATACCAAGGTGTGTGGTCATTAATAACCCAATAGGAGGTTATCTTGCGTTTATATATCTAGGTGTTGGGTCACTAATTATCCAATCGGGGTCATCTTGCGTTTATATACCTAGTCATGGGGTTATCAATAACCCATTTGAGGGTGATGTTTTGGTCTGGTCGAAATCTCTTCGAGGTTTTGGTTTTGAATTTGAGGTGGGTAGAGGTTTTGGTAAAAAAAATTGGAAACTCGAGTCTTGGTTCAAGTCGGATAAAAAAGGAAGAAAAAATAGATATTTGGCAGAAGATACTCTCTTTTTAAGTATGAAAATAGAGTCGCAACAGGGTCGAAAAAGTCAATTTTGATATGATGAACCAAAAGAGAAAAAATATAAACATTAAAAGAGATCCGATACCATAAAAAACTACATTTTGATTGTAAAAAAATATATATTCGAATTCAGTCGTCTCTTATCTCATAATTTATCATGATATCAGAACCTTTTCAAAGTTTTTATTTATTTTCTTTGATACAAGAACTTCAAAATCGCCTTTTTCGACCTTATTTCAACTCTATTCTGATTCACTATTATATATATATATACATATATATATATATATATATTCCTAAAAACTATTTAAACGTGTTAAATCGCAACTTGGTTATCGGAAGATTGAATTCCACCTTTAAAATAATTATTTTAGCCACGTAATTATATATAAAAACATTGTGTGTATATTATGTGATATATGTAAATATATAAATATGAATGAACAATGTACGTTCTAATATAAAATATTAAGGAAAAAAGCTTATAGCACCGCATCTTTTCTGTTTTACGTCCATTGTATTCTCAACTATCCGATATATCCGATTTCCCCTCATTTTATAAATTTTATCTGATTTCCCCATCAACTTTGTCAATTTCAGTCAATTCCTTTCTCTGTTATATAACCGTACAATGACGTTAACCCGCTCAATTTCGACCCAATTTCACCCAAATTCGATTCGATTTTAACCCAATTTCGACCCATTTCACCCAAGTTTAACTTGATTTCATCCAATTTTAACCCTATCTAACCCAAATTTAACCTAAATTTACCAAATTTCAACCAAATTTCACACAATTTTAACCCGATTTCCCCTAATTTTAACTCGATTTCACCTAATTTAACTTGATTTTACCCAATTTTGACTCGATTCCACACAATTTCAACCCGATTTTATCCAAATTTAACTTAATTTCACCATTTTAACCAATTTTACCCAATTGTAATCCAATTTCCATGAGATTCGCAATGCAATTTCCATCCAATCCGATTTTAGGTCTATAATGCAATTTTCATGAGATTCTCAAAGCATCGAAATATACGTAGAAACGATCAAGTATCTCACTCTCGACTCCATCTGTAATTATTTGTAGATCAACAGAAGAACACGGAATTGAATGTTTAATTTCATACTCATATCCCGAAGTCTAGCAAATTGTTCATCATTTTGCAACTCAATCTTCTCTAGAACCTTTTTCTTTGCTTTCTGACACTTGTTCGACGATACTATCAAATTGAATTTCTCCTTGATGGTATGTTGCAGCTTCATTGGCTTTATGGTAGTATCCTTTCGTAACTCATATTCAAACATATTTGCAATTAACGCACTATTTAACAATTTACAACCTGTTTTTGGTTCACATGTATGTTCTGAAATATACGACTTTATTGCCCAAAGATTTTGATCTATAGAACAATAAATCAGTCATTTACATCCTAACTCACAACATATACCACTGATTGCATCAATATCCCACCGACTAAAGCTTACATTCTTCCTCGTATTCAAAACTAAATCGATCACAACTTTCTTAAACTGTTTATCTGAATTAAATTTGTCCTAAATGTAGCTCATATCCTTCAATATCCGAATTTCTTTCTGCAATAGTCAAAGTAATCAATTCTATTTCATCGACGATGTAAATCAATTCCACATTCGGTTCATCATATTACACACTGATTAAATAGAAGATAAAGGATTACCTGGACAGAACATAATCCATGACGAGGTGAACTGCGTAAGACGAAGATGATGGATGTGAATACAAAAGGGACGAACGACTATGAACAAAACCAAGGGAGAATGTGGTCGGAACAAATCCAAGAGGACAATGGCGAACTGACGGACGACAACGAGGACGAGCGGGAAAGAGGACAGACGGTGAAGAGGAAGAATGTTGAGCAGACAAACGACAATGAGGACGAGCAGCGAAGAGGAAGGCGATGAACACGATGGGCGGCGACGCAAGAAACCATAGAGAAGACGATGCACGAAAAAGAGAACAACTGTGAGTAGGAACCACGTCGAAGAGGATCCGGCGAGCACTAACCACGACGAAGAGGACACACGGCGACGCAAGGAGAGGTCGACCAACAAACAAAATTGAAGGAGAGTTGAACGAAGGAGAGGCAATGAGAAAAAAAATTAGGGTTGGTTTGGTTTTAGGTTGGTTTAGTTTAAATTTTTTGTTTTACTTTTAATTTAGTTTGGTTGAAATCAGATTAAATTTGGATCAAATTGGGTTTAATTTCGGGTTGAATTTGGGTGAAATCGGGTGGATTAACCGGGTAACACTGTATATATAACGCAGGGGAATAGGTTGAAATTAACAAAATTGAAAGAAAAAATAGGATGAATTTTATAAGATGAGAGGAGAATCCGATGTGTCGAATAGTTGAGGAAAATTGGCGAAATAAAAAAAGTATTATAGTTTTTTTTTCTAAGATAGTATATAATATATATATAATGTTAAAAAAACCCCGACACCGTAATTTTCATGAGTTAAATGAAAGAGGAACCATATAATATTAACTTAATATTATTAAGTAATTTACATTTCGTGTTTATAATATTATTACAAAAATAACAATTTCTTTTCATTTACAAAAGAAAAAAAATTCATACACCCACATCGTTTTCCCTCTAAAAAAAGAATGGGCAAGAAAAATACAACACATCTCCTCAAAAGCAAAAAAAAGCCAAAAAAAAGATTGCACTATCGCTCTCTTTTCTTTCGCCATGATGGAAGCTGACCTCGTTAAGCAATTTCCCTTTTATATTGATCCTTATCTCTCGACCCATTACTTGCCCACGTTTCCCTCCCAAACAATATCGACCTTTTTGTCTGGTTTCTCCTAATGTCTCACGTGATTGTTCCAACGGATCCTATTGATGTACCCATGATGAGCTATTCACGACCGATTTTCTGGTCGGAGAGAGTCGCCTGAGCACCGGACCGGTCAGTTCACGAGGTTACTCACAGCCCTTCGACAGTGAGAGGTTGCCAGCAACTTTAGCTTCGGAGATTCAAAGGTTTCTCCGAGTTGCAAACTTGGTTGAGTCTGAGGAACCTCGTATTGCTTGTCCATGTGAGTTCTTGTTGCCCTAATTTTTGTTCAGTTTTTGCTGATTTCGAAAAGTTTAAAAGATGGGTTTTCTTGTTCAAGAATCAAAAAGTGAAGACCGAAGGGTATTGCCATAATTGTAGATCGATTTACACACGTTGAGTTTAGCTAAGAATGCTACGGTTGAACATTCTGCAACGATGAACATAAGAACAACGAGAAACATGAAAGGAAGAATGCAGACTTAACCAACTAACTTAACCATGAAACAGAGGAAGAATAGGTTTTGTTTTTTATAACAGACCTAACCAACTAACTTCCACTAAACCGGTTGCCAAAACCAAACGTATAACCAAAGAGATTATCCTCCAACCCGGTTAAACAAACCCAACTTTTTTCAACGACGGCGGGCAAAATGGAAACAAACTCGTGGAAAAAATAGTCGCTCGTAATTACCGTGAATCGTAAAATTTAAAAAGCTGGAAAATATTTGTGATACGATTGCGATTTGATGCGTTTTGATTAAAAAGACATAAATACCCTTCGAATGTTACAAGAATTACAAAGAAACCATTATATGTATATGAATTTGTATATGTAAATAATTTTTAAAATATTTGAAAAATTATAATAAAAAATATACACTAAATCAACAAAATTTAAATAAATTCTTTTGTTAACAATTGATGTCTATTTTGGTAATTTTGTTCAAAACTTAGTCGCAACAGTTCTCTATCATTCGTTTCAAATAGCAATCACTACCAAATGCAATGATTTCATCATTCAAATAAAAGAAAATAAAATACCGCCAATCGCCGACAAAAAACTGACAATCGCAAATGCAAACGTAACATTTCCACTAGTTAAGACCTTAAATGCTCCAATAAAGAAAATAAAAACACACCAAATTTTGATTTTTTTTAATAAGTTGGTATTTTTTTCTTTTTTCTTTCTTGTAGGTCGTTTTTACGCTTTTGAGATAGCACACAACGTGGACAGGAGCTTTGCGGGAAGAGGTGTTCGACAATTCAAGACTTGTCTTCTACAAGGGCTTGAACAGGTGATTGATCAAAATGAATGAAGACATGATTTTGATCAGTTTCAAGTAGTTTATGAATTTGGTAAACACTTAATTCAATTTTGATTTTGGGTTCTTCCATAATATGTAGGACGAGGATATTAGCATGAGGAAAAGAAAGGAGATGAGTGACTTTATTGAATTAAAACGTGTATATCACGTTTACAAGGAGTAGATTATCATCATCAAAGAGGTAACCCCCATATCAGATAATTGATTCAACAGACCTTGAAGTACGTTCAAGTGATCTGTTACCGGAGTCCTTTCGATGTACTTCAAATCAACTAACTTCTTGATGAAGTATAACTTGTGATTCCAAGAGCATACAATTGCTTCAGCTTCTTCCACAAAGAACGAGCATTTGTCTCACTAGCCACATGATTCAAAATGTTATCATCCACCCACTGTCGAATCAATGCACAAAATTTTTTATGAAGCAATGCCCACTGCTCATCGATTTTACCCTCGGGTTTCCCTTCAACAGCCAACATTAGATGACAATCCTTCATGTACAGTAAGTCTTCCATCTTACCCTTCCACATGTGATAGTTAGCACCATTCAAGCTAACCATCCTACTAGAATTTACTCCATCGTTCAACACAAGTTCACTGGACAACCAACCGATGCTCTGATACCACTTGTTGGGGTTAGATATTGGTTGTTGGAATCATAAGATAAGGGGGTTTCTCGCTGTCTAAGTTACAGTTTGATGTTTGGATTCACTCGGGTGTTTCGGAACTGGAATATTAACAGAATATTATTTGAATCTCGGTGTTGTATCTCTTGTTATATTGGTGTTTGTGTGGACGTTATAATCCATGAATTATTGTAGTGGATTTTTGGATGGACTACGGTCTCGTGATTTTTACTCCTCATACTGAGGAGGTTTTTCACGTTAAATTGGTTGTGTCGTTCAATTTGCGTTACCATATTAGATATTGTTATCCTCATAGGTTCATACAAGTAAGGGGTTGTTTTTGTCGGTTCACATGAAACATGAGGCCATACCATCTAACCCGAACAAGTGGTATCAGAGCATCGGTTGGTTTGTCTGGTGAACTTATGTTGAATGATGGAGACAAATACTAGTAGGATGGTTAGCTTGAATGGTGCCAACTATAACGTATGGAAGGATAAGATGGAATACTTACTATACGTGAAGGATTGTCATCTAGCGTTGGCTGTTGAAGGGAAACCCGAGGGTAAAATCGATGAATAGTGGACGTTGCTTCATCGAAAAATTTGTGCGTTGATTCGAAAATGGGTGGATGATAACATTTTGCATCATGTGGATAGTGAGACAAATGCTCGTTCTTTGTGGAAGAAGCTGGAGCAGTTTTATGCTCGAAACACTGCGAATCGCAAGTTGTACTTCATCAAGAATTTGGTTGATTTGAATTACGTCTAAGGGACTCCGGTAGCAGATCACTTGAACGTGTTTTAAGGTCTGTTGAATCAATTATCTGACATGGGGGTTACCTTTGATGATGAGATTCAAAGTTTTTGGCTTCTCAGTACACTTCTTGATTCGTGGGAGACATTCAAGATGTCTTTGTCGTACTCAGCTCCAGATGGTACAATATCGATGGAATTAGCTAAGAACTGTATTTTGAATGAGGAGGCATGAAGACAATCACAAGGTACTTCCTCAATTTTTGATGTTCTGGTTACTGAATCAAGGGGGAGCGTGGATCGAGATCCGAAAAGCAAGAACAGAAGTAAGATCAAATCAAAGAAATCTGTCGTGGAATGTCACTATTGCCACAAGAAAGGGCACATCAAGAAAGATTATTGGAAATTGAAAAGAGATGACAAAAAGAAACCTGGAGACAATAAAGAACGAGTTGCATTTGCAAAAGAGTTCCTGTAATGCTTGGTGATGACATGATAAATCTCGCATGCCATGAGATGAGTTGGGTCATTGACAGTGGAGCCTCCATTCACGCTACATAAAGACATGAGTTCTTTGCTACTTATACTCCGGATAGCTTTGATTCCGTTAATATGGGTAATGATGGTTCAACTTCTTTCGTTGGAATTGTAGATGTCTGCTTGGAGATTAGTCTTGGTAATAGACTTGTGCTTAAGGGAGTTAAGCACGTTCTAGATGTGCGGCTAAACTTGATCTCTATGGGGAGACTTGACGATGAAGGATTTCGTAGTACATTCAGTGGTGGCGAGTGGAAGCTTACTAAAGGTTCCATGGTTATAGATCAAGGTAAGAAGTCTTCGTCACTATATTTGATGCAAGCTAAGCTTTCTAAGGATGTCATCAGTGCCTTGGAGAGTGACAATTCTACTGTGATATGGCATAGGATACTCAGACATATAAGCGAGAAAGAATTGTATGTACTGTCGAAGAAGGAGGTTCTTCAAGGAATATCTGGGTTGCACTTGAAGAAGTGTGAGTATTGTTTTTTGGGGAAGTAAAATAGAGTTTTGTTCGAGTATTCCAAACCTTCAAGAAAACCGAAGATACTTAATTTGGTACTTTTAGATGTGTGTGGTTTGTTGAAGACAAGATCTCTCGGTGGTGCCTTATATTTTGTCACATTTATCGATGATAATTCGAGAAAATTTTAGGCTTATACTATGAGGACAAAAATGATAATGGAAGTGAGTATTCTGGACCGTCTGATGTATATTGCCAAGAATATGGTATTAGACATGAGAAGATGTCGTCTAAGAATACTGTAGTTGAATGGGTTGGCTGAAACGATGAATAGGACTATCATGGAAATGGTCAAATGTTTGATTTCACAGTGAGGGTTGTTGGATTCCTTTTGGGGTGAAGTTTTGAGCATTGTGGTTCATCTCTTGAACCTGTCACCTAGTGCACCACCAAGGGTGATGCTCTAGAGCGGCTGTGGACTGGTAAGGATGTTTCTTACAATCATTTGAAGGTGTTCGGGTATAATGGTTTGTTCACAGTCCAAAGGATGAAAGATCGAAGCTTGATGTGAAGTCAAGACAGTGTGTGTTCATCGGTTACGGTCATGATGATTTCGGATACAGGTTCCAATGGAGAAAAAGCTCGTCAGAAGCAAGGATGTTGTGTTCATAGAAGATCAGGATTCCGTTGAAGGTGAGGTTCATGTTGATACACCTGATACATATGCTCCCGTACAGGTTGATAATGGTGTTGGTAATGATGATCATGTTGAGATACCAACTACTGAGAATCCACCTATTCTCAGAAGACCAGAGAGAGAACGGAAACCATCGACAAGGTATAACCCTAATGAGTTTTTATTACATATTGAAGAGGGAGAACCAGAGAGTATTGACGAAGATCTCAAGAATGAACACAGAGATGAGTGGTTGAAGACCATGAATCCACAAGAATCATAAATATGAGTTGGTGAAGTTTCTTGAGGGTAAACGGGCATTGCTTAACAAGTGGGTGTTCAAGGTTAAGCATGAAGAGCACAGTTTGCATCCTCGATTCAAGGCTCGACTGGTTGTAAAAGGTTTCAGTCAAAAGAAATGAGTTGATTTTGATGAGATCTTTTTGTCGATTGTCAAGATGTCATCCATTCGAGTTGTGATTGCATTAGCAGCTACTCTTGACTTAGAGGTGGAGCATATGGATGTGAAGACGACCTTCCTCATGGTGATTTGGAGGAAGAGATGGTACAACCTGAAGGCTTTGTCGAGAAGGGCAAAGAAGATTACGTTTGTCGCTTGGAGAAAAGTCTTTATGGGTGGAAGCAAGCACCGAGACAATGGTACACGAAGTTTGAGTCAGTTATGGGGGAGCATGGTTACAAGAAGACTCATTCGGACCATTGTGTATTTGTGCATAACTTCTCTGGTGATGATTTTATCGTCTTGCTACTATATGTGGACGACATGTTGATTATGGGCAAGAACATGGAGAAGGTAATTGAGTTGAAGAAGCAGCTCAACCAGTTCTTTGCTATGAAAGATTTGGGACTAACAAAGCAAATTCTCGGGATGAATTATTCGTGACAGAAGTCACGAGTTATTGTATTTATCGCAATAGAAGTACGTTGAGAAAGTAGTTCAGCGGTTCCATATGGACAAATCTAAAGTTGTGAATGCACCTCTTGCTACACGCTTTAGATTGAGTAGGCAACATAGTCCAAGTACAGATTCAGAGAAGGAGGACATGAGACATGTCTCGTATGCCTCTGCAGTTCGTAGCTTGATGTATGCTATGGTTTGTACGAGACCAGATTTAGCTCACGTTGTTGGTGTTGTTCATCGTTTTCTTTCTAACCTGGGAAGAGAACATTGGAAGACAGTGAAGTCGATTCTAAGATATTTTTGTGGGACTTCCAGTCTGAGACTTATGTTTGGAGGTGGGAAACCTCTGTTGGTCAGGTACATAGATTTCGACATGGTCGGAGACACTGATTCTTTTAAATCTACTTCGGGTTATTTGGTAACCTTTGCGGGTGGAGTTGTGGCATGGCAATAAAGGTTACAGAAGTGCATTGCACTTTCTACCACTGAGGTAGAGTTTATCATCGCAAGTATAGCTTGTAAGGAGTTGTTATGGATTAAGAGGTTTCTTGAGTAGTTTGGTTTCAAGCAAGAAAGATACGTCTTGTTTTGTGACAGTCAAAGTGTCATTCATCTTGGGAAGAATCAGTCATTTCATTCAAAGTCAAAGTATATAAATGTTCGATATCATTAGATACGAGATGTCATAGATTCAAAGGAACTTGAACTTGAGAGGGTTCATACAGATGATAATGGGGTTGACATGATGAATAATGTGTTGCCTAGAGGGAAGCTTGAGATATGTCACACGATCGTTGAGATGGCGATTTCCTCCACATAGTCGAAATGGGGAGATTTTTTGGTATTCCTCCTTATGTGGAGGTGAAGAAGAAATGGTTGATGTGAAAAGCAATTGTCAAAAAATGAGGGGAAGAAAAATGATGCAAGTTAGGCACTTCCATTGTTGACAAACGGTGCAAGTTAGACAATTTCATTGTTAACAAATGGTGCAAGTTAGGCACCACCATTGTTGATATTTTTCTTTTTATGTCATTGTCAACAATGGTGGTGCCTAATTTACACCATTTGTCAACAATGGAGTTGCCTAACTTGCACCATTTGTCAACAATGGAGGTGTCTAACTTGCAACATTTTTCTTCCCCTCGTTTTTGGACAATTGCTTTTTACATCAACATTTTCTTCTTCACCTCCACATAAAGAAGAACACCAACATATCAGACACAATGCAATATCCATTTTAGATATTAGGTATTCTTTGTCGTCACTCTTATGTATTATGGTTCAATCTCAACATGCCAAAGCTAATCTTCGATTTTTTTTATTATTTTTTGTATGTAGTCAAAGGGAAATGTTGAAAAATGCACATCGTATTGCTTCGATTTTGTATGAAATTCTAAAAACAAACCCAAGTGCGCCTGTAATATCGGAGGATACCAACAAAAACTCAATAGAAGTGAGAACTATAGAATTTTGAGAGAATGATAATAGAATTTGAGAGAATGATAAGAATTTGTGAAGAACAAGAGAATAATTTTTGTTCTGTATTTGATAGATAGTTTGTACAGGTTTATATAGGCGTTACAATGTGTATAGAAAAAAGGAAATGCAATATGCATTTACACAAAAGGAAATTGTGGAAAAAGGAATGATTTGGAGATGATCGTGGTAGAATGATCTTGTTGCCAAAACTCAAGATATGGTTCCTTGTAGAATGATCTTGTTGCCAAAACACAAGATATGTTTCCTTGTAGAATGATCTTGTTGCCAAAACACAAGATATGTTTCCTTGTAGAATTATCTTGTTACCAAAATACAAGATATGTTTTTTTTTGCCAATTATGGCAACATTCCCCCTCAAGTTTCTAATGATCTAGACTAAGTAGTGTTGCCTCGTTAAAACCTTACCGAGAAAACCCAATGGGACAAAACTCGGTGAAGGAAAAAGAGTACAAACACTAGGTAGTCCTTATGATGGTATCATTCGAACTTGAACTTTTACGAGGTTTGGGAATGTCCATTAAACCCATTCTCCTTTGAAGACTAGAGCTAACCTTCTCAGGGAGGGCCTTGGTGAATAGGTCCGCGAGTTGATCGGAGCTTCTTGTATAGGCTGTTGAGATGATTCCTTTCTTGATTTTCTCACGGATAAAGTGGCAGTCCACTTCTATGTGCTTCGTCCTTTCGTGGAATACCGAGTTCTTCACTATATGAATTGTTGCTTGATTATCACAGTGTAGGGTGGTTAGTTCCTCTGAGTCGCTTCCAAGATCACGGAGAATAGCTCTCAACCAAATGAGTTCGCATGTGGTGTTTGCCATACTCCTGTACTCTGCTTCTACACTTGAACGAGCAATTACGTTCTGCTTCTTGCTTCTCCAAGTGACAAGATTTCCTCCCACAAAGGTGCAGTATCCTGTTGTTGATTTTCGATCGGTTTGGTCCCCGGCCCAATCTGCGTTACAGTATCCCACGATTGTTGTATGACCATTGCTTTCCATCCATACTCCTTTTCCCGGCGATCCCTTGAGATACCTTAGAATTCTCTCCACTAGATGCCAGTGTTGTTTTCTTGGGGCATGCATATGCTGACTGACTTGACCTACAGCAAAACAGATGTTCTGCAGATCACATCAATCCGTTTTATTCCATTTATTCCAAGGCCGGTCAAGCAAGTCTGCTGGAACCCTGTAGCCTATTGGCTCGGGACGAGTGATTGTGAGGTAGATTAATTTTCCGACGAGTTGTTGATACTGGGCGACATTGGATATAAATTCCCCCTCGCGATGAGTCTTGTGCTTCTCCTCAATAGGTGTCTTAGCCGGCTTGGCACCTAGTTTTCCTGTCTCATTCACTAGATCAAGAGTATACTTTCTTTGGGACAAGAACAAACCATTAGTAGAACGAGTAACTTCAATTCCAAGGAAGTATTTTAATTCTCCTAAGTCTTTAATATCAAATGTTTTTAGATACTTTTTTGTGTTTTCAATTCCTATGCGATCATTTCCAGAAATTATGATATCATCAACATACACTAAAAGAACGATTGTATCTGATTTCCCCTGAATTGAAAACAATGAGTGATCCGCTTCGCTTTTGGTAAAGCCATGTTTGGTGAGGGCATCATGGAGCTTTTGGTACCAAGCTCTTGGGGATTGTTTGAGCCCGTATATAGCCTTTTTTAGTTTACATACTTGTCATGCACCCTTGGTATATCCCGGGGGACATTGCATGTATATTTTTTCGTCAAGATTGTCTTGGAGGAAAGCATTCTTGACGTCCATCTGCCATAGATCCTAGTTAAGATTAACCGCAATAGATAACAAGAATTGTACCGTATGAAGTTTTGCTACGGGAGCAAAGGTCTCGGTGTAATCTTCTCCGTAAGTTTGAGTATAGCATTTTGCCACAAGTCGGGCTTTGTGTCGTTCGATTGACCCATCACTCTTGTACTTGATCTTAAATATCCATCGACAACCGATAGGTTTCTTATCTTGAGGGAGATCGACTAGGTCCCATGTTTGGTTTTTCTCCAGTGCGCAGATTTCCTCCTGCATTGCAGACATCCATTCGGGCTGATTCACAGCTTCTGAGTACGATTGAGGTTCATGATATTGGTCAATTTTACTGAGAAAAGCACAATGGTGAGTAGGTAATGAGGAAATATCACAATAATTTTGAATTGGATAAGCAACAGCAAGACCAGTATAATATTCTCCCTTGTATAGCCATTCGGAAATAGGTTTTCGAATACGGGTGCTGCGACGAGGGACAACATCACTGTAATGTTCCTAAATGATGGAATCTTCGAGTGTTTCTTCGTCTTCGTGACTGTCCCTGTCAGCGGTCCGATCAGTGTCATCAACGACCCGAACTAAAGCTCGAGCGGGACGCTCTGTATCTATCCCAGAACACGTGTTTGCCCCGCACGGGTCTCTGTTCTCCTCGGGTCGTGTTGTTCCCTCTATGAGACCAACACGCTCGGGTTGGGTAGAGAGCACGAGCGGGCTGTCCTGGTCTGTGCTTGCCCCGCACGGGTCTCCAGGCTCCCCGACCCGGGTTGTTCGTTCTGCGAGATTTCTATCATCACCAATACGAGCGGGTTGCACTGTCTCATCAACGGCTCGATTTCTCCCATCATTTTGGCTATCTTCTTGACCTGTAACACCTTTACTCTGCAGTTGTGTTACGAAATACTGTAGGGAAGAGTTGAGATCATAGGGTACCGAGAGATTTTCAAGCTCTTTCCAATCTTGATTTCCATAGAAACTGCGTCCTTCATCAAACTTGACTTCTCGAGACACGATTATACGGTGAGAGTCTGGGTTATAACATTTGTACCCTTTGGAAGAAGAACTATATCCCACAAACATGCACTTAATGCTTTTCGGATCGAGCTTGGTACGTTGATTGTCTGCAACAAACATGTAACAAACACACCCAAAAATACGCAAATAGTCTATGTCGGGTTTTAAGTTGTTTAATACCTCATACGGCGTTTTTTTGTCAAGGCACTTAGTCGGTAGACGACTAATGAGGTGACAAGATGTGAGGATCGCATCCCCCCAAAATCTCTTGGGAACATTTTGGTCGAACATGATAGTACGGGAGACCTCCATGAGGTGTCGGTTCTTGCACTCTGCGACTCCGTTTTGTTGGGGCGTATAAGGGCATGATGTCTGGTGAACGATACCGTGTTGGACAAGGAACGATCTGAGCTTGTGATTGATGAATTCACCACCATTATCTATACGGAGGCACTTAATTTTTGCTTCGTATTGGATTAGAATATGCTTATAGAATTTAACAAAACAATCATAGACGGCATATTTAGATTCTAGAAGATATAGCCATGTAAATTTCGATTTCTCGTCAATAAAGCTTAAAAAATACTTCTTTTGATATCTAGTAAAACATGGAGCAGTCCAAACATCCGAATGGATCAGTTCAAATCACTTGTTATATAGAGTTTTAGAAATAGGAAAAACGGTTCTACAATGCTTGCCTAAGATACAAAACTCGCACTTCTCATGATCATAACTAACATTCGGGAAAACATGTTTGAGAGATTGAAAATGAGGATGACCTAGTCTAGCATGCCACAACTTAGACGTAACATCATCTTTGTTGGAAATAGATGAAAAAGCTAATAAAGTACGAGATAAAGAGTCCGTAGGGGTGATAAGCTCTTCAAGTACGTAAAGACC
>CM071867.1:3033618-3086043 GCA_036759665.1 Gynandropsis gynandra
AAATTTGTTAGAATCAAAGCACACAAGACAATTACAATCTTTAGCCAATTTTTGAACCGAAATAAGATTAGTTGTAAAATCAGGTACATATAGAGCGGTCGAGTCTTTTGTAAGCAATTTTAATTTTCCTATGCCTTTTATTGGGACACTTTGACCATCAGCTATAGTAACCTCTCCTATTGATTTTTGCATATGCTCAAGAAGATATTTATCTTTTATCATGTGTGATGTCGCTCCTGAGTCAATGACAACGTGATGTTTAAAATGAGAGAGTAAAGCAATGTTACCATCCTCTTTTGGATCAGCCTTGGTATTGTCTAAGGCGGTGAGGACCTTGTTGAGCATGTGTTCAAGCGCCTCTAGTGTCAAGTATTAGGATTGTGATCCCTGTGAGGCCTCGGGTTGTGATGCATAGTGGGCGGATTCTCTCGGATGTGGTCCCTGCCTTCCTCGGGTTTTAAGGTGAGGGCGAAGGATCCAACATCTTTCTTTAGAGTGCCCTTTTTTCCTTCAGTGATCACAGTAATAAGAAGTTTTGCGGTCAGTAGTGGACTTGAAGTTTCCGGAGAATCCATCGTGTTGCTTGCTTAGATGGGCGATCTTCGCATGTCCCTTGAAGAGTCGGTTTGATCCCTCTTCTTTCTTGATCATCATGCACACTTCGTTAAGTGAAGGGACGAAGAATATGATTAATTAGATCATGATAAGATGCATCAAGAGTCGACAATAAATTAAAAACTTTGTCTTGATTGTGTCGAATCATGATCTCCTTCGGATCCGTTGTTGTTGGACGTAGATCTTCAAGTTCAGCCCATAGGTCTTTTAGTTGGGCAATGAGTTCATTGAACTGACGGCCTTCTTGTTGGATTGTGTGGAGCCTCTTGCGAACCTCATAGATTCGGTTGAAGTTAGAGACGTGTCCGTAGACCTCCTTGAGTTCGTCCCACAGATCCTTCGGCTTGCGGATGTGGCCATAAGCCTGAAGGAGACGGACTTCGAGAGAGTTTTGGATGATGACAAGGGCTATGGACTCGTCTTGTGCCTTCTTAGCTTGATTTGCAACAGCATTGGCGGCCTCTCCTTCGGGTGAGGGTTGAATATAACCCCACAACGAGCAGCTCTTGAGATTCGCTTCAAGGAGTCTGGACCATATGGTGTAGTTGTCACCATTGAGGAGAATGGGTATGCGCTTGCTTGCGGTGTCCATAGCTAGGCGGTCGAGATTTGACAGAAGAATAAAAGTGCGGAAGAATTTGAGTCTCTGGATCAGAGATGCTCTGATACCATGTAGAATTTTGAGTGATAATAGAATTTGAGAGAATGATAAGAATTTGTGAAGAACAAGAGAATAATTTTTGTTCTGTATTTGATAGATAGTTTGTACATGTTTATATAGGCGTTACAATGTGTATAGAAAAAAAAAGGAAATGCAATATACATTTACACAAAAGGAAATTGTGGAAAAATGAATGATTTGGAGATGATCGTGCTAGAATGATCTTGTTGCCAAAACTCAAGATATGTTTCCTTATAGAATGATCTTGTTGCCAAAACACAAGATATGTTTCCTTGTAGAATTATCTTGTTACCAAAATACAAGATATGTTTCCTTTTGCCAATTATGACAACAAAATACAAGATATGTTTCCTTTTGTCAATTATGTAACAAGAACTAGTTTGCCTCAAGATTCTCCAAACATGGAGGAAATTGAAGAATTTTTGTACGAGGATCAAGCAGAAAAAAGTCAGAATATGTTTATGTCGGATCAATTTGTCTTGATATAATGCTTTCATCACATAACTCGGTGTCATACATGGATGGTGTGGATAACGTTCATGAGATTAAAGAGTTTAATGATGTAACAACAATAGATGTAAGATTTGAACATTGTAAAATATTCTTATGGTTTATCTCCATATTTTAGATTTTATATTTGAAAATAGGGATTATTATTATTATTATTATTATTATTACATGTAAGCTAAATATTTTGTATAAAAATTCTCTCAAATAATATTAGTCCATTTTAAAATTCTATTCATACACGCTAACATTTTTGTTTATTTTTTATTCACTTTTCTCTTTTGTATTGTTAATCATTTATTGTCACGGTAAAACATATTTCACCTTTCAATTTTCATCTATTAGTCATCGTTACACACTTTTCTACTATCGATTTATACTTCTCTATTGTTTGAGGAAAAAATTGATTTTTTTCGTGTGATAACAACGTCTATCTCTACGGTCGATGAGCACTCCTCCATTATCAACCACATGTTTATCTTGAGATATATACTTTTCTGTTTACTTTTATTTTTTACGTGTAACATGAGAACTAATTGTCTAATACATTTCTTTATTGTTGGCATATACTTATCCACCGTTGGCCTAAACTTTTCTCCTTAGTGTTGTTTGTACTTTTCTAAAAAAAAAGATTTTCTTTTTTCATAGATCGATGACCATCTTTTGAAATGAAACTATCGAAAATATTATTTTTTCAATCTCAAAACATTGTTTTTGAATCTTTTTGAGTTTGTAGGTGCATATAGGAAATTTGAGAATATTGTAAAATATTCTCACAATATTCACATATATCTAGTTTTGATTAGATTTGATTATAATATGATTTGTTTTTATATCTAGAGTCTTATATTTGGGGATTATATTTTATTTTATTATTATATAATGTAAGTCTAATCTCTTGTATGAAAATCTCTCTTAAATAATACTATTTCACTTTAAAAATTCTACAATATTCTTAAAGTTTTAGTAATCACGGGAGACACCAAAAAATGCAAAACATATATATTATATTATAAAGAATACTTCAATATGACATGTTCAGATCAAGTGTCAAACAATTTGGTTGAGTGACTCTCCAAAACTAGTCAAAGAATACAGATATATCATTAATATTGAATGGATAGTTCTTAAAAAATCCCTAGCTCACATAAAAATCTATATAATCATCCCTAACAATGTACAATTCTATCTTATCTTATCTTATGGTTTTAAGTAAAATATATTTATATCATTCAATTTGTTATAGCATATAAATAAACAAAACCTATTAATTACAAAAATAGACTTTTGTGATTTGAATTTTATTTTAAAATATTTCATGATTTTTTAGCTAATGGTTCTTTGGGAACCAACAAACTTACATATAAAGTGGTTTTGTTTGTTGTGTCGTTTTGACTTATTAACCGTTAGTCCATAAATGTTTGTGGTGTCATTCAATGAATCAAGATTGTTAATCTATATTGTTCGAGGGATTAAAACTGATTATCTTCATCGTTGATTGAATGATCCTAATTTGTTATTTCTGTTTTAATAAGAGGTCTTGGATTTATTTGCACCTTCCATTTAAAGTTCTAAGTTTCGAGATTATATCAACAATTCTAATATGCAATTTGTGAAATCTATTAATGATATACTAGTGTAGAGTTTAATGTTGTTATATATATATATATATATATGAAGTGCTTTTATTTATCAATTTAATATATCATATAACAATTTAGCTTTTAGATAAAAATATCAATGATCATCAATTTTATTCTTAAAAATTCTAAATCTCATAATGGTATCAGATCACGATTGATGAATATATTTAAACTATCACCTGAAATTGAGATTCAATTTCAAATAAAAAGATAAAAACCATTATCTCGTAGACCAATGCACTCATAATCAATTGAATCTGACTAGAAAAAATATAAAGATCATAAAAAAAATGATAAACATGATGCTTGGAAATTTGAATATGCACTAACAAAAATCATAAATATTGATGCAATATGATATTAAAAATATTTGTTTTTGCATTGAAAAACATAATTTTTAAAGTTGTGATAACGCGAAATTGGAATTGGTTCGAGCACCATTGTTAAATAAAGAGCGTTGTATTTGGGGTTAGACATGGTAATACCATTCCAATGCAATGTTGGGTCACACGTACAGATGTAGGGTCAAGAATAGTGTCATCAGTGTCAACGCCAATGTGGTTAAAAAACATATTGGTCATAGTGTCAAAGTGGATACTGTGACATGCTATTAGCCATGATAATGCCATTGTAGTGCGACTTGGAGTTACAATGCGCTATGTAATTCTAACTCCAAACAATGTAACAACACAAGTGTGGCGTTGAAAATTTTGGAAAAAAACTAGCGTTTGTTCAACGCCAATGGCATTATACTAGACAACGCCATTCTAATGGGATTACATTGGTAATTATATATATATTAAAATTTCATGTTAGTTTTTTAATAAAAAATAACAATATCAATAAGCATTCAAAAATATTTTAATCCTGCAAAGTTGATTTGCGGTGTTGAAGAAGAAAATGATTCTGATGTGGATACGGATGCGGATGCAGGGGCAGGTGGAGCAAAATGCGATGACGATGAATGCAAAAACTCTACGATCGATTCAAGATCACATAGATTTATTTTGAACACTGAGATCTCGACTTAATGTTTTTTCATTTGTGCTATGTGAGTCAAGCTCATAATCTCGTGTGTAGCCATCGATGTCCCGTCGAATGATGTCTTGGTAATTTGAGACTATAATAAACCTAAATTGAATATATGTTCACATCGATTTGGATAGACGATTTGAGATAACCATGACCCTTCTCCCTCCTCCTATTGTGAAAAATTTTGTTCATTGGCAAAGAACACTAGTTAGAATTATATATATTATAATTAATAATCACAACATATAATGAATAGTACATTTATTTCGACATCTTCTGCTACTATTTTAATCTTTTGGTGGATCCATATTCCATCATGTATTTGATGGGTGAATTGGTTATTTAATTTTCTTTTTTTTTATTTAGGTTTCAAAATGGACCGATAATCTCAAAGACCAATCCATTCATCTTATAAAAAAATACTGTAAATCTTAAAAAAATCGTTCCAAAAATTTTGATAAGTGAATTGTTTCTTTAAGTTTCTATCGTATTTTTCTTTAAAAAAACTTGTATTTTCCAACAAAAATGTTATGTAGATTTTGGCTAATTTCTTAAAGTTTCATTTCTTATTAAATAATTACAAATTTAATATTTAATTAATAAATAAAAGATTGTACAAATAAAAAGATTGTATTCAATGAACAACTCATTTTTATAGAAACATAGATGACTTAGATATTTGAATAAAGAATTTAGATCTCGAGATAGACCATTCAATTGAATTTCTCGATTAGAAATAAATTAACAAATTTTTTGATATCTTTAAAAATCAATTTACGCTTTTAAATAAGCCTCGAAATATGTATGTTTTATCTCTAATATAAATAAATCATAATAATTATTTTAACATATAGATTTTGTTTTCTTACAATATTTATATATTTTTCATGATCATAGGTTTTATAGAATTTGTAGTTAGATTTTTAATATTTAGTATGTTCTTTTGGAAAATTTTGAGTATGAATTCAAAAAATTGAATTTGTAATCAAATTTTAAAATTGTCAAAAAATTGTTTGTTTGACAATTTTAAAGTTATGGTTTTGATTTAGGTTTTAGATTGAATTCTTTGTGTCCATAAAACCTAGAGTCATAGTTAAGAGTTTTGTAGAAAATTTACCAAAATATACATATTATTTATAAATAATATTTATCAACTATTTTATTAATTTCACATAAGAAATTATTATGATTATAACAATTATAATTATAACTTTAATTCTAATTATTATTACACTTATAACTATAATTCTAACAATTATAATTATAACAATTATAATAATAATATTTATCGTGTGTAGCCATCAATGTCCCGTCGAATGAAGTCTTGGTAATTTGAGATTATAATAAACCTAAATTGAATATATGTTCACATCGATTTGGATAGACGATTTGAAAAAAAATTATTAACAAATATTAAATAGTTTAAGACAAAATCAAAATCATTTAAATAATTACATCTATATATAGCTCGTTTAGTATAGCTTGGATAATTTAAGATAACCATGACCCTTCTCCCTCCTCCTATTATGAAAAATTTTGTTCATGTTCATTGGCAAAGAACACTAGTTAGAATTATATATATTATAATTAATAATCACAACATATAATGAATAGTACATTTATTTCAACATATTCTGCTACTATTTTAATCTTTTGGTGGATCCATATTCCATCATGTATTTGATGGGTGAATTGGTTATTTAATTTTCTTTTTTTTTATTTAGGTTTCAAAATGGACCGATAATCTCAAAGACCAATCCATTCATCTTATAAAAAATACTGTAAATTTTAAAAAAATCGTTCCAAAAATTTTGATAAGTGAATTGTTTCTTTAAGTTTCTATCGTATTTTTCTTTAAAAAAACTTGTATTTTCCAACAAAAATGTTATGTAGATTTTGGCTAATTTCTTAAAGTTTCATTTCTTATTAAATAATTACAAATTTAATATTTAATTAATAAATAAAAGATTGTACAAATAAAAAGATTGTATTCAATGAACAACTCATTTTTATAGAAACATAGATGACTTAGATATTTGAATAAAGAATTTAGATCTCGAGATAGACCATTCAATTGAATTTCTCGATTAGAAATAAATTAACAAATTTTTTGATATCTTTAAAAATCAATTTACGCTTTTAAATAAGCCTCGAAATATGTATGTTTTATCTCTAATATAAATAAATCATAATAATTATTTTAACATATAGATTTTGTTTTCTTACAATATTTATATATTTTTCATGATCATAGGTTTTATAGAATTTGTAGTTAGATTTTTAATATTTAGTATGTTCTTTTGGAAAATTTTGAGTATGAATTCAAAAAATTGAATTTGTAATCAAATTTTAAAATTGTCAAAAAATTGTTTGTTTGACAATTTTAAAGTTATGGTTTTGATTTAGGTTTTAGATTGAATTCTTTGTGTCCATAAAACCTAGAGTCATAGTTAAGAGTTTTGTAGAAAATTTACCAAAATATACATATTATTTATAAATAATATTTATCAACTATTTTATTAATTTCACATAAGAAATTATTATGATTATAACAATTATAATTATAACTTTAATTCTAATTATTATTACACATTTAAAATAATTTACCTTTAATAAGCAGATCCGATTTTAGATTTATCCATAGATGGTGAGTTCTTAGTGGCGCTCAGTCATTAGCTTCTGCTCCTGCTCCCACAAGCGGCAACGAGTTCTCATCATATCTTTTGGGATGATAAATGATATAGGACACAGAGAAGAATTCTTCAATTTTTTCATAATTTTAAGAATGTTTTTGTAATTTAACAATTTTTTATTTAAAATTTGATTCGAAACGCTGAAAAAATCAGTGTAACAAAATTACGATGTTATATTTTGAGTCCGGAATCCAAATTTTGACTTTAAATATTTTTTACTTAAAAAAAATCTATTAAACGAAAAAAATAATATTTAGAATTCAAATTCAAATAACCACGCCATCAATCGTTTGGAGAATCGATTATATATCACAACGTTAATGATCAAATATTAATATGGAAATCCAGAATTAAGTTGTATATTTTTTAGAACTTTGATCGGTAGTGTTTATAATGTTAAAAAAATAGGTGTATAATTATATTAAATGCACAAATAAATAAAATGATTAAGCGAGAGTTAATATATATATATATATGCATATACTTTGCTTTTTATGGGAGGTTTGTCGGACGATAACTTTTATTGTTTTCCAAATATTTAATATTAAATTTTCCATTAATTTTATTTTAAAATCTCTTTTATTCACAAAATATAAGTGTCCAAAACTAAATTAGGAAAATTGACACAAAATTAGATATCCAAAAGGTCTCTCGTTGATTTCATCTTTTAGTTAAAGATAACTACTTGTAAACTTATTAACTTTTGGTGAAAAAAAATATATTAATATAATAAAATCTCATCTCTTTAGACACATTTTTATTTCGCTAAATTCAGTATTTGAAATGATTACTATGTCGTGTGTATTAAAATATTTTTATACTGAGAAATATTTTAAAATGTGTTTTAATTAAATTATTTCATACCATATTATTCTAATGTAAAAGAAACAAAAGAGGAGAAAGAAAGAGAACACAATATTTATAAGATCTCTTTGTGTTATTGAATTTTTTAAAATTAAAAAAAAGTTTACAATTTCTACCAGTTATCGCACACTGTTTTATAATTTCGATTAATTTAATCATATTTTTTAAGATAAATTTTGAATTTCAAAATATAAAAATGTTTTTTTATGAATGAATTAAATTTAAATTTGTGTTATTTTATTTTATATCGAACAGCCAATGTAAAGTAAGGCAAACTTCTCTGGTATATTCTTAGCGATTAAGAAACATAGTGTGAGAGCCAAAAGATGCATATGCACACACATATATATATATTCATGTACATATAAAATATAATATGGCTGCTTTAGAGGAAATCAACTCTTTTATATTTTTCTTTTCCATGCACGTTGGTGAAATACAATCGTTCTTTGTGACAACTTTTATTTTTATTTATTGTACTAGGTTGAAAGCCCGCGCGATGCGCGGATGATTATATTGATAATAATATTTATCAAAAAAATACAATCTGAATATCATCTCGCATAAAATCGAATAATAATAAATAATTTTTATAAATAGAATATTATAAAAATTTATATGCAATCCATAAAAATTACATCTTTGAAATGTCAATTCATATAGTTTTTTTTTCTTCTCTGAGTTGCCCGCCGCCGAGCTGGCCTGCCGCCGTCAGGCTCTCCTCCACTGCGCACGCCTCTATGCTCGCCGTCGAAGAGCTTGTTTCCTTCGTGCTGACTACCGCCGAGCTCGTTTTCTCGAATCTGGCATCTGTCCTTGCCTTGACCGTTGTCGGTCTGTTCTTCTTCCAGAGTTTTCATTGCTCCTCGTTGGCCGCTACTCCTCGCTGGCCATTACTTCCTCGATGGTCGTTCGCCGCGGCTTCCACGCCAATAGCCGTTTGTCTGTTGTGTTGTCCGTTGTATTGCTCGGCGTGGCCGCCGTACCGAAGACCGCTATCTCCCTCATGTGAAGCAATACACATGGGTCAATTGCTGAAACACCAGATGTCAAAATCCTTCTCTTTTTAGGTCAATTTAAAGAGATGATATGGGTAGGTTAGCGAAGAGTTTCACGAATTTAAAGCGTTTTTAATGTGAATATAGAAGCCATTAAGTAAGGGGAAGAGGAAGAGGAAGAGAAAGGGAAGAGGAAGAGACTAATGAATCTGATATCAAGAGAAAATTAAATTATTTTTTTAATATTTTTGTAATGCTAATGTGAAAAGAAATTAAAAGTTGTTGCTGACGTGGAGGGCTGAGAAGCCTCCTCCTGCAACAACTTTTATATATATAATTTCAACGGAATGATTATTTTCTCTATATCATGATAAGTTTTTATCAAATATTTAAAGAGAAAATATTATAAACAATTATTTGAATGTTTGTATAATATCAAAATTGTATAATTTTATTTTTTATTTTTCTATATGAATCACCATATTATTTGAGTATGATATATATATATATATATATTCATAATTTAATTTGAAAATAGTTATCAGAAAATATATTATTATAATATAATAAATTAATCTTCTATAAAAATAAAAATACCTTATATATAATTTTAATATTTTGAAAAAAATGTATTATAAAATTTCTTATTTAAAATCTACTTGTAATATATGTATATATATATATTTGTTTTAACTAAACTGTTTATATTATCTCAAACACGTACAGTTAATATATTTTATTGGATATATTAAAAAATAGCAATATTACAAAATTAGAACAAATAAAACTAGAAGGACAAATGTCTGTTTATTATTATTAAATAATTCTTCCTTTTAGTATTGGTTTTTTTTAAAGAAAGATGATTAGTTTAATTGAAACCCTTTTTTAGCTTTAATCTTTTTGACCTCTTAGATCAATAATACAAGGTTTGGCAGTGCTTTATTGATGTTTAATCATCCACATCATACTCTATGCATATCTCTTATATATCAGTGTATGTATGTATGCTATAATAACTACATTAATTAGAAAGTTAAAGTTAAAAATTAGATTTGATATTTCAGAAACATTTAACCCAAACAGAAAAATAGTAATTCAATGAATCATCACGTGTCAAACAAAATTAAATATTTTTCTGATATTTAATTAGAGTCAAACAGATTATAGTTTTTTAAATAATTTTATTAAAAAAATATGAATCTTATAACAAGAATAAAAAAATTGATTTGAAATTTCTTAAATTTCAATTATGTTTAGTTCATTATATGTGTACAAGTTTCACTAGTAATTATTATATAATAACTATTATATACATTTTCCTAAAAACATTATCTATATGTATGTGTTAAATCTCAACTTGGTTATTGAAAGACCCACCTTTAAAAGTGTTTTTAGCCACGAATTTGTGTATAAACACTTTTGTTTGTGTATTATCTTATAAATATGAATATATAAATATGAATGAACAATGTATTTTCCAATATAAATATGTGCATATAATATATGCTGTTAAAAAAACCAGACATTGTAATTTTCATGAATTAAATGGAATAAGAACCATATAATATTAACTTAATACAATTAATTCGTTTCCTTTCCGTATTTATTAGAAAAAAAATTAATTTCTTTAGATTTTAAAAAAATAAATAATTCATAAACGCCAATGTTTTCCCTCTAAAAATGAACGGGCAAATAAGAAAATCCAACACATCTTCTCAAAAGCAAAAAAGCCAAAAAGAGATCGCACCATAGCTCGCTCTTTTCAATTTTCCGCCATGGAAGCTGACCTCGCTAAGCAATTTCCCCTTTATATCGATCTTTCTCTCTACCCCTTTCTTCTCCATCTCTTATTTCCCTCCAAAAACCCGCCGACGAAACGCCCAGGAAGAAAAAATCGACCCTTTTGGTCTGATTTCTTCTAATGTCTCACGAGATTGTTCCCGCGGATCCTATCGATGTACCCAGCACGAGCTATTCACGACCAATTTCTGGTCGGAGAGAGTCGCCTGAGCACCCGACCGGTCAGTTCACGAGGTCACTCACTTTCCGGGATCATGTTCCTGAACCCTTCGACAGTGAGAGATTGCCAGCAACTTTAGCTTCGGAGATTCAAAGGTTTCTCCGAGTTGCAAATTTGGTTGAGTCTGAGGAACCTCGTATTGCTTATCTATGTGCGTTTTTTGATACCCTAATTTTGTTCCATTTTTGCTGATTTTGAAAATTTTAAAAGATGGGTTTCTTGCTCAAGAATTATAAGTGAAGACTCAAGTTCTGATATTTTTTCCCCATTTTGGCAATTTTTTTTTCTTGTAGGCCGTTTTCATGCTTTTGAGATAGCACATTACTTGGACAGGAACTCTACCGGAAGAGGTGTTCGACAGTTCAAGACTTCTCTTCTCCAAAGGCTTGAACAGGCGAGTGATCAGAATGAAGACATGATTATGATCATTCCGAGTAGTTTATGAATTTGGTAAACACTCAATTCAATTCTGATTTTGGGTCTTTGATTATCTGTAGGACGAAGAGATTACCATAAGGAAAAGAAAGGAAAAGAGTGATGTACGTGAACTGAAACGAGTATATCACGCTTACAAGGAATACATTATCAGACATGGAGCAACATTCAATTTAGACAATAGGTAATCTTTGTCCCTACTCTTATGTTCCATCTCAACATGCCAGAGCTATTCTTGGATTTGTCTTTTTTTTAATATCTCCTAATGTCTGTAGTCAAAGAGAGAAGTTGATAAATGCACGTCGAATTGCTTCGGTTTTGTATGAAGTTCTAAAAACAGTCACAAGTGCAGCCGGTCCTCAGGTTCCTGTTTTCCCTTTATAGAAAGTGTGTTACTTAGGCTTCTGTTTCTGCAAAATTGTCAATTGAACTTGAAGTTGTGATTTCTGATAGGCCATTGCAGAAAGAGACAGTATTCGGGCAAAATCTGAATTTTATGTGCCATATAACATTCTTCCTCTTGACAGAGGAGGGATGCATCAAGCAATTATGCAGCTGCCTGAGGTATACACATATATAATGTCAAATGGAACACTGAGTTGTATATGTATTCTTTTGGTTTCTTTCCCTTAAATTTATTTAGTTTACCTCGCTCATTATGATTTTTCATCGACATCATAATATCAATCTATTTTTTTTTCATGTTGTGAACTCATTTATGTTGTAAAATGCAGATTAAAGCGGCTGTAGCGATTGTACGTAACACTCGTGGTTTGCCTCCACCAGAAGAGTTTGAGAAGAATCAGCCTTTCGTTGATTTATTTGAGTTTCTATATTACGCATTTGGGTTCCAGGTATTTCTATAAGAGTTTAAACCTGTTTCATTAAGACAGAAATAGCTATCTAGTGGGCATCTCTCAATTAACTTTGACATATTTCAGGAAGGAAATGTTGCAAATCAGAGAGAGCATCTTATTCTACTCCTCAGTAACACCATTATACGGCAGCCGCAGAAGCAGACTTCAGCCCCAAAGGTGCCACACCGTTTAATTGAATTTCCGAGGCCTTCATATTTGAAATGACATTAATTTATTGTTGTAACCAGACGGGCGATGAAGCTGTTGATGCGCTGATGAAGAAATTCTTCAAGAACTACACAAACTGGTGCAAATTTCTTGGGAAAAAGAACAATATCAGGTAAACACTACATTAGCAATTTTCAGAATCTTTTTCCTCATCCATCCACATTTAATATTATATGGCTTTACTGTACATTTATCTCTAACTTGCTGTATTGAAATTGCAGGTTACCATATGTTAAGCAAGAGGCTCTACAGTACAAAACACTGTACATAGGACTCTATCTTTTGATATGGGGAGAGGCTGCAAATCTGAGGTTCATGCCAGAGTGTCTTTGTTATATTTTCCACCACGTAAGTCAAATGAGTTATGTTTATAGGTTTTGGTGTTTTTTCCGCTGATATGCTTCACATTCACAACAATACTGTCAATGCTAATTCAGATGGCATATGAACTGCATGGAGTTTTAACGGGTGCTGTTAGTATGATAACTGGGGAGAAAGTCAAACCGGCATATGGAGGAGGGCACAATGTTTTTCTTGAGAAAGTGGTTACCCCAATATACAATGTTATCGAAAAGGTAGTAAAACTGGCCGATTTAGCTTATAGCTTAGCTCAAGAACAAGTGTCTAATTGTGAAGAAAAATCTTCAGGAAGCTGCCAAGAACAAGAATGGGACTGCAGATCATTCTACTTGGAGAAATTATGATGACCTTAATGAGTACTTCTGGTCAGAACTTTGCATTTTCAGTGAATTGCATCTCTTTGATAATATATCATCAGTGTTTGAAGTCATAAACATAGCTAATCATATCCGTTATGCCTTCCAGGTCTATTGAATGCTTTGAAATAGGTTGGCCAATGCGTGATAACCACGATTTCTTCTGTCTAAAATCGCCAGAAAAAATCAAACCAGCAAAATGCCGAGGGATTTTTAGATCATCAAGGGAGTCAAAGAAAACAGATGAGGAAATTGAGGATGATGAAGAACAAGGGGTACATATCTGTAACTTATGGAACTTTTCCCACCATGATTTCACATTCGCATGTGCACAATAAGTAACCTAAGGGATAGTGGATGCTTTATTCATCAATAGCAGCTTCATTCGTGTCTTACCGGTATGGTGATCCTAGCTTGTTGAGGAGACTATGGAGCATTTTATTGCTTATGCCTAAGTAAGCCCATTATTCAAGTAAATCGAAATGGTCATTCTTTTTGTTTCTTTAAGTAATTAGTGCTTCCGCAGCCAAAACACGAAACAGGAGGCCTTTAATACCTCACGCTGTCACCAGGCTAAAGTTCACATACTTAGCAAGTGCATGGTTTTTGTTATTTGAACAACAAGTTCCAGTTGCATGTGACTGAGACCACATAGATTGATATTTCCTTTAGTCATGCAATGTTTTTATTCTTTCAGGCTCTTACCGATGAACAAAAGGAACAAAATGAACAAAAGGAAGCAACTTGGCTTGGAAAGACAAATTTTGTAGAGATTCGTTCATTCTGGCAGATATTCAGGAGCTTTGACAGAATGTGGAGTTTCTTTGTTTTGTCACTACAGGTTCCACCTCTTCTGATCTTTTAACCCTTTCCCTTTTAAAATCCATGCAGTTTGTTTATAACCACACAATTAAAATTATTGTTTCAGGCGATGATAATTATGGCATGTCATGGTGTGGAATCTCCCTTCCAAATGTTTGATTCTGTAATATTTGAAGATGTTATGAGTATTTTCATTACGTCAGCCATAATTAGACTTATACAAGGTCTGGAACAATTTCCCAAACACATATACATACTAAGATAAGAATACTTATTGCTAATATTCAGAAACTTTGTTGTTACAGCAATTCTTGACATAATCTTCACATGGAAGGCAAGAAACACTATGCAAATCTCTGAAAAGAAGAAGCAACTGGTGAAGCTGGGTTTTGCTGTGCTGTGGACTATTATTCTTCCAGTGCTTTATGCTCATTCAAGAAGGAAGTACATGTGCTATTTCAAAAATCTCAAAACCTTGCTCGGGGAGTGGTGCTTTTCTCCGTATATGGTTGCAGTCACCATATACCTAACAGGAAATGCAATCGAGTTAGTCTTGTTTTTCGTTCCCGTCATCAGCAAATACATCGAGATTTCCAACCACCGCATCTTCAAGGCCTTGACTTGGTGGGAACAGGTAAATCACTTCTGAGTTTTTATTCCTTCTGTGCAATTAATTCCTTCTCTCGAGCTTTGTCACACATTGATGCTTTGACCCTTTTGCTTTCTCTAATCGATTTCACATTGTGATCTTAAACTTTGCTCTTCCAATATTCATTCAATAACCTTACAATCTAAATTATCCTGGACTTGATGTCTTTCTGCAGCCCAGGTTATATGTTGGGCGTGGAATGCAAGAAACTCAGGTTTCACAGTTCAAGTACGTCTTATGTTATTTTCGACTGCATTACTATTATTCAATTTCATTTCCTCTAAAGTTTCGAGTTCCATTATTGTGCAGATACACCCTCTTTTGGATTTTGGTACTCCTAAGCAAATTCGTTTTCAGCTACGCATTTGAGGCAAGCATAAAGAATAATCCTGCAATTTCAGAATGGGTGTTATTAATGGTGATTTGGGGTTTTCTTATCAAACCAGTTTGTAACATTCATTTTGGTCTCCAAGTGCAGATAAAGCCTTTGATAGAACCTACACGGATGATAATGAATGTTGGCGTGCGAAATTATGAATGGCATGAAATTTTTCCAGAAGGTATACCCTAATTATATAGATTGCTTGTAGATAAGCATTCATTTCGTTAGAGGGCACTAAGAGAAACAATTTCTGCTTCTGCAGTGAAGAGCAATGCTGCTGCCATTGTTGCAGTATGGGCCCCGGTCATTGTGGTGAGTAATCCATAAAGTGATCAGTAAGCTACGAACCATAAATCCGACAAGTCTACAAATTGTGAGAAAAGGAGCGTTGATCACTACCATTTTGTGACACTCAAGGACTAAATTTGAATTTTCAGGTCTACTTCATGGACACCCAAATATGGTATTCGGTTTTCTGTACAATCTTTGGGGGACTGTATGGAATTCTGCATCATCTTGGTGAGGTAAAACACACATTCTGTAGTTGCAACCTTTTGTACATGTATGTTGTTTCTGGTCACATTGTTGCAGCTTCACACTAACATCTTGATTATTACTGTTCAGATTCGGACGCTGGGAATGTTGAGAGGCCGATTTCACACTTTGCCTTCTGCATTCAATATTTCCCTTATTCCGCGTTCTACAAAAGATGAGAAAAAGAGACAACAGAAAGGTCTTTTCCCCTTCAACTTTGGCAGGGTAAGAAGCTCTATGAGCAGTTCATTTATAGAAGCAGAAAAAGTTGATTATACAAGTTGCATGTATTTAGCTGGAAGCAATCTAGTTCTTATGGAAAACCTGATGTACTCTTTTTTCAGGTCCCCGAGGCCGAGAAAAATAGTATGGCGAAGTTTGTCTTGGTCTGGAACCAAATTATTAACAGTTTCAGATCAGAGGATCTGATAAGTAACAGGTAAAAAAAAATCCATTTCTTGTATTGTCTACATGTAAAGTTTGACTCATTCAGGTATTAGCAAATGACTAAACATTTTCCCATCAGGGAAATGGATTTGATGATAATGCCAATCTCATCAGAACTATTATCTGGGATGGTTCGTTGGCCCATTTTTCTCCTTGCAAACAAGGTACTTTTCTTATGAATGCTCTTAACAATGTTTTTTTTTGAGGATTTCAGTTTATCGGTAAATATAGCTGCCACATCTTACTAGTTTTCAACAGCTCTGAGCATTGCAAAAGATTTTGACGGGAAGGATGAGGGTCTTTACAGAAGGATTAGAAAGGACGAGTACATGTATTATGCAGTAAAAGAATGCTATGAATCTTTGAAGTACATTCTTCAGATTCTCGTTATCGGTGATCTTGAAAAAAAGTAAGGCTCTATAACACTGCCGTTAGTTACTCAGTACTACTGCATCTTCTGTTGGCATCACAATTTGTATTGTTGTTCCTGTTTTAGGATTATATCCTGCATAATAAATGAGATAGAGGAAAGCATCAGACAGTCGAGTTTGCTTTTGGATTTTAAGATGAGTCAGCTCCCAGCCTTGCATGAAAATTGTATTGAGTTGGTTCAACTTCTGGTAATCACCGTATACCTACTCAAAATCAGATTTAAGACAACAATTGTTCCCTTCCTAAAGCAAAGTCACACTCTGATGGGTATTTCCAATTTGTGCATTTATTGTTCAATGTTTTCCAGGTCGAGGGAATCGAGGAACAACATGTTTCCCAGGTAGAGAGAATCGAGGAGCAGCATGGTAAAGTTGTGAAGGTTCTTCAGGATATCTTTGAGCTTGTAACAAATGATATGATGGTACATGGTGACAGGTCAGTGGGAATAGAGGTTAACTTGGTGTTATTTTAGTCATGTCTTTGTGAAGGAATGAACAAGTTTGATAATTTGCTTGATCTTATTTTTGGTGTCTTTAGAATTCTGGATTTGCTAGACGCTCACAAGGAAACAGAGGAAGAAGAAGATTTTTTTGTGAGAATAATAGAACCACAGTTGTTTGAATCCTACGGCGAAAAGAAATGCATTCATTTTCCTTTGCCAGATAGCAGTTCTTTGAAGGAACAGGTACCTGATGTGATTTCTGATTTGCCCAGTTGGTTTGGATTCTTTGTTAGAATCTCTGTTTTAAGTACTCTCTAAATGCCTCGATCCCGTGAATATGATTGAACTCCCTGAGATTACTTCATTCCTTTTGGCAGATCCAGCGTTTTCTTTTATTGTTAACCGTCAAAGATAGTGCAATGGACATACCAGCGAACTTAGACGCTCGGAGGCGAATTTCTTTCTTTGCTACTTCACTTTTCATGGATATGCCAGCTGCTCCGAAAGTACGGAATATGCTGTCGTTCAGGTCTGCCTTTCCAACTTTGCATTTGATGATTTACCATCTAAAATGATTTAATTATCCAAAAAAGAAGCATCTGTTCAATCATAATGTAATGAGTAACACTTTTGGTTGCAGTGTTATGACTCCACATTACCAAGAAGACATTAATTTTTCAGTGAAAGAACTGCACTCCAGCAAGTCTAGCGTGTCAATAATCTTTTATATGCAGAACATCTTTCCAGGTAATTCTCAGCAACTGTTCATTTTGACTGATATCTCTCTTGATTGCTCATGTTTCTGAGTTATGTATATTTTTTTTTTCCTGTTAGATGAATGGAAAAACTTTCTGGAGCGAATGGGATGTGAGAACTTGGATGCAGTAAAAGATGAGGGTATAGAAGAAGAGCTTCGAAAATGGGCGTCTTTTCGTGGACAAACATTGAGCAGAACGGGTGAGAAATGCTATCATATGTGCAACTTGCCTAATTTTCTTATCAACTATCTTTTACATCGAGTCTTATCAAATTCATTTTGTTCATGCATAACAGTCCGTGGTATGATGTATTACCGTGAAGCACTTAAATTACAGGCATTCCTTGACATTGCAGATGATGAAGGTATTGCTATTCGGTCCATACCTTGATTTGTTCGGTCCAAGTTACTGAAATTTACAAAATGTGGCTGAACTTTTTCTGTTCTAGATATTCTTGAAGGATATGACGATGTGGAAAGAAGTAACCGTGCTTTAGCAGGGCAATTAGATGCATTAGCAGATATGAAATTTACGTATGTTGTTTCTTGTCAAATGTTTGGAGCCCAAAAATCCTCTGGTGATCCCCACGCACAAGACATTCTCGACCTGATGATAAAGTAAGCTTCCATTTACATATACCACCGAAAATCATTGAATGGCCATTGATCTTGGTTCATTCTTCAGGCAAATCATACATGCATTCCTAATGGTATTTATGCTATTATTGCATTTAGGTACCCATCTCTCCGTGTTGCATATGTTGAGGAAAGAGAAGAAATTGTTTTAGATAATCCAATGCCGAAGAAGGTTTATTATTCGATATTGGTTAAAGCTGTTAATGGTTTTGATCAGGTATCAAAGTTTTTCATGTTTTCTCACTGTTCTTGAGTATTATTTATGCAATGTGAACTTCAACATGAACTTGGTTTTGGTTTTGACATTCAGGAAATTTATCGTATCAAACTTCCTGGACCGCCAAACATTGGAGAGGGTAAGCCTGAAAATCAAAATCATGCCATAATTTTTACACGCGGTGAAGCACTTCAAACAATTGACATGAACCAAGTAATGCTTTTGCCTCTTTGGTTTATATGATACTTAGGCTTAAGAACAAGTTTGGGGTTCTAAAACTTTCTTTACTATTCCCAGGATAACTATCTGGAAGAAGCTTTCAAAATGAGAAATCTTCTTCAAGAATTTCTTCGTAAACGTGGAAGAAAACCTCCGAGAATTCTGGGTTTAAGAGAACATATATTCACCGGAAGGTTCGTTCTACACGTGCAAACGAATACACATATTCTGCGGCCATGGCTATAAGCTAAGAACTAACAAATTTCTGATATTGCAGTGTTTCTTCTCTAGCGTGGTTCATGTCATATCAAGAGACCAGTTTTGTCACAATTGGTCAAAGACTTCTAGCTAATCCTCTCAGGCAAAATTCTGAATCCCAATACTTACTATATCACAGTTTCTCTTTGCTGAAGCCATTAAATACTTATATTCTATCTTCTCGATTGATACACAGAGTACGTTTTCACTACGGACATCCTGATGTCTTCGATAGGATATTTCACATTACAAGGGGTGGTGTGAGCAAAGCTTCAAAAACCGTTAATTTAACCGAGGACGTTTTTGCTGGTACGAAACTCATTCTTTACGGAACTTATCAATAATATTGTAAACTGAAGAGTTATTGCTACTTACATCAGTCTTGATATCTTGTAGGATTCAATACCACCTTACGAAGGGGGTGCATAACGTACCACGAATACCTCCAAGTTGGAAAAGGTCGTGACGTTGGCCTAAACCAGATTTCAAAGTTTGAAGCCAAGGTAGCCAATGGAAACAGCGAGCAAACGATAAGTCGTGACATATATCGTTTAGGACAACGGTTTGATTTCTTCAGAATGATGTCCTGTTATTTCACAACAATTGGGTTTTACTTCAGTAGCATGGTAATGTCCATGAAACTTTTCTGACTCATCAAGTTTCAGGTTTCAGTTGTGGGGTGAGCTCTAATATCCATTGAAATTTGTACAGATTTCAGTGATTGGGATATATATTTATCTCTACGGACAACTATACCTCGTTCTCAGCGGGTTGCAGAAAACACTTATCCTCGAGGCTAAAGTGAAAAACATCAAATCATTGGAAACAGCCCTTGCCTCCCAGTCTTTTATTCAGCTAGGTCTCTTGACAGGCTTACCAATGGTGATGGAGATTGCATTGGAGAAAGGATTTCTCACGGCCCTTCAAGATTTCGTCCTCATGCAACTTCAACTTGCTGCATTCTTCTTCACTTTCTCTCTAGGAACAAAAACACATTACTATGGTAGAACTATTCTCCATGGAGGTGCCAAATACAGACCAACTGGGCGTAAGGTCGTGGTGTTTCATGCCAGCTTTAGTGAGAATTACAGATTATATTCCAGAAGCCATTTCGTCAAAGGGTTTGAGCTTGTCATTCTTCTGATTGTGTACGAGCTGTTCAAGCGAACTTCTCAAAGCAACATGGCTTTTGCATTGATCACTTTCTCTGTCTGGTTCATGTCACTCACTTGGCTTTGTGCTCCATTTCTTTTCAACCCTTCTGGTTTTTCCTGGGAAAACATTGTTGATGATTGGAAAGATTGGAACAAATGGATTAAAGAGCAAGGTGGGATCGGGATTCAGCAAGACAAGAGTTGGCAATCATGGTGGAATGACGAACAAGCCCATCTTCGTGGCTCTGGTTTGGGCGCTCGCTTCTTAGAGATATTTCTATCTCTCAGATTCTTCTTATACCAGTATGGTTTGGTTTATCACCTTGACATTACCCAAAGCAATACGAATATCATCGTCTATGCACTTTCATGGGTCGTGATTATCGCCATCTTTCTCACCGTAAAGGTAACATTTTACGTTAGTTTCTTCCCCGAATTCAAAACTAGACATTAAAATGCTCATTCATTTTTTCGCTACTGCAGGCCGTGGCATTGGGGAGGCAACTCTTCAGCACAAGAAAACATCTTGTCTTTAGATTCTTCAAAGTCTTTATCTTCCTCAGTATCCTAACTGTCATAATCACACTATCAAAAATATGTCAACTTTCTCTGAAAGACCTTATAGTCTGCTGCTTAGCCTTCTTGCCCACTGGTTGGGGCTTGATTCTGGTACATAATCATAACATTCAAAGTTCATTGTTGTGTATAAGACCAGAACATAAACCCTAGTTTCTTCTGACATGTTTTCTATGTTGTTGCAGATCGCACAAGCTGTTAGGCCAAAGATTGAAGACACTGGTTTGTGGGAGTTCACTCAAGTTCTTGCCCGAGCATATGATTATGGAATGGGCGTTGTTCTGTTTGCACCAGTGGCTATTTTGGCATGGCTTCCTATAGTTTCCGAATTCCAAACACGCTTTCTTTTCAACGAAGCATTTAACAGAAGATTGCAGATTCAACGAATTCTTGAGAGGAAGAAGAAGAAGAAGAATAGATGATTGCATTCTGCTCTATCTTTATCTGCTACTATATTTTAGCTTTGTACAGATGTGACTTTCATATGTTTTTTTTGTTGTGTAAAAGCCGATTCATAGAGACATTATTTGGTAATAAAAGAAATAGAAAAAGAACAAATCCATTTCATCCAATACATCTGTGGTTGAACCTTTGGGCTTAACTGCGATTGCACTTGCGTTTGGCGTTTTGTTTCATTTTGTCTAAATGGTGGAATCGTTGCATTTGCGGACGACTGCGACTAGAAGCTAATGGTAAAAAATTATTGCGATTGCGTTTTGAACAAAATTACCAAAATAGATAATTAATAAAAATTAATTTATTTAAATTTTTTTGTTTAGTATATATTTTTAATTATAATTTTTAAATATTTGAAATAAATTTAAACATTTAAAAATATGTAAATATACTATATATATATATACTATTAATATAAATTATAATAGAAATATGGAAGAGATAAAAGAAAAACACGAAGGGGTTTTGGTAATTTTATTCAAACGCACAAAAACACAAATGTAACGCAATATAATTTTAGATTTTAAAATCTGCGTTTCGGTGCGTTTCCAAACGACTGCCACTCTACCAGTCGGTTTTAATATCGCCTGGAGTTACCAAAAACGCAATCACCGCGTTTGCATTTGATTGCGACTCCATCGGTCAGGCCAAAAACTACAAGAAGGTGATTCAGGCGAAGATGGACTGAGTTTTGAGGCTAATGGATTCCAAAACAAGAAGAGGAAGCAAGAACTTGTCCTAAGGGCTGTACAAGGATTCCGAAAATCTTGTAATAAACACACAACTACATTAATTTACACGTTACAATACCTAATTTCAGCAAAATCAAATCCCACCCTTCACTTGATTTTTTTTATACTTAGCCATTTTTCACTTGAGATGACACACTTTCATTCTCTTCAACGCCTTCAGTAGTGCTGTTCTTGTTTGTAGTTTCCAAATCTTCTACCTTTTCTTTCTCTTCTTTCACCACATTACCATCACTAAGATCTGTCTCCGGGCTCAATGATGACTTTACATGATCATTTTCACTTTTACTGATGATATTTCTTTCAGTTTTACCAGTTCCTGGTGATCCCGTCGGCTCTGCAGATACGTCATCATCGGAATATTCAGAGTCAGAATCAGACTCGGTCTCAGATTCCGCGATAATATCTCTAGATTTCTTTGATCCTTTACGTGAAAACGCATGCTTTATATGCCTTGCAGACTTCTCAGCATGCTTCAATAAGCTCTTGGCGACATCTTTCACGTGTCCCTTGCGTTGATTTTCTAACGAACATCCATCAGGACTCGAAGCTTCGCCTTTTGGAGTCCTACTCGAAAGAGGTCCCGAAAGATTATCTTCAACGATGAACTTTACCCCGATATCCTTTTGATTTAAAGCCTTTACGTTGATACGAGGAGATTGGAAATCCTCCTCGACATTTCCAGTATTACACTCCTCCTTTTTGCCACTCCTGTTAAACACTAAACTTATTCTCTTCAAGCTCCTACCGACTAACTTTATCGGGTTCTTCGAGTCTTGATTTTCATCAGTGCTGCTGCTTTCGTTGTTAGGCGAAGAACCCGACATAGTATCGTTCGAAACTCTTCGTATTTGATTATCAAGACGTCTATCCTTTCCTTTTCTTGGCTCCCAAATCTGTGTCACTTCACTTCCAGGTTGATGAACCCAAATTCCAGTATTCTCTTGCCCTTCAATGTTAATCGGTTCAAAATTATCCTGAACCCTCGGAGATTTTTCAGACACAACTGACGAGAAAGAGCCTTTATTTGTCGAATCAGAGGCAAAAGAATTCCGTATGTATTCCTTGTCGTCTATTGAAGCTCTTCCATCGAAGAAATCGTCATTCCACTGTTAGAAAAGAATCATCAAAGTCATGTATAATGAATCTAAACATCATGTTCATAACAAAAAAAGGATTTACCTTTGCATTGTCCTCGAGCACGGTTATAGCAAGATGCAGCCTCCCCATTTTAATGTTCTGAAGAGGTAACCACATATCATGTCTTTGACCGCCTCTGAGTTCTGCAATGTTTATCGAACATTCGCTGCACGTGCGATAAAAAACGAAACACGAAACCATAAGAAACAGTCGTACCAATGTACCATTGACAGTAAGGTTTAGGACAAACCCGAGGTTGTCATCAACAAATCTGTCTTTGTCTCTAACTTCGATGTTAAGTATGTTCTGAGATTCCCATGTACAGATTGGTATCTTGAACTCTTCATGCCATTTGGGAGCCAATGTTTTCTTTTGTATCTTCGTTTTAAATCGGTAGTGACCGAGCTGGCCTTTCACATAAGGATCAGCTAAACCTAAACCACAGTATATCCCGTAATTCATTACGAAGTTTCTTTTTTAACTAAAGCACGAGAAAATGGTTCGTCAAGAGATATCCGACGACTAACCATTCAGATCCGAGGGTTTAATATCAGATGCTTCAACAACTTCAACAAGGGCATGTGCCAGAGGTTCCTTCTCATCAACAAAGAACCAATTTTCTGCAGTCAAACATGCAAAAAAAGTGAAATCATGTGGACTGATTAAGTGATACATTAAGAGATACCGATGATTGAAGCGAAGGGAAAGCATAACGGTTAGAGGGTAACAACATAATTATACGATGTGTCAAATACAGGTTTGGACTAACTAATCCCAAAAACTAGCTTAGTTTAAGAGTTTAGGATTGCCCAACACTATTTATCTATATATATATATATATATGAAATCAAGGTCCGTATCTTTAGCCGATGTAGAACAATACATCACAACGCTCCCCTCGCACCTGGGTTCGATCCTGAAGCGTAAACACAATCGAGGACCCAACATCGGTATATTAAAATCGGGACGAACTTGGCTCTGATACCATGTCACATATAAGTTTGGACCTAACTAATCCCATAGCTAACCCAACACCATATATATGCGTATATATGAGACCAAGGTCCATATCTTTAGCCAATGTGGGACAATACATCACAACAATTTGACCATCCGGCAAATTAGTTTACCTGATTGTGGACTAACAAATTTCTCCATATCGACAACCAGCATATTTGGCTGCAACAAAAATCATTGCAAACGAAAGAAAGGTTGTTCAGATGGAACCATCAAGCGCTCGGTGTTGGTTACAAAAAACGCATAAAGTAACGAGTAACGATAGATTCACCTCGACAAGGGTCTGCTCAAATGCAACAGAGAGAAGTTTGTCCTGAGAGAGAAGAAAAAAGAAATGAAAGGAGTGTTAAATTTGGGAGATCTTTCAGAATATCATTATGTGTTTCAGATAACTTACTAGCCATCCAGCAATCCCGGGAAGCACAGTAACGTCAAGCCCATGAGTAAATATTGGTTTTACGGTCATCTGAAAATAAGGTGGCTCTGCAAAACACACGCGTAGTCGTCCCAAGAAAGGCCACCGACGAAGGAACTTCACTCCAACCAACACCTTCATAAATTAAGCCAAATATAGGTAAATTTGCTAGGTAAATTTGTCATGACATAGGTAAATTTGCTACCTTTCCTTCCACATGCATTCCTGTCAAATGTAACTTTGCCCACATCCCAAATCCAAGTCTTTTTCTCAATTTCACAGCAAGTATTGCACTCATATCATCTGCTGTCAGAAAATTCATTCCAAGTTCCAGGACCTGCAAATACTCCACAGTATAAATTCTACTTCTGGCTTCAGCTATACATTTCGAATCCTAACAGTCAAAATGATAAATTTACATATTATACCAAATGATCATCGCCCGTACATTGGCGAAGCACTCTAATATCCGTCAACATAGGCGGGTTTCTTCCCAAATAGAGATGCTGTACAACAGCTTTTTTCTGCACATGCATTATATAGAATAATGGTGTCATTGCTAATCAAAAGTTTCTTTTTTAGGAAGGTAACTCAAACGTAAGTAACCTAGTAATCTCCTAGAGATCAATACGAGGCTTGAAAAGATACTAAAAGAAAAATAAGAAGCATATGATAATGACAAATGTAAAGTCAGAAAGAGGAATCTATGAGGAATCATACAGCGGTCCAAGGTCTATACTTCTCCAAGAACCAAGGTATTATAGGGAGTAGAATCTTCTGAGAAGCAATTTGTTCCATACATATTGGCCATATCATCTCCATAGCATGATTCAACCATCGCACTGATTCAGAATCCGACAGAACCTGAAAGAACAAAGAAATTTGCTTTTGGTTCAGTCAAGCTTCTACTTCTAGAACATAACTTCAACGAATCAAATATCTTTGGGCTCAATCAAGAAATTGGGTTTAACAGATAAAACGTAAAATTTGAGAGAGTATAATTACCCTTCTCTGGTTAGCTTGTTTCCTCTCTTCAAACTGCAATTTTTTTCTCAATCTCATAACATACCGTTGATGAACCTGAGAAACCAATAAAACCCCAAGAATTCATGAATCAATCCATAAATTTTAGACAAATAACCAAGAGGAACATGAACTGAGAGAAGCAAAACATTACCAAATAGAGATAAATCAGAGCGAGGAAGTAGAAAAAGGCATGGGATCTATTCAAGGAAGAGAGAATCCAGAGGAAAAGCAACACAATCACCACATGATGGATCGGTGAGGACTCCATTATACTTGTACCCAACTCTTCTCTTGTTCAGAGCCGGTAAAACCCAGAAGAAATAACCCGAGAAATGATCGAAAGATTCTTGCTTTCTCCGCCGAAAGATGAAGTACCCAACTCAGAAAATCATCGAAACTCGACTCGGTCGGTCGGAAGATGAAAGCAAAAGAAACACCCACTGATGACCCCAAAAACAACGAACTGTTATTGTCCTTTATTGGATCTTCTATGTTTCCTCGTATATTTTGTGCTTTTGTTTCGTTTCCGAAAGAGAATAAATGAAGTTTTTGTCGATCTGTTTCTAAAATGCTGTCGTGTTAATGCAGTCGAGTCAGTTTCTTCATCAGAAAATTAAAAGTAAAATAATGTGACAGGCTTTCGAAGCATGTTCTTCCGAAAAACTCCTGAGAGTCGAAACGCGTTGAGTTCGGGGGAATGCAACGTGTTAGGCACGTGTGAGAGCAGATACAGCGGGACCCACGATGAGGCTTTATCTGTTCAGTGGATCAGTTAAAATGATCTATAGACTGTTGACTAATAACTGTTAATTAGTGGACGGCTAGGATTCCCTTTGAAGTCTACCGTATTACATATTCTTTCTGGTTCTAAAGTCATGTTTCCCATTTCGATTGGATCGTTGAAGGGAATATGATTGAGATCCTGAATTGAATTTGCTTTTTTTCCTAGTTTACACTCATGCTTTAGACAGATAATTGTAAATAAATGTATAAATGTTACATATTTTAAAATATGACAATACGAATTATTACACCTTATAATTTTTGTAACTACAACATTAACATATATTATTTGTATTGCGAGGTTATTATCATCACTGATATTGATTATTTTAAACCACTTTTGATTGTAACTCTTGATACTGGTATATATATAACTACAACAGAACGGTATTATGTTTCAATCGACGAATATGTAGAAAATATTTTTTTGTTTTTTTGATGATCACGAAATGGGGTATTTGCCGAAATATACGATGTAAACACTTCTTGATGCAAAATTATTTCGATCACCTCCCCAACAACATCACTGAATACGTACAAAGAAAGTGAGTTTGCGGTAGAGAAGAAGAGGCCTTGTTGGCGTGTTCCTGCAAGATAACGCAACACTTGCTTGGCTGTTTGCCAGTGAACATAAATAGGAACATGCATAAACTGAGAGAGACGATTTACGGCAAAACTCAGATCGGGTCTGGTCAGAGACAGATATTGTAGACTCCCAAACAATCATTCTGTACCCGGTGGGATCAAATAGTGGATCACCTGAGTCAAGAGTGAGTCGAGCTATTGAGGTCATTAGTGTCGAAACAGATTTGGAACCAAGCATGTCAACTCGTTGAAGAATGCCAGTAACATATTTGTGTTGAGAAAGAATAAGGTCGGTTGTGCGAGTAACTTCCATGCCGATTGAAAGTAGTGTAAATCACCCAATCTTTGAGAGAGAACCTGGCTGCAAGAGATTGAATGAAGGTATGAACCGAGGTTGAGTTGCTACCGGTAATAATGAGATCATCGACATAGATAAACACAAATAAGCTTTCGGTGCCACCATGTTGAATGAAGAGAGATTCATCAGCAAGGGAGTTCATAAAATTCTGAGATACCAAATACTGTTGAAGCTGAAAATACCATGCGCGTGGAGCTTGCTTGAGTCCATATATGGCTTTCTTGAGTTTGCAAATATGAGTAGGTTGATTACGATAAAAAAAGCCCGGGGGTTGCGATATGTACATTTCCTTGGAGAGATTACCTTGAAGAAAGACATTGTTGACATCCAATTATCATAGAGACCAACCACGAGAAACATTGATACTCAACACGAGTCTGATTGTGTTGGTTTTAACGACCGAACTAAATGTTTCATGGAAGTCCACTACAGGGCATTGATAAAAACCCTTAGCAACCAAGCATGCCTTAAAGTGATCTACGGATCCATCAGGGTTTCTCTTTATCCGAAAAACCCAATTGCAACCAACAATATTTTTGAACTTCACCCAGAGGTACGAGATCCCAAGTCTGATTTCAAACCAACACATCAAATTCATCACTCATAGCTCGTCACCACAAAGGATTCTTGAGAGCTGTTGTGTGAGTAGTAGGTTCAATATTCTGCAAAGAACTGGAAACATTATAAGACAACTTCTTGTTTGGTTTGGCAATGTTGTTCTTCCCACGTGTGATAATCGGATGAATATTCTGAGCAGGTTATGGCTGAGGAGCATCATCCGAGTGCTGTGAGGAGATCATGTCCAAAGATATATCCGACTGAGTTTGCAAGGAGTCTGATGGTGAGGGATCATTGCTCGGAGTATCAGGTGATGGAGTAACGAGGACCTTAGGCACAGATGGTAAAATGAAGACAACCAGTTGACATGAGGTAGAAGAAGAAATGGTGGACTCAGATGATTGTGAAGATGAAGAAAATGGACTCGGAAAGTGACGATGAAGATCACAGTATGGCAGAACATGTTCATGGAACTGAACATGACGTGAAACAAATATACGAGATTTGAGGGGATCGAAACATAGATAGGCACATTGTGTGGGTGAATAGCTAAGGAAGACACTTAGGGTGGAGTAGGTTGAAGTTTGTGAGCAGAGTATGGTCGAAGCCACAGATAACAGAGACACCCAAAGACACGAAGCTTACTATAGTTCGGTAGGACCCGAGAAAACATTCATAAGGTAACGAGTTTGAAAGGATGGGAGTTAGCATTCGGTTAATGAGATAGATGGTTGCGGTGAAGGCATAAGTCCATAAATGAAAGGGTAGAGACGCGTGCATGAGAAGAGAAAGATCGGTTTTGATAATATGTCGATGACGTCGTTCAGAGATGCCGTTATACTCGAGAGTGTGTGGAGGTGTTGTGAAATGTGATACCCCATGAGACGCAAGGAAAGGAGCAAGTGGAATGTATTCACCTCCATTGTCACTATAGAGGGTTGTGATTTTGGTTTGGAAATGAGTTTCAACGAGTTCATTGAAGTGGGTGAAGGTAGAGTGAACATGTGATTTTTGTTTGAGCGGAAATGGCTAAGAGTATCTTGTAAAATAATCAACAAATATAACATAATTTTTGAAACGATCTGTTGATATTACAGGTGAGGTCCAAACATCGGAAAAGATTATTCCAAAGGGTCGAGTTGAAGTAAGAGAAGACATGAAGAAAGGAAGTTTATGACTTTTATTGCTCGAACATGAATTGCATAACAAAGTAGTGGAAGACAACGATAACAACAATGAAAACTTAGAGATTATTTGACGTAAAACTTGTAGAACATGATGTCCTAGACGCGAGTGCCACTCGGACAGAGTGGTCTTAGAAACAGAAAGACCTAACGTAGGGGAAGACACTGAAGAAGGAATGGGCCACTCGTAAACTCCTTCTTTTGCGTGCCGTTTCAGAATTATTGCCCTCGTGCGCCGATCCTTCACCTGAAACTCATTCACAAAAAATTCAATCGATACATCATTAGTGTTGCACAACTGATGAATGGAGATAAGATTTTTCTGATTCTCAGAAACACATAACAAGTTTTGGAAATAGATGGTTCAAGAGGGTAGAGAGATTGAGAAAGAACTCGTATATGTTATAGGGAGACTAGTGCCATCTCCGACAAAAATTATATCACCTTCAATGTAGGGGTTGTGGAGACTAAAGTTGTGAAGATCGGAGCTGATATGATGTGTTACCCCACTATCGAGAAGCCATGAGTTTGTATCGTAGGGAGATACAAAAGTATTGTGAGCACGAGGCTGCCATGGACGAACTGTAGAATTCCACGGATGTGTCGGTGATGGGTGACTGAGATTCGCAGCAGAAATGAGTTGAAATTGTGGACAACGTTTGGTGATGTGACTAAACGTTCCACACGCTTGACACTTGCCTTGATAGCCACACGACTGATTCGATGGGTGAGTGGAGTTGTGATTCCAATTGTTCTTGTGACCCCGAGAGGAGAAAGGGCGAGCGTTGGCAGTGACTAGCAGTGGTGAGACCAGAGGAGCCGAGGCAGCGAGTTTTGCTTCATGATTCAACAAGCGCTCATGGAGTTCATCACTAGGAATCAGAGAATCTCTGGCATTAACGACATCAAAAACTGGTTTGAATTCTTCAGGAAGTCCATCCAGAATGAATTCGAGCAAATCCTTGGGATCAAAAGGTTTTCCGAGAAGAGAGAGTTCATCACCTTTAGATTTGATGAGTCGACTCATCAACTGTTTCTGTGTCTTTTGTGGAGCGTTTGAGCTGTTCTTTCATCTGACGAACATGGCCTCGGGATGATTTTTCATATGTGTTGGCAAGGAGCTTCCATGCCTCACGAACAGATGAGACACATGCGACCATAGGTTGCAATGGGGTCGAGAGAGCTCCGATGAGGGCAGAGAATAAGAGCTTCTCTTGTTGTTTGAAGGGTGCACACGCAGGGTTGGGATTCAGGATCCAGTTGACGAGGATTATAGGTGCAGGGACTGGTGAATCATCTTGAATGAAGCAATTAAGGTCGTAACCTTCGAGTAGAGCGAAGATTTGAAAACTTCAGGTGAGATAGTTGGATGGGGTGAGCTTGGTGACGTTAGCCATATTGACGGTGAGTAGCACATGTTGTGGCTCATGGGATTAAACACAAGGTTGTGTTCCGCATTAAAGGATTGGGTAGTTGTGAGCATTGAGCAGTGGTAGACATGATGATGCGAAAAACAGGGTATGGCTAAAACGTGAGGTTGTTGACGATTAAAGGAGATATCGACGACGACTAGGTTTTGGTGTTTGATGTGAGTCGTACGGGACTCTAATACCATATAAAACTTTTGTGTTACTGATACAAATAGAGTTTCCAAAGATTATATACAAATCTACTTGTCTTAATTAATAATCCTAATTATATGCAGATCTCCAGATTTTGATAACATCCTTTATAATAATTGTCCATATAAAAACATGTGATGCTTTTCAAGTTTCACTTTGGTTTTTATTTATTTTCTTTCCAAAACATATAATAATAGAGATTTGTTTCATTTGATAATGTTATTGTTTAACTGTGTAATTCAAAATCGTGTGTCAATTGCATAACTTTAATGTATAATCGATATTTTTCAACAATATTATAGGTATTTATATATTTAATTATAATAATAATTAGGTATTTCTAGAAATTCGATATTGTTTAACTCAATCTCTTCACAACTACTATAATCCAAAGACCATACACCGTATTAGCTCAAATATTCTTTTATATTTCCAAATGTCATATGTAAAAGCATATCACTAATTTTATCACCAATTTCATTTGTGAGATGTAAGATATTTCATTCTTAAAATATATGATATATTGGTATAATAGAGTTGTAAATCTTTGTACACATGATTGACAATCAATGGATCGGATTTTAAAATTGTTATAGGAAATCAGGGATTTCGTTATAATGTTTCTATAATTTTTTCCATCGAACCATATTTTCTAGATCACTTTCCAGACTAGCATCCACCACTAAACTCCTATTTTCCAGTCTATCGTTGAACCTTTTTCTCAATCTCTTTATGTGTACAAATATCATTGATGTATTGATATATAGACCAAGGAAGTAAATCATAATATATATCAAATCCTTTCTTCGATTCGTATAAAAAATCTTTAATCAATAAATCTTTCAAAATGTCTATCAAACAATATATGTCATTTGGTTCCGAAAGTTACCCAATGCTTAGTTTTAATACCTTTTCTAAAAAGTCTTTGATATTGTTGATATCATCTTAAATGGCATTTATGGTTAATTGTATGTTTCAGTTTGAATTTAGAAATTTGTAGTAGTTTCAACTATATGAGTTTATAGAATTCAGAAAAAGCGTGAAAGATGATCATTTTTAATGAAGAATAGAGATCGTGTCTTACAATCCATGAATGCATTTTCCGACGGATTTCTCAGTAAATTTTTGAGTTTTTTTAGGAAATTTTTTATAATTTAGAGAGATTAAAAAATTTTATAGAGAGATTTTTTAGTTTTTTAGAGAAATTGAAGAATTTTCAAAGACATTGAGAGAGATGAGCGAGAAGAAAGCGAATAAAGAAATAACTTTTTTCCTTTTAAAACTCAATCAGAAATTTAATTACTATTATAATATTATGATTACATTTACTAATCAAGATTGGGTCGTGTTATTAGATTGTATCATACGTTGTACCACGACGTTGTCCCACATTGTGTCAATCGAGTAGGTCATACGTTGTGCAATACATTGTCTCAACTAGCTAGATTGTGCCACACGTTTAACAACAAGGTTGTGCAACATATTATGCCAAACAGGTTGTGCAACACGTTGTGCCAACCAGGTTCTATCACACGTTATGCCTTCTAGGTTATGTAACAACATTATTTCATATTTTTCTAGTCAGGGTGTGCTACACATTGTACAACAACATTGTTTCTGTCAACCAGATTATGCCACAACATTGTGCTAGCTAGATCGTGTCACAATGTTGTTCCACGTAGTGCAAGCCATATCGTGCCACAATTTTGTGCTAGACAAATTGTGTCGCATACAAATTCATAAAAAACATAAGCAACAATCTCTAACAATATATTTCCGATGAATTTTTTAGAAATATTTAGTTTTTCCAAAATTTGTTTAAAGATATTTAGAGAGATTGAAGTGATTTAATTTTTTTTAAAGAGATTTGTTGATTTTTTCAGATATTTGATGAGTTTTCCGAGAGTTCATTTATTTATTTAAAAAAATTGTGAGTTTTTTTAAGATAAATTTTTTTGAGTTTTTAAGATAAAATTTTTTGATTTTTTCAGAAATTTTTAAAAAATTCGAATGGAAAAGAACTTTCATTTTTTGAAATTTTCAACAGATTTGATGAGAAAAAAGAAGTTTGGTGCAACTGCACGAGCCCTGTGTGTGTGGATCTATTCTCCTATCATCGGGGAATAGTTATTGATCTTGCTTTGTTTGTGCGCTAAGGACATCATATTCTACGAGCCCAGACTATATAATTGAATAAATCCTCCTATATATGTTCTATCATGTAGCTTAAGTTCACGAGTTCGTGAACACTAGCGGCATGCTTAACACATGCAAGATCAAGAAGTCAAGCCAAGCGTCGTGCTTAATACCTACAAGATTAAGAAGTCGAGCCAATGTACATGCATTGGCTTGGTGAGTGGGAGTGCGATACGGGCCAGGTCGACCCGGCCCGAGCCCGAAAAAAAGCCCGCATTTTTACGGATCGGGCCAACCCGGCCCGGATATGATCGGGCCTAGAATTTATGGCCCAAAACTCGGTCCAACGGGCTTTGGGTGGGCTCGGGCCAGGCCTCGGTCCTAAAGAGATAAAAAATTAAAAAATTTAAACAAATCTAAAACGCCTAAATTAATCTATATGAATCCAAAATTCACGTTAACAAATTCCGAAATGCGAAACAAATCATTAGTCTAATAGTCTAAAACACACATCAACAAAGATTAAAAACTATTCCATACAAGTCCATAAATGAAGAAACAAAAATACAAACAAATTTGACTTGAATCTCTTGCTCTTCCGGTTTCACCATCAATATGCTTATTGGGTCGCGGCGAGAAATCTATCGGGGCCGCTAAATATAGAATTACATATTAGTCAATCAAAGAAACCAAATCAACAACATAAACAATCATATAATCTCGATAATTTGAATTGAAATGTATAAACTTAACCTTCTTCATCGTAACCAAGTAACCAAGAACGGACAAAAATTAAGGCTTGAATGTTTGAGGGTAAGAGACGACTTTTGTATTTGTTGAGCACACGCGAGTCGACGCTGAAAGAAGACTCTGAAGCAACTGTGGTGATCGAAATACTTAGGATATCAGAAGCCATAAGCGCTAACTCAATACTATATCTCTTAGTGTTAGACTTCTAGACCTGCAACACATCCATATCGGTATGATCTTGCATGCATATATTAGGATCACATATACATTTGTGATATTTTTCTTTTCACTTTTTTGTGTCACATATATGATATATGTGTAAAGTAAAAATTTATTGTATTCATATCTTTTTAATTTTTTTAAATTTTAATTTTTAATGGAAAATAACTCAAATGAAGTTAATATATATTATAAGTTATATCATAGCACATAATATTTAGGGATTTCTATCTTAGAAAAACTATTCTGAACATAAAGAATACGGGCAGCCCGCGGGCCGAGCCCGGCCCGACCCGAATTTTGCGGGGGCCAAAATTTCCAAGCCGAGCCCGACCTGATTGAAAACGAGCCTATAATTTTTGGCCCAAACCCGTAATTTTTCGGGTCGGGTTTCGGGCCGGGCTTGAAATTGACATCCCTATTGGTAAGTCTTCGAGACTAAGAGACTAGTCAACTATACTTTTTCCTATAAACTATCTTTTGGGATAATTACATCTAAACACAATCGTTTCGAAATGGTGCAACTGCAAGAGAGGCGTGAAAAGGAGAGATCCGAATACTAACCGCCTAAATACCAATCGACAAGACCGTGAAGGATATATTATTATCATTCACACGCCAATTAGAGAATACCACATAGATTGAAATAGACTTTCAATTATAACTTCTCTTATAAACTACCTTTGGGGAGAAATTCTATCTAAATGTTCTTATCAATTATATAAGAATATCTCTCTATATTACATGACCTTCCACGACTCTTCATTCCCTATAGCTATATTTTATACGGACAACTTTCCCGACATCATTCTCAGGAAAACTAATCCATTTTGGGATGACAAAGTGATACAGATTTTCTATGATATCTCGATGATCTTGGGTCGTTTACTTGACCTTCCTTTCCTAATTGATTCACAGGATGAATTGTTTTTCACTCCAGGTTTATTTTCTTGATCACTATCGCTTTCATGGTCGCTCTTTTCTGATTCAAAGTCACTACTTCCACCAGCCAAAGGAATCACAGGTTGATTACCTATAATCGCTGCTTCAACCGCATTGACTGCTTCGGGCGTGTGGAGATCGACCACACCAAGCATCAAGTCCTGTGGTTCAAGATTCCTTTAGTCGGCCAAGTAGAAACAAAGGATTTGAAATGTAGGAAATGGACTCCTTTTCATACAAAAAATTGGAAGACCAAACCCCCCAGTTCCATCAGAATCACAAACCAAGTTTTCTAGATTTTCTTGATTAATTAACTTGGCATGCTCGGTGTAAACTATTGTGATATAGAACCAAATTTTCTTGATGATTCGACAACAAATGATGTGAGGAAGTTACCATTTCAATAACTTCATATTCGTTCCCTGTGAGTGCTTCAATATCAACAGCCTCCAAATTATCCTACATTTGGGGAGAAGTAAAAAAACTGAGAGCTAAACATACAAAGCCATTGATTCATAGTGTTACATACCTTTGCTTCTAGCTCCAAACGTTTGTTAGCTTCAGCCATGATACCCAAGAAACCTTTCACTTTGTCAAGAACTGTAACAAGTACAAATACATGTTAGTTGTTTTCAATTTCCACCAACGTCAGTGTCACATATCAGAAATCAGAGCTCGCCCGCTCGGGGTGCAGCAGTCGCCCACTTGGGCTGTTGTGCTCGCCCGCTCGGGCTAGGGTTTCTATCAATTGCTTGTGTCGTCGCCCAGACGCTTGCCTGCTCGAGGTGCTGCTCTCTCGCCTAGTCGCGCAGGCCGCTCGCCCGTTGCTCGCCTATTGCTCGCCTAGGGTTTCTAATCATTGTGCGCACTGTCCACACGCTTGTCGCGTCGCTCAGCCGTTGCGCGCCGCCTAGGGTTATCGGCCGCCGCGCGCCGCCTAGGGTTATCGGTCGCCGGAGATGGATTTAGATCCGTTTTTCATCAAAAAATCAAATCCTAATATAGAAACAGACGACCAGACGCTCTGGTACAACTGTTGGGTTGCTATTCGGGTGCAGAAGCGTGCTTTAACAACCCATTTATCGATCTAGTCATATTCGAGATTAGGTTCAAATGGTTTTGACGAAAAAAAATTTAGGCTCGATTCCAATGTTACCTGTTTTGTCGAATCTGACAAAGAACGGATGGTAGACTTGAACTGACAAGCACTCTATGTGTATACACACCGAGATCGGGATCTCTAGTCAACTGTTGGCGTAAATTTTTGGTCGGGAACGAAACTGATCCTTTCGTTCTTCGTTTTTCTCGTGTGGCTAGGGTTTAGATCTTTTAGAATAATGTATCGTATAAGAAAACAGGTTTTTCTCTTTGTATTTATATTGCTGAACTTTTTCAGTATTTACTTTTTGACCCCTCAACTATTTAATATTACATAATAGGCATACAACTTTCAATCTCCCACTTGCCTTTACGTAATATCTCAAATAGTTGAAATACATGTATCTCCATACACATACTTGCTCGTACATCTAATGTACAAACCCCAAAAAAAGAACCAAGTTCAATTATATTCTTTGGTGCTAGCGGATGAATATAATTGTATCAACACTGATTGTCTATTAATCACAATCAGATACCGAAACACTCGTAAGCGTGTGACCTCGTAAGTTCATCACTAAACCGATAGCGAATAAGTCTCCATTAATTAACTAATCGAGGTTGACGCAACACTCCTTGACAATTGAATAGTGTGAAGCAACATACTTACTAATTTGAGTAACATTCTTACTCAAAACGAACATGGGTGAAGTTAACGTTAGTATTCCTTCCATCTTTATAGCTCCGGATGCATCCTAGGATGATCATAATTGTCAGCCTTACAGATCATCAACTATGAATGAAGAAACACCTTTCTTCATTCATTCAGTGTACTCTGGCCAAAGATTCGTACAGTTATTGTGATTACTAACAACATAGAGCTAAAACTCTTACCAAGAGTTGATGAATCCCATCTTGATCAGTCACCAACTACGCAAACATCTAATTATTCCTAATATCTATCCAACTAGTATTCTAAGATACTAGGTGTCCAGAATCAAAGAATAATAGATAGGATGCTAGTTACTATGTTGATCTGAGGTCTTAGGAAAAACTAACTATCTGACCTTCTAGAGAAATCTTAATGATAGTTCATTGGTGATTTAACCATTAAACATTTCTCCCTTTAGATAAGTTCAATGATCACATCATTATATGTATCACCCACATATGTGATTTAGTAAAAGAGATCCACTAATTTCTATCAACATAGAAACTTATCACACATATGTTGTTCTTTCCGGATTACTTTAGTCCGAATAGTGATCCTATGAACAATAACCTTTCATATTAAATCATACAAAAAACTTGACTCTCTTTATTATGATCTCTATCATAATGACACGTTTTATATTTAATCTCGGACTCTATCATACACCTATGAAATTCATCAAATGAGAAAAACAATGTCATATATTAATAAATAAAAATGATGTCCAAAATTACATAACTCGCTAGTCTATAAACTAATCCTAGCTCGTCATTCTCTTAATCCGATCCTCAGCTTGTGTTTGTCAAACTCTTTTGACTCAAGCGCCTTCGTGAACAGATCAACTGTATTTTCTTTTCCATCCACCTTTTGGATTTGTACCCCACGCATAATGATCTCTCGTATCAAGTGATACTTCCGCAAAACATGTTTCGATTTTTTAGGAGACCTTGGTTCCTTCGTCTGGGCAATAATCCCGGTGTTATCACATAATAAAGGAACTGCTTCCTTTATCGAAGGCACCGCATCAAGTTCATTTATGAACTTTCTCATCCAAACCGCTTCTTTAGCTGCTTCATAAGCCGCTATGTACTCTACTTCAGTCACCAAATCGGCTGCAATAGCCTGCTTGGAACTTTTCCGACTTACTTCTGCTTCATTCAGACAAAACACATAGCCAGAAAGCGATCGACTATCATCTTTGTCTGTCGAGAAATTCGCAACAGTGAATTCTTCTAACTCCACGTTAGAACTACCATAAATGAGGAACTGGTCCTTAGTCCTTCTCAAGACCACTCATTTGACATCTCATGTCCCTGAGCTTATATTGGTTCATTGGGTTCTTGAATTTCGTCAAGAATTATTTCTCCACCATGAATTCCTTCCTCAAGGAACTCCTTTTCAAAAAAGGTTACAGTTCTGGCCACAAACACTTTGTGCTCATACTGGTGGTAGAAATAATATCACGTAGTTTCCTTGCGATAACCAACAAATCTACACCTATCTGACCTAACATATAGTTTGTCTAGCTGAAATCTCTTAAAAGCCGGACAACCCCAAGATATGTTTCAGGTTAGGTTTTCGTCCTTCCCATTAAGGGTGGGCAATCCGGATTTCAAGACGGGTTCCTCGGGTTCGGTCCAGGTTCGAGTTATTTGGGTTCTAAAAAATTGAACAAAAAAAACTCATTTGGTTTTCAAGATGAATTCCTCGGGTTTCGGTCCGGGTTCGGATTGTTCGGGTTTTTAAACATTGAATCCAAAAAAACCCGAATTGTATTTGGGTTAGTTCAGATATTCGGATTCTTCATGTTCTTCGGGTTTTTTGGGTTATTTATGTACGGGTAACTCAGTTTTTAAACGGGTAATTCGAGTAATTCGGGTTCCATATCTCAAACAATACACTTACTGTATTCGTCACCTTCTCTAGAAAAATGTCCCCATATCTCAGACCATTGAACATACTATTTTTTGGATTTGGGAGGCATATCACTTGACACCAATGTCGCAGCACTTTTGTTCGATTGAACTTCATTGTCACCGGAATAATAAAAAACAGTCATTTCCATCTGAGACATAAACCAAATCGCAAAAATTTTAGTACAATGTTAAATATAAAACCAAACAAAAGCCTAACAACAAGATCAATGAGACAGAGAGATTCACCAAACAACAAGAACAAAGAGACATACATTATGTCACCAAACAGCAAAGACACAGTATACTTCATTATCAATTGAATTTTTCAGCTTCAGTTCAAATCATATTTTGGATTTAATGGCCACCGAATATACAACTAAGAAAGCAAAAATCTATAGGATACAAGAATAATACATGGCTCGTTTTGTAATCAACCAAATCATTGACTTTTAGACTAAAAGTGTAGGTTTCAGATAATCAACGACGGACGAGAATGGTGACATTCAACACAAAAAGTATGTGAATAAGACATACTACGACTACAAAGAGCTGAGTAAGAAGGAAGAAGGCTTACAATGTTGAAGCTACTGCGACAGATGGGAGGATGAGGGGCGACGAACGGGAAGGAAGGAGGCGACGGACGAAAAGGAAGGCTTACAATGTTGAAGCTATTAGTAAGAAGAACCCTCCAAATCAACTAGAGTCTTCAACATTCCAAAACGGTGCACTTCAGTAGATGAAACCCTGCGAATGAAGGAGAGACTTCTACACATCTCAGATGACGGATAATCTAAGACAAGCCTCTGAGTCAAGTGGAAGCTTCATCATTCTGCAAGTCTTCTAACGGCCATTAACAGAAATGAAGATTCAAGTTCTTGTTATTGTGGATCAAGATAAGCTCAAGATCAAGATAAGCTCAACATTGTAATTCTCATTATCTATAGATATTCTTGTAAATCCATTTGAGAAGATATGAAAAAGATCATCCATTCAATACTTTGGTTTCTAAGAAATGCAATACTTTGCTTCTTAGTTTTCTTCTTCTTTCTTTCAAATTCATAAAGTTCTCATGGTATCAGAGCTGCTTGATCAGGGATAATATTCGATCATGGATACTTCAAACTCTTTTCCATTTCCAGTTCATATTAACATCTCAAATTTTGTGACCATAAAGCTAAATGACACAAATTTTTTGTTTTGGAAGACTCAAATTGAGTCATTGCTTCGAAGTCAGAAGCTTTTAGGATTCATTGATGGATCCATTCAGCAACCACCTGAGTTCATCATTGAGCAAAAGGATGGAATTTCAAGTCAAACATCAAATCCGGTATATGATTCTTGGTTACAAACGGACCAATTAATCAAATCTTGGATTGTAGGTACTTTCTCAGAAGAAGTCTTCAGTCATATTATTGGAATGGACTCAACAATTAAGGTCTGGGAATCTCTTGTAAATCACTATAATCAAAGGTCAGTGGCAAGGGAATTTGACCTACTTGCATCACTTCAAATGCTCACCAAAGATGGGAAGACAATGCAAGAATATCTTGCGCAATTTAAAGCAATTTGTGACAAGTTGAATTCAATAGGAAAGCATGTGCCAGAACCTATGAAAATTTTCAGGTTACTACATGGTTTAGGAAGGGAATATGAAGCCTTTACAACCGTTATACAAACGTCAATGCACAAACCTCCTTTTCCAACCTATGAAGATGTTGTTTCACAGCTCAATAGTCTAATCTTGAATCATAATTCTACAACTTATACAAATGTTTCACATCATCAGGCATATTCTGTTGATACAGAGTCTATCTTTAATGCTCAGTTTTCTGGATATGGAAGAGGTAATTACAGAAACAATAATCGGCTCTAATTACAGAGGTAACAATAGAGGATTTACAACAAGAGGTAGAGGTTTTTCTCAACAAGTTTTATCCTCTTCTAATAATGTACTCAGAGCACAAAATAGAAATGGTTCTATTGATACTCAGAACAATTCTACTTCAAGAATTGTTTGTCAGATATGTGGAAAGACAGGGCATGATGCCCTGCGTTGCTGGAATCATTTCAATAATGCCTACCAAAGCCATGATATACCACAAGCCCTGACTGCCTTAAATTTGCAGCAAGCATCCTCAACAGATTGGTATCCTGATTCTGGGGCCTGAGCACATATTACCAATAATACACAGAATTTACAACAATCAATGCCTTACAATGGTTCAGAAAACATTATGATAGGAGATGGATCATTCTTGCCAATATCTCATATTGGCTCAACTTCCTTATCCACATCAGAAGGTACTTTACTAGTGAATGATGTTTTAGTTGTACCATCTATAACCAAATCTTTGCTTACACAAAATTATCCTTGTTATTTTGTTTTTTATGCTAACGGAGTTTATGTGAAGGATTCTCTAACACAGAAAGTTCTAACCAAGGGAAGCAAGCGTGAAGGGATTTACATGCTTCAGAATCTAGACTTCAAAGCCTTTTATTCAAACAGACAATGTTCAACCAATTTAAACATCTGACATCAACGTTTAGGGCATGCAAATCAGTAAGTTCTGAATCATCTTAAGAACACAAAATCAATTTCTGTTAATAATTCAACTTTTTCCGTTTTTGAATTTTGTCAGATTGCTAAAAATAGTGGTCTCCCATTTTATTCATCTGATTTTCATGCTTCAGAACCTTTGGAACGTATCCATTGTGATCTATGGGGCCCTGCTCCAGTAGCTTCTGTTCAAGGTTTCAAATATTATGCACTACTTATAGATAAATTTTCAAGATTTTGTTGGTTCTATCCTTTGAAAAGCAAATTAGAATTTTATGATGTTTTTCTCTCTTTTCAAAGAATGGTTGAAAATCAATTTTCTTCCAAGATTAAGAGCTTTCAAAGTGATGGAGGAGGTGAGTTTTATAGTCATATTCTGCAGAAACATTTCTGGCTTTGTTGGTTGCTTTCTTCTAGCTGGTGCATACTCTTTATGTGTATAAAAAAGCGAAGCGATTGGGAATTCAAAATCTCCGCTTCTGAAAATGGCATTAAACATCTGGTTTCTTGTCCTGCAACTCCTGAACAAAATGGACTTGCTGAAAGAAAACATAGACATATCACTGAACTAGGATTGTCTATGATCTTTCAAACAAATACTCCATTACAATTTTGGGTTGATGCTTTTGCCACTGCTGCCTATATCAGTAATCTTCTTCCTTCTGCATCCTTGAATCAGAATATTCCATATACTGTCTTGTTTGACATTGATTACTCTTCTCTTAGAATATTTGGTTGTTGTTATCCTTACTTACGACCATTTGCTCAACACAAAGTTGATCCTAAATCACTAAAATGTGTCTTTCTTGGTTACAGTGAAAAACATAAAGGATATAGGTGTTTATATCCTCCAACTGGAAGAGTTTACACCACAAGACATGCTATTTTTGATGAGCAATCCTATCATTTTCAAGATGATTATTCTAAACTCTTACCACTAGCTAACACTACTTTACTGTAGGCATGGCAGAAAGGTTTTCAGATGAGAAAACATTCTCATCCAGATAAGGAAACACTAATTCCAAAACAGGTTGAACAACCTCCATTATCTAGGTATCAAACTCCATTTTTTTATTTGATTCTACTGATTCTAATACTCTAAATGGATCCACTCAAAATGTTACATCAGAACAATCTGCACCTGTTAATACAGATTTATTATCTAACTCAACATCTAACTCAACATCTATCATAAATACACATCCTATGATAACTAGACACAAATCTAGTATAATCAAATCCAATCCACGTTATGTTCTTCTTACTACTACAAATATACCTCAAGAACCGAAATCAATTGCTTCTGCCCTTAAACATGATGGTTGGAGACAAGCTATGCTTACTGAAATGGAGGCTCTCCAGGTAAATAACACTTGGACCTTAATACCTTCTTCTAATGACATGAACATTCTTGGTTGTAAGTGGGTTTTCCGAACTAAATTTCATTCAGATGGTACATTAAACACTTTAAAGGCTAGATTAGTGGCTAAAGGTTTTCATCAAGAAGAAGGGATTGATTACATTGAAACCTTTAGTCCTGTTGTTAAAACTGCAACCATTAGAACTATTCTTGCCATTGCTACTGTCAAACATTGGTTTATCACTCAACTTGATGTCAAAAATGCTTTTTTACATGGTGACTTACATGAAAATGTTTATATGAGACAACCACCTAGTTTTGAAGATCCTTTACATCCTTCTTATGTCTGTAAACTTAACAAATCTCTTTATGGTTTAAAACAATCTCCTAGAGCATGGTTTGACAAGTTTAGCTCCTTTCTCTTGGAATTCGGTTTTCATTATAGCTTAGCAGATCCCTCACTTTTTGTTTTTATAAATGGAAATGATAAAATATATCTCTTATTGTATGTTGATGATATGATAATCACTGACAGTTCCAAATCCTTGCTCAACAACCTTATTGAACTATTAAAATGCAAATTTGCCATGAAAGACCTTGGTTCTCTGGATTACTTTCTTGGTGTACAGACTATATTTCATAAAAATGGTTTGTTTCTTCATCAACAAAAGTATGCTATGGATCTTCTTCACAAAGCTGTTATGACAGATTGTAAACCAGTTACAACTCCTTTGCCATTAAAACTTGATCACATTGTTGTTTCAGCAGATAAGTTTTCTGATCCAACTTACTTTAGAAGTTTAGCTGGTGGACTTCAAAACTTAACAATAACAAGACCTTATATCAATTTTGCAGCTAACTTTGTTTGTAAAAAGATGCATGATCCCACCATTTTAGACTTTGTTTTACATAAAAGAATATTAAGATATGTTAAAGGAACACTGAATCTTGGTTTGCATATTCATTCTAAAAGTTCTTTGGATTTATTGGCTTTCAGTGATAGTGATTGGGCTGGTTGTAGATCAACAAGAAGATCTACAACTGGTTATTGTACATATCTTGGATCTAGTCTTCTATCTTGGTCAGCAAAGAGGCAACCCACGGTGTCTAGATCATCAACTGAAGCTGAATATCGAGCATTAGCTTCTACCACTGCTGAATTAACCTGGTTATCCTTTCTTTTAAGGGATCTTGGTATCTCACTATTTAATCCATCTCTTTTGCATTTTGATAATATTTCTGCAATTCATCTTACTGCAAATCCTATGTTTCATGGAAGGTCAAAACACATTGAATTAGATTACCATTTTGTTAGAGAAAAGGTTGCTTTAGGATCAATTTTGGTTAAGCATATTCCCAGTGAGCTACAAATAGCTGATATTCTAACTAAATCTCTGCCTAAGGATCAATTTTTGTTCTTAAGATCCAAACTGAATGTTGGTTCTCCACCAGACATCAGTTTGAGGGAGGATATTAGTAAGAAGAACCCTCCAAATCAATTAGAGTCTTCAACATTCCAAAACGATGCTCTTCAGTAGATGAAACCCTGCGAATGAAGGAGAGACTTCTACACATCTCAGATGAAGGATGGTCTAAGACAAGCCTCTGAGTCAAGTGGAAGCTTTATCATTCTGCAAGCCTTCTAACGGCCATTAACAGAAATGAAGATTCAAGTTCTTGTTATTGTGGATCAAGATAAGCTCAAGATCAAGATAAGCTCAAGATTGTAATTCTCATTATCTATAAATATTCTTGTAAATCCATTTGAGAAGATATGAAAAAGATCATCCATTCAATACTTTGGTTTCTAAGAAATGCAATACTTTGCTTCTTAGTTTTCTTCTTCTTTCTTTCAAATTCATAAAGTTCTCAGAAGCTGCTGCAATGGACGGGAGGATGAGGGGCGACGGACGGGAGGGAACGAGGCGACGGACAGGAAGGAAGAAGGCGATGAACGGGAAGGAAGGAGTCGACGGACGAGAAGGAAGGAGGTGATTTGAGAAAAATTTTCAGGAGGCACATTCGTGTGAGTGAGAGAGTGAGATAGGAAGCTACGCGACGGACTCACGGTTTAAAAGGTTTAGAGTTTGTTTGTTTAGTTTTTTTTTCGGGTTGTTTGGATTCCTCGGATTCTCCCAAACCCAGACGGACCTAAACCCATTTGGGTTTCAGATATTGAACCAATATGGGTTTTCTACAAAACCCATTTATCTTATAGGTTGGGCTTTTTGGGTTGGATCAGTTCGGGTCGATTCGGATAACCTGAAATACCCACCCCTATTTTCCATATCTCATATGGAATCTTATAGACTGCTTTAATGGGAACTTTGTTTAAAATATATTCAGCTGCTTCTAAAACATGACCCCACAAGTTGATTACAAGATCTGTGAACCTCATCATGGATTAGACCATATCCAATAAAGTCTGATTTCTGTTTTTGGACACACCATTATGTTGCGGTGTTCCAAGAGAAGTCCACTAAGACAAAATCTCATTTTACATTAGATAATTGACAAACTCACGACTTCGATATTCACCACCCCAGTCTGATCTCAACACATTGAGACTTTTTCCGATTTGTTTCTCCACTTCATTACAGAATCTTTTAAACATTTCAAAAGATCCGAATTTGTGTTTCATCAAGAACACAATCATCAATGAATGTGATGAAATACGAATATCTACCCTTGGCTTGAACCCCCACAGACCCACATAGATCAATATGTACTAGTCCCAAATGTTCTGTAGCTCTCTCTCCGGATCCACTAAACAGAGATTTAGTCATCTTACCAATGAGACAAAAATTCACAAGTTGCATAAGATTCGAAATCAAAATGGCCCAAAAAACCATCCTTATGCAATCTGTTGATTCTCTCCTCATTGATGTGACCAAGTCTACAATGCCAAAGATACATCTGATTTGGACGATCATCTAACTTTCTATTTTGGTCCGAAACATGCATGTTAAATAATTCAACATTAACATTAAGTAAGACATAAATACATTGTTGTAAATAATCAATCACATATAAATTATCACCATGATAAATAGAGCAAATGTTATTACTGAAAACTGTTCGAAATCTACATCTATCAAACATAGAAATAGAAACAATGTTTGAAAAAAATTTGGAACATAATAACAATCATCTAACAACAAAGTCTTGCCCGTAGGCATAATAAGATAAATCGATTCTACGACTAGAGCAGCAACACTTGCGTTATTCCCAACCTTGAGACTGAATTCTCTCTTTTTGAATCTCTTACTGATCCTTAGCCCCTACAACATGTCGCAGATGTTAAAATTACTACTAGTATCCAATACCCATTTTGACCAATCAATAGTAGTGAAAAAAAGCATGAAAACATTTTCCATGAAAATCCTACTTTGTTTCTTGTCCTTAAGAGACTAGAGGTATTTATTGCAGTTCCTTTTCCAATGCCCCTTCTTCTTGCAGAAGAAACATTCCACATCTGACTGGTTGGTCTTACCAGCACCGCCATTTGCCTTGGTCATACTAGCCTCGGACGTGCTCTGTCTGGTCCTGGACCTTTTCTTGCCCATCCTCTTCTCTTGAGAGGATTGTCCAACAATCAGAACAGATCCTGATCCCTTCTTCCCAATGGACATCTCTTTCTCATACTCAGTGAGCATGTTGTGCATCTCATACAAATCGACATCCAGCTTGTTCATGTTGTAATTAATAACGAACAGGGAGAGAGTCCGGAAGTGAATGTAGGATCATCTCCTGCTGCATCTCTTTGCAGAAAGTGCACCCCAACTTCTCAAGTTGTTTAATCGAACTTATCATCTTTCGAACATGGGGTCCCACAGGAGAACCCTCACTCAGAACGGACTTGAACAAAGTCCACGACAACTTAGACCTTGTCGTACGACTCTGTTCTCCAAACATCTTCTTAAGATGTTCCATGATCTGCTTAGCATCCATATGCTCATACTGCTTGTGGAGTTCACCACTCATCGATGCCAAAATGAGGCACTTCACAGTAATGCATTGCTCCTCATACTTGGTATAAGCACTAAATGCATCATCGTTTGCTAGATCTGGTGTTGGAGGAGCTGGCTTATCGATCACATCGATAAGCTTCTCATATGTCAGCACCAGACGCAAATTGCGTTGCCATTCATCGAAATTTTCCCCAACAAGCTTGTTGGTCTCGAGAATAGGGCGCAAATTAAATTGAAATATTCTCGGGAGATCTGAAAATAAAAAAACATTAACATTATAGAGTTAGACATCGTTAGGGGTGTAAAATGAGCTGGCTCAGCTCGGCTTTTTTTTTTAAACGAGCTGAAAAATCCCAGCTCAGCTCGGCTCGCCTCTAGCTCGCCAAAAAACGAGCCAAAACAGGCTCGCGAGTCAGACTATTTAATTATTTTGAATTAGTTGTAATATCATATATGATAAACATATCAAACGAACCAAATAAAATATCGAAAATATAAAAACATTAATTCAAATATAATGTTATAAAATATCATTGTACTAAATAAAAAATAACATTCTCGAATAAAAAAGTATAAAATGTCATTGTATTAAATTCGACCGCTTGTAACTTTACTAAATTGCTTCTTTATTTTGTTATATCAATTATTAGTAAAAGGAAAATTACATTATAATAGTATACTATGTTTAAACAATATATTATGTTTTATTAAATGCAATATTATATATGATATACAAAAAAATAAAATATTTTATTTTTGTGTATGATTTTTTTCAGCACGCGAGCCAACTCGTCAGCTCGCGAGCCAGCTCGTCTAAGCTCGGACTCATTTTAGGCTCAGCGCGTTAGCTCGTTTTTTAAACGAGCTAGAAAATATCCAGCTCGGAGTTTATGCATGGCGAAAAATTACGGCAGCTCATTTTACACCCCTAGACATCGTAAATATCATGAGACATGGACTTTATCTAAATGACATGCTAACTAATCAATGTTACAATAACAACAGAAATCTAATTTCTCATTAGCATTAATCTATAATTATATGTCTGAGCCTCTTGGTAGTGAAAACGTTTCCCAACCATATAAAATATATTTTTTACAAATTTTATCCCATAAAACTTGTAGTTAATTAAGTGCGACTCTATATCACATAGTCAACTGGTAGTCAGGTCGTCCTTATTGATATAATTGGGTTCATCCTTCAATTCATTGTCGGATAACAATTAAGTTCATGTCTCCCGGGTAGTTCAGGCGTCTACAAGAACAAATTTTTCCCTCCCACTAGACATCTAATGTTATAGACATTTGAATCAAATCCTTGAACTACATGCCTCCTGATAATCAGATTGTATCATATAAACAAGAGCTTATTCATATGTCCACAACGAAGGAAAAGCCGAATGATAAACAATTTATTATTTAGGAACTCAATTATCTTGGACCTTTAACGAGACTCATAGACATAGGTCGATCGAGTTGACACTCAAGTCGATCGACTCAGACTATTATTCGATCGACTCGTTATACGTATCGATCGCCTTCGACCCTTTAAGAATCATTAGATTGAGTCGAATCTGTCGTATCGTTTGGGACGAAACCTGTCTAGGATTTCACAGCTGAACACCTAACTCACGGTTGTAAGACGAACAAAGATCTGTCGCGCTCATCTAGGGTTTCATCCCCGAGAGCCGTCGCGCTCGTGGATGTGTCTCCACATGAAGCTGTTGCACACCCGTTTGTTCACCCGCTCGGGGTGCAGCGCTCGTCCGCTCGGGCTGCCGCACTGGCCTACTCGAGCTAGGGTTTATATCCATTGCTTGCATCGCCGCCCAGGCGCTTGCCTGCTCGGGGTGCAACGCTCGCCTGCTCGGGGTGCTGCTTTCACGCCTAGTCGCTCGCCTAAGGTTTCTGTTCGTTGCGCGCACCGTCCGCATGCTCGTCGCGTCGCTCAACCACTGCCGTTAACGCAACCGCTTGCCCAGCGATGCTCACTCGCGTGCGTGTGTGTCGTCTAGGGTTTTCGATTGTTGCGCATCACCTACGGTTATCGACCGCTGCGCGCTGCCTAGGGTTATCGGTCGTCGCGCATCGCCTAGGGTTATAAGCCGCTCAACGATCCGTTTTTCGTCAAAAATTCAAATTCTAATCTAGAAACAGACGACCAGACGCTCTGATACCACTGTTGGGTTGCTATTTAAGTGCGAAAGCGTATTTTAACAACTCATTTATCGATCTAATCATATTTGAGATTAGGTTCAAATGGTTTCGACGAAAAACAAATTTAGAAACGACTCCAATGTTACATGTTTTGTCGAATCTGACAAAGAACGGATGGTAGATTTGAACTGACAAGCACTCTACGTGTATCCACGTCGAGATCGGGATCTGCAGTACTATTGACGCGGATTTTTGGTCGGGAACGAAACTGATCCTTTCGTTCTTCGTTTTTCTCTGGTGGCTAGGGTTTAGATCTTTTAGAATAATGTATCATATAAGAAAACTTGTTTTTCCCTTTGTATTTATATTATTGAACTTTTCAATAATTACGTTTTGACCCCTCAACTATATAATATTACATAATAGACATACAACTTTCATAATGCACTTCGGCGGGATATAAAGAACATTGCGAAAAGCACATTATTTTTGTCAAAAAGGCAAAAGTAATGTTTTAGGCTATGTGCACGCTATAGAAACTGTGAGGAAATACAAAATCAAGACAGCAAGGCCGGCTTTTGGCTACCGTAAGTTTTTTTTTTGCTACCAAACAGAGTAAGAAGTTACCCTGGCTTTTGGGAAGTGGAGCAATGACTGGCTTCAAATCAGGAAGCGACGAACCAGACAAAGATGAAGACTTCTTGTTCTTACAGACCAAAAGTGCAGAACCTGAACAAAAAAACAGCGCAATCTTCAAAATGCCTGAAACACTTAACAGCTAAAAGAACAAAGGCGAAGAAGTACCAATAGCAGAGTTCTTCCGCTCCAATTCCAGAGGATCTCTGCTTGTCCCTTCCATGGCCACTCCCTCTCTCAGACAAGTTCTTTCTTGTTCCTCCGCCTTCTATATCGATTAGGGGAAATCTTTGCCGATAAATCACACCAATTTTACAACATTAATTTAGAAAATTACAAAGACATGATAAGGCAATATTCTTATTAGCTCTTACTCCGTCATCAAACGTCAATAAAATCTAAGATTCCTATTACTTCACACGCGTGGCATAGAATTCAGTCATAAGTACATCAATTACACTCGGTTTCATCCCTAATGATAGATTTCGAGTTCGGATCACCATCCGAGCTCATAATTCTTATAGCAGAATTAGATACAAAAAAAAATCTCTACAAGACCTGAGATTGAGACCACAAAAATAGGAACTTCACGGTATTCAGGTTCCTCAGAAAGTGGAAAGAGTTTATGCATGGCGAAAAATTAGCGGGGGAGAAAGATGCGACATGGTGGAAGAAACTTACCCTGAAAGCAACCAATTATGCTGAGTGATCAAGCTCCGGTAAGAAAACCCTAGGCTTTGGCGCCGATGAGAAGTCTAAATGGCGTCGGTGAGAAAACCCTAGGCTTTGGTGCTTCGATATTTAGAAATGTGAATGGTTTAGGTTGTTGCCATTAAAATTAAATGGGTTTTAGTATAATTGGGTTTAGGTTCAACCTGACCTATTTAATAATGAGTTATATAGATCGGATTAAACGGGTTTAATGGGTTTATTTATATAATTAACATTTTGTATATATATTTTAATCATTTAACATTTATTATATATATTTATATATAATAGATATTATAATTAATGTTTCAATATTCAAACGAATAATTTATGAAACCGATTTCACCCAATTTTAACTCGATTTCATATAACTTCATCGAATTTTAACCTGATTTCATTCAATTATAGCTCGATTTTGCTCAAATTTTCCAAATTTTAACTTGATTTCACCGAATTTCAACCTAATTTCATCCAATTTTGACTCAATTTCATCCAATTTTGACTCAATTCAAAATTGAATGAATTCATATTAAAACTCGGTGAAATATGATGAAATCGAGTTAAAATCAGGTTAAAATTGGGTGAAATAAATCTAGAATCTGGTGAAATTGGATTAAATCGAGTTAAAATTAGGTGAAATTGAGTCAAAATTGGATGAAATCAGGTTAAAGTTTGGTAAAATGTGATGAAATCGAGTTAAAATTGGATGGAATAAAGTTGAAATCTGGTGAAATTGAATGAAATCAAGTTAAAATTTGGAGAAATTGAGTCAAAATTGGATGAAATCAGGTTGAAATTCGGTGAAATGTGATAAAATCGAGTTAAACTTAGGTTAAAATTAGGTGAAATAAATTTGAATTCGGTGAAATTTGATGAAATCGAGTTAAAATTGGGGGAAATTGAGTCAAAAATCGATGAAATCAGGTTGAAATTCAGTGAAATGTGATGAAATCGAGTTAAAATTGGGTGAAATAAATTTGAAATTCGGTGAAATTGGATGAAATCGAGTTAAAATTGGGTGAAATCGGGTTAAAATTGGGTGAAATAGGTGAAATCGAGTAATTAGGGGAAATCGGGGGAAATTGAGTGAAATCGAGTTAAAATTGAGTGACGATTTGAAATTCGATGAAATTGGGTGAAATCGGGTTAAAATTTAGACAAATCGAATAAAATATTGGTCAAAATCGGATATTCGGAATGTCGGTGAATTTGAAGTGAAGGATAAACAGACTTAATGGATTAAATGGGTAAAACTCATTAAAATGAATGTAAATGGGTTTTAAAGACATTAAGCTCATATAAATTTATGCCCATTTATTAAGAATCCATTTATATTTTTAATATGTTGGATTGGTTAACCCACTAAACCCAATCCAATTTGACATCTCTATCGATATTCATGGGGCCTTATTTTTGGAGTTCAATAGGTTAAAATCAAGAACACTTTAAAAATGCTAGGTTTCAATCGTACTCTAATTCAACTTTAATTTTACACATATATCCAAATTATCCCAAGTGACCCAATGGACCCATACGATATTTCTAAGTTTACGATTCATGTGATTCTTATTATTCTTACGATTCATGTCACCTATTAGATTCCGAATATTGTTCGAAATAGTTCGAAATTGCTGGAAATCGCTCGAAAATCGGTGGAAATTATTCTCAACTTCGAAATCACCTCTCGTTCATTCATCTCAATTTTGAAATAGGTTTCGTTTCAAAAAATATCAAATCGTATATGTTTTAGCTAACAAAATAAAAAGACAACCATATCTTTTCTCTATTTTTTATTAAATTTTTTATTATACATGAAATAAGGAAACTCTAAAAAGGTATATTTGAAGCAATGGGCTGTAAAAAATTAATCCTTATTTTTTAAATTATTTGTGATGTTATTGTTATTCATTTATTTTATTTTATACATATATTAACTTTTGTAAAGTCATTAATATCTAATTGAACGACTAACGTCTAGCATTTATATAGATTAATCGATGTCTAGGAAAAAAATTCTAAAAAATAAAATACACAAATCATATTATTCATAAAATACCAACAAAAAATAATATTTTATCAACACACTCAACCTCTTCATACAAAGATTTTATTTACTTCAAAGTGTTATTCAAATATAGAATTATTAAAAATAAGTATTATTCATCTTGTCACTCTCATTCTTTTCTTTTTCAGAAACTCCTGATTAAACATATATAGACTTACTAACAAAATTTGAATCAACTTTCTTTTCTTACAATCTTTTAAAGGTTATGGGCATTACTATAAAGAGTATTAGAACATTATTGTACATAAGGGTATTATTGTAATTTCTTATTCCGTAATTAGGTTTAATTCTCAACCTATTGTACATATAGCCGTTTAGGGGCTATTCAAACTTATTCATTCAGAAAATACAATTTCAATTTGAATCACCATTCACATGGTATCAGAGCTGGTTGTGTCTCACGACTAAACCTAGTCGCCGCCGCTCACCTTCTTTCTCGGCCAAACCCTGCCGCCGCACCATCACCGGTCCGGCCACCCCCACTGCCC
>CM071867.1:3091445-3115891 GCA_036759665.1 Gynandropsis gynandra
TGAAAGTATTATGCCTATTATGTAATATTCCAAAATAATATCATTTTAATATTTATAGAAAATATAAAATCGTGATTGATTTGAAATAAATATATATTCTATGTATATATATATCAGAAATATTAAAAAATTATAAAAATAATTTATGTTGACAATTAAAAAAATAAAAATAAAAAATATCTAGGCGTCGATTAGTCACCAACTAATCCGTTTAAACACTAGACATTTGTCGACCGCTCGACTAGCACCTAACGAATTTTACAACATTTTAATATTTCTAGAGAATTTTGTATTTCCAAATTGAGTTTCAATTTGGGTTTGATTAGAGAAGAACAATCTTTACATGTTAAAACCAAGGTTATTAATATGTTAACGTTGGCTCATGCAAAAGTCACATGGAGAACATATACATACACACGTATCGGTCATTGTTAGGGTTGTAACGTGAGCTAGCTCAACTCACCGTCAGTTCACCAAAAAACGAGTTGTGTTGCGAGTTAAAACTATTTAATTTAAAAGATTTCTAAAATACATTAACTATCAAATTAAATAAAATAAAATGTCTAATATATAAAAAAATATTAATTTGAATACAAATTTATTGAATATTAAAATATTTAATTGAATACAAAGTTATCCAATAGGAAATAAAATATCGAAAATATAATTATTTTAAATTTGGTCGCTTTATTACTCCGTTTGCAACATTCTTTTTATCTCTTCTAATAATAATAGTTTATTTTCTTCAAAATCTATATAACAAAAGAAACACACATATATATATATATATATTAATAAAATAATAATCTATTGTTTTCTTTGTGTAAGTAAAATGATTTTGTTCTCGAGCTCACGTCATGGTTCCGTTTGCCAACTCATTTAAAAAAATTGATAAATATTCAGCTCAACTTGCTAAAGTACGATTCAAATTAGAATCTCTTGCGAACTGGAACTCACTTTACATCACTAGCCATCGTATCTTCTTCTTCAACCTCTATATAAAACCAAAGTAAGGTTTCCATTTTAGGTGTTGTGAATTTGTGCTTTCTTTGTATATTTCTGATCTAAAAGTTCTAGTGGATTGGTTTTTCAAGTTATCCTTGATCTTGGTCATAAGTAGAGATGTCAATAGGTTGGGTTGTACCAAACTCATTAAAATAAAATGAGATTTATAATATAATTGGATTGGATTCAATCCGATCCATTTAATAATGGGTTATACAGATCGGGTTAACGGGTTAAACAGATTTAGTCATATAATTAACATTTTGTATATATATTTTTATCATTTAACATTTATGATATATATATATTTAAAATAGATATTATAATTAATATTTCAATATTCAAATCAATAATTTATGAAACCGATTTCATCCAATTTCATCCAACTTCACTGAATTTTAACCCGATTTCACCCAATTTTAACTCGATTTCACCCAATTTTACCGAATTTTAATTCGATTTCACCGAATTTCAACCTAATTTCAACTAATTTTGACTCAATTTTACCTACTTTTAACCAATTTTCACCAAATTTTAACTCGATTTCACCCAATTTAAACCGATTTTACCCAATTTTAACTCGATTTCACCCACTGTCACCGAATTTCAGCCCAATTTCACCCAATGTTATTGAATTTCAACTCGATAAAATTGGATAAGATCGAGTTAAAATTGGGTGAAATTAGGTTAAAATTTGGTGAAATTGAGTCAAAATTGGATGAAATCGGATTGAAATTTGGTGAAATATGATGAAATCGAGTTACAATCGTGTTAAAATTAGGTGAAATCGGGATGAAATTGAGTTAAAATTCAGTGAAATCGAGCTAAAATTTGGTAAAATCAGATTGAAATTGGGTGAAATCGGATTAAAATTGGGTGAAATCGAGTTAAAATTGAGTGAAATTGAGTTGCGATTCAGTGAAATTGAGTTAAAATTAGGTGAGTTCGGGTTAAAATTGATGAAATCGAGTTAAAATTGGGTGAAATCGAGTAATTAGGTGAAATCGAGTAATTAGGTGAAATCGAGTTGAAATTCGAGGAAAATAAGTGAATCGAGTTAAAATTGGGTGAAATCGTGTTAAAATTGGGTGAAATCGGGTTAAAATTCAGACAAAATCGAGTAAAATATGGGTCAAAATCGGATATTCGGAACGGCGATAAATTCGAAATAAAGTGTGAATGCAACGACAGAGAGCGTCTGAGAGATCTGAGAAAGGTGGTAAATTGTACGGTATCATGCACAAACTTCTTTGTCTTGCACATGTGAGGTGGTAAATTGTAGGGTATCATGCACATGTCATGAACAAAAATTCCCTTGTCATGCACATCCCAAATGGATTAAAACCATTAGTGCAATGACATAAATAAACATTTCGACTCTCAACTGCAAAATCATGTCTTGTTAAAGTGTTTCCACGCCTTACTATCTAAAGGATGACACATATTTTCTTCACGAGTTGAATTCTCAGCATGCTATCTCATGTTGCTTGTGGTCTTCTCATATTAATATAATTGTTTGATTCTATCTCTAATTGGTAAATGTCACATACGACGATACATAATCGATTTTCTATTCCTTGTCAAATAAAACCGGTCTTTTTCATAAAATTGACAGTTATTCAAATCCAATGTCTCTTTCCAAAATATTATACAATTGTCTTGACTAACATCAATATTTTGATATGACAAAACCCAGTGATCTCATCATATTCTTTGTCTCATAATATGACTCTATTGAATTGTTATTTTTAGGAAAACAATCTCTTAATAATTGCGATACAAAATCCATGTAATTATAAAAAAATTATTTTTTGTCTTCAAATTCATCAAAAGTGCAGACAAAGACAACTGTGAAAGACCCAGTCTACAACCATCATAAAATGGATGACTAACACTTTCTAACATTTCAAAAAAACTTTTCGCATCTTCATTCAGATATTCTTCAATATTTTCCTCGTTTTTTCACTGAATACATTTTGCACCATTTCTACATAAGGATTCATTTCTGCATCTTGAGATGTCTCAAATACTTCATGATTTACAATACATCTACTAAAATCTTCCACGACATTACTAGGTCGTGGTGCAAAATTCTATCTGTGAGATAACCACATAAAATAAGTCGAAATAAAACCTCTTAAATAATGATGATTCCAAACGGTTCTCTCGTTAACAAATTTTCATTTTTGCATTTGGCGCATGGACAAACTAACTTACTAGTTTATATATAAACTTATTGAGTTGTCCAATCGTCATAAAATGTGTAACACATTCTATAAACTTCTTTGATACATCTTGTATTTCTGGATCAACTCTTCTATACATGCATTGTCTAGAAACGAAAATATTTGATCTTGACGATGGTGTCATTCTAATAAAAAACAATAACATGGTATGGAGTAAAATATATGATAATTTTGTGTGAGAAATATATGGAAATAGGAGCGACCAAAATAGGTAAATTTTGAATCGATTGAAAACGAATTGCGGACCGAGATTAATATTTTCCTACGAGTCGTCCGGAAATTCCGTTTAGAATTTTTAAATTTCTACTAGTAAAATTTTTAATGAAAAAATAAAATGGCCATAAAAATCCACAAAATATAAAATCTTAAAAGTGTGTAAACCATAACCATAAATTTATAACATCTAAATTTATAGTCCTTTACTCCATTTATATAATCCACCTCTTTGTCCGATTGACAATTCATATCGATGACTCGCAATGATTCTTTTCCAATTCAACGTCGTCATCATTGAGACTACAAATTTAGAATACGCAATAGTAAAGTATCATGACACCATCATTCATTCGTTTTTCAAAAAGATGTGACTGAACATACGTAGAATTAATAGTCAACAGCAAATCAACTTTTCCTTGTAACCTTTGTCTAAATCAATTTTGCAAATCGATTTTTGTTTTAAATTTTGTCTAAATGCCAAAATAACATCTTATGCATATTAAAATACATGATAATTAATTATTATGGATAAACAAATTCAATATATAAATATAATAATTAATATACTTATTAAAAACTTGGGTATAATTTATGTATTAATTTTATTAAATTGTATTAACAAAGATTCATTTCATGTGAAGAAAAAAAACATAAAAAAAAGTGAACTTTAACATGAAAAATCATGCTTAAAGAGAAACAATATGCAACAACATCACTCTTCAAAACTTACACGGATTCAATCATAACCTTTTCGACATGACAACATACACAGATACATTCGAAAGACATAAGTTACAACACTCCTTAAACCTTCTTTCGTAGATTGTTTGTTTCAACTATAACTGGTTCTTATACAAATATATACCATCATAAATACAATGTAGTCTTCTTTCATCTTTGTCATGGAGGAGGAAATTAGTCTACCATGCCCCTGTTCCTCCAGTGACTCCCAAGACGATGATGATTGTAGCAAGAATAGCCTGTTACACGGTTTAATCAAACGATTATCGCTCAATCGAAAGATGAAGTGAGCATTGGAGAGAAAGAAATATAGACTCACTGCGATAGTACAAGCTACGTATCCGGATTTTTCCCGTGGATCTATTCTTGCGCAGAGTATAATGAATGCCCCGATGTACCACGGGATGGCTCCAAAGAAGAAACCCATGATGAACCTTCAAGAATAGCCAAATAATCTTGAGTTTTCAGTCAATAGATCCTAAAGATTTTTCAAATATGGGCTGGGCCTAACTAATCTCAAAAGCTAGCTCAAGAGTTTAGGGTTGTCCAATACCATATAAACGAATCCCAAAGTTCATGTCCTAACCGATGTGAGACAACTTATCATAATGAGGTTTCTTCAAAAACTCGTGGATATAGGTGCGTACGCTACTCGTGGATGAAATCGAGTAACTTGACTATAGGTGTATGCATGTATGTTTTGGTCAATTCGAGGCATTGAGAGTTGAAGCTAAAACTTACAAGAACCAACCGAGGCCTATGCCACAGCACCGTAGTCGACGTTCTCTTGGAGGTCTTCCTTCAGTAGGCCTCCCTTCAGCAGGCCTCCCTTCAGCAATGCCATATCCTGCTATAATGTTAGAGTCAGCTATAGAATCTAAACGGATTAGGAACAACCTAGTTGAGGCACGACACAAGCGTATCCAAAGCTAGAGTCACGGGATAAACTATTACAGGCATGTTCTTTTGCATGACTCTGAGTTAGAGTTAAAGACTGAGAGTCACATTTTCTGTTTGTTTGGTAAACTTAACTTTGAAGTTCAAACTCAAAGTCTAAAACATAAAATTCGAGTCGCAATTTTTCGGATGCTGAAATTTTCGGCTTTTTAACTCGGAGTTCGAGTCCAAATATCCAAATTACTATGAAACCTTTTAAAAAAAGTTCTCAAATTGTATAATTCATATTATATATGCTTAATTTATATTTCTTTTACACATATTATTATATATTTTGATATTTTTCTTTTACAAAAATCTTAACTCAAACTCAAGTTTTATCAACAAAAAAATTAACTTTAAATTTAAACCAAAACTCTAATTTTGAAATTGTAAAACAAAAAACTTTACTGATAAGAACCCATCCCATAATAGGCCCAAACCAATCCCGCAAAGACACGGATCTCATCCCCAAAAGCTAGCTTATGGGGTGACGGTGTCCATGGCCTTATAAGGCACCACTTAGTCCCATTTCTAAGCAATGTGGGATCCTAACAATACCGCCCCGTCACATTCGATTCAAAGATAAGACTTAAACTCTAATTTTCAACTCAAAAAGAAAGTTCTTCAAAGAACATGCTTTACATACTCTTAAAACTGTCATCGTTGTTGAAACAACAATTATATGACCTAAGTGTAAATTTTCTAGTATTTATGGGTGGTTAAATGATTAATCAAAAGTGTATGTATATAATTAGGGTTAATATGATTAACCCAAATACTAATACATTTCTGGAGAATTTTTATATTTCCAGAGAAATACCATAGAGATTGAGAGGAGTTCTCTAAGCATTCCATTCATGTCAACCGTTGACAACGAAGATCGATCTTGATGTGGATTGCTCGTGGAGTTTTTATCGAAACTACATTCTAGACGACCAGAATTCGCTAAAGTTTTAATAGATTTTAACTCAAAATTTATTGTTTTCGAAACAAATCTCAATTCCTCGAAAACATATTAGATAGTATAATTAGGTTGTTAAAAGCATTTTTCTGTTGCCCTATTAGCAATGCTGCACATACAACTCTTTACACTTTCTTACTGCAAAAGGTGATCCCTAACCTTGTTCTTGGACAAGTTTAGTCAAATATGTTTATGTGTATTGATTTACCATATATGATTATAGCATATTAATCACCTACAAAGTCTAATGATTCCCTAATCAATTTACATAATCACCTAAATTTAGAAAGGATCTGAAACACATGGAGACAACTGAATCTAGCATCTCAATTTCTAAGAAAAAGGTTGAGTAAAATTGGATGAGATGATAAAGCAGAGGCAATAGATTCTGTGTGGTAACTGTTTCAGATTCAAAGACAATAAATCTAACACAGAATCACTTTACATCTGACGATCTGCAGCTTACTAGTTGGTGTACATGACTTAACGAGTACTGTGAGGAAAAAGATCGAACATGCCTCAATTAAAAATCAAAACTTTCCAATTAATTCGAACAAATCAAGGACAAATCCGAAAAGGGTTGTCAAAATTACTCTTTTTTCTTCGGAAAATATCGAATTTATGCTCAATTTACGATGATCTCACATCAAAATGCCGCACTTTTCAAGGTAAAAATAAACTCGAGGAACTTACCGGGGACGGTTTGGTAACCATGGACGTACTGCGGGTTCGAAGGATCATGGTGGGCCCCTGGAGGCGGCGCTGGCTGAGGGAATCCGGTGATCGGCTGCTGCGGAGGGGGAGGGTACGTCGGAGGAGGGTAGTTGGCGACGCCTTGGAAAGTTCCGTACTGCGGCAACGGAGGCGGAGGAGGCTGGTGATGGTGATGTTCCACCACCGCTTCTCTGCTTTTGTCTTCTTCGCCGCTCATCGTCATCTTATTATTCTTCCTGATCTCTTCTTGGCTCTTTATCGGATCAGGACAACGATGTTCATCTGCTGTTCCTGTTTGGTTGGTTTGATCTGTCACGACTTGGTAATTACACGATCGCTTTTCTGTTCTTGCGTTATTTTGGAGTCATCCTGATGGCTTTGAAATTTTTCTCGTAGCACGTGGCACACATGGGTTCGCTTCATTTCCCTTCACAAAATTTTCCACCTCTAAAAAAGATTATAACAATATTTAAATAAACATAACATTAAAAAAAACATAAATTAACATTATATTTTTAAAACAGTACATAAATTACATTTTAGAATAATATAAACTTTAGAATTATTTTTAGATTAATCAATTTAACGATATTTATATTGAAATATTATGGTTTTGAATTATAATAAGAATTATCATTATTTATATGGAATAAATCGAAATCGGAGTTTAAGGATAACAATTATCTCGTGAACCCCGTGATCAACTATCTATTATCAATTATATTAATGATAACAAGGTTAGACTAATATGAAATTTGAATTTAATTGATTGGATTATTATTTTATTATTTCGATATCATGAAATTTTGAATTTTAATTTTAAATCTATATATTAAAAGTTTCAAAAATCTCTGATTTCGTAGGGCTTCTCGTCTTTCAGCCCTCCACGTCAGATTTATCTTCTCTTCCACACGATCTCTCCTTCTTCACCGAGAAACCTCAGATTTACCTTCTCTCTCCCACGATCTTTCCTTCTTCAACGAGAAACCGCAGGGAAGACCCAGGGTCTCTTCTCTCCTTCTTCACCGAGAAACCGCAGGGAAGACCCAGGGTCTCTTCTCTCCTTCTTCACCGAGAAACCGCACTTCTCTCCTTCTTCACCGAGAAACCGCAGGGAAGACCCTGGGTCTCTTCTCTCCCACATCATCATTAAACATACGATGGATGTCCAAGACATTGAAACGGAAACGAGTGACCGGCGGACGACGGGTAGTGAAGACGATGTGTGCCAGCCTTATCATCCTCGATTCCTGGTCGTCGCTTCTCTCATATTTCTACCTCGTCGTCTTCTCCATGTCACCGCGTTTGCCTCATCGTCTTCTCTGCGTCGCCACACTGAAACGGAAACGGGTGACCGGCGAGCGATGGCTAGTTAAGACGATGTGTACTGCCCTTGTCATCCTCGATTCCCGTCCATCGCTTCTCTCATATTTCGCCTCTTCGTCTTCTCTGCATCGCCGATTTCTTCTTCTCTCTTCCTTTCCGTTGAACCCATTTGTCGCTGCCTCCTTTACCGTCGAGTTACAGAGGTATCTAAGAGCTCTCGAACATGCTTTCTGAGAACATTCTAGGTGCTTAATTGGATGATTAGCGTTTTGCTTTTGGATTTAGCTAAAGTTTGTTTTTCTTGTGTTTATGTATAGGGAGACCTAAGGGAATATCTAGACAGGAAAGGGGCTTTAAAGCCAGAACAAGCTGTGAAGTTTGCACTTGATATTGCCAGATTAAATGGCTTTTATCCGTTTCATTTTCAAATTTGTGTTGGTTTTAATTTTTCTTTATGCATGATCAGCACATTGAAATTGGGGTTCGGTTTCACTTATACTCCTAATGATGATTATGTGATTACCAAAATATCAAAGGGATTCTAATAATTTGCAGGGGAATGAATTATTTGCATGAGCATAGACCTGAAGCAATAATCCACCGCGATCTAGAGCCCTCACAGGTTTTTCTTCTAGGCATGTATATCTGGTTTTATGAATACCATTCTTTTTGTTACCAAAATGTTATTGGGTGTATACATTTGCATATAGCTACAAAATTGGAAAGCATTCTTATTTGTTCAAGAGAACAGAAATATACTTTCGGATGATTCCGGGCACCTGAAAGTTGCAGAATTTGGAGTTAGCAAACATCTGACACTTAAGAATATAGTCAAAGAAGATAGGCCCGTTACACCACAAGATACATCTTGTAAGATTCTTTTTTTTCTTTTTTTTTTGTGGTGGCCATTGTGGAGTTGCTTGTAATGTGTATTACTGGTGCTAATGTGCTCTGAATTGTGACTAAACAGGTCGGTACATGGCTCCGGAAGTGTATAGGAATGAAGAGTATGATACAAAAGTAGATGTATTTTCTTTTGCTTTGATCTTGCAAGAGGTAAGCTATCACCATTATTCACTCAATTGTATATATATATCTGGAAAACCTTCTGCTGACATATATGCGAGCAATAGATGATTGAAGGTTGTGTCTCGTTTCCCACGAAGCACGAGATTGAAGTTCCTAAAGCATATGATGTAGATGAATGAGCAGCTTTCAAAGCTCCGACAAAATGTTATCCATTTGGGTTGAAAGAGTAGGGTTCTTGAGAGTGAAGTTTCATGTGTCATATGCCTCCACGGGAAGAGGTGTTCACTTCCATTGTTATGGACCACGATACTTATGAAATACATCGAGAGAGGTCGCAAGGTTAGATTTCCCTCCCGAATTTATCGACTTTTATCGCTTAATTCTCCTGTTTCTGTTTGCTTTCTGAGAACATTTTGTGTGCTTAATTGGATGATAGTGTTTTGCTTTTGGGTTTAGCTTAAAGTTATGAATATTGATTAGATATATAGTTGCTTGGCGTGTGATTGATGGATAGGAAAAAAGTTAATTTGCGGAGAATTTCAAACCCCAAAAGATAGTATTAGGTGGTGATGGAGTGTTCAACGATCACGAATGTTCAAAGATAGATATTAATGCTTTGGGTCTAAATTGAAATTCGATTTATGAGCTCTGGTGGTTGGTATATTGATCATGGCTTGCAGATAGACGAGAACGTGGCAAGAGAGATAATCAATCACAGATCATTAAGGCACCTGAATATCATATGCTCCAAAGAGGCAAGTCTTTTTGGCACTCCTATAATCTAGCACCCAAAATATGCTGAAGCCTTTACAGTTTATGTAGATTTCTCTTGGAAGTAAAGCTGTTCAAAACCCCTTGCAGGTGGTTTTGACTTCCACCCATCTGGCAATTGTGATGGAATACGCTTATGGAGGAGAACTCTTTGATCAGATCTACAATGCTGGTAGATTGAATGAAGCTGAGGTGACTTTTTTCCTTCGTGACTTTAGTACTTTTCACTGTTTAGCTTCTCCTTGATCTTTTAGTGTATAACTTTGGTTTCTGTCTCTATTTGTTCCAGGCTAGGTACTTCTTTCAGCAGCTCATCTGTGGCGTTAACTATTGCCACTCAATGGTATATACTACAGATCATCCATAAAACTGAGAGTTGGGTAGTTCATTTGTATAATATCTGAACACTTGTAAAGGCCTTATCTCTTGTGTCTTCTTACCTTGCAGTAAATATGCCATATGGTACTCTCCGCGAATCTGTGTTAAATATTACTCTTTTTTTAAAATAAAAAGTAGTTAAAATTTTTTATTTATGTTTGTTTATTTGTTATTTATATGATATAAGATCACATGTTTGCTCATTCTAGGTCCTGAAACAACTCAGTCATCAAACTCCAATCTTCTCCAAGGTTACGTGGGTGCTCTTTATAATTGTTTATATGTATTTGTTGTTATATACTTTAGTATGGTTTTACTTTTATGTTATTGTTATGAGGGTGTAGTTTGGTTTTACTTTTTGTCATTATTCTGCTGGTGGTGATAAATATTATCATTCTTCCTGAAACAATGAGATACATTGTGATTATTACAAACAATTATGCATTCAACCCAAATAATTATTTTTGTCTCAAAATACATTCCAACAATCTTAATGTATTAAAATTGTTACAAACAATTTGGTTTTGAAATTCTAATATCCATTTAGATGCGAGTTTGAGAACTACTACTATTAAAAACCATATAGAAACCATACAAACTAATTAATAACCCGCGCACATGCTCGGGACTTATTACTAGCTTTGAATAGTGTGGCATGCTCAATAGGTTTTGCCATTATTGACATTGGAGGCTTTGAAGGACATGGGAATAAATGTTGTAGGTTATCGAAAGATGTATGTTACGAGTATACCTTTTTTACTTCTTAATGCTAATGATTTGTCACCGTTCCATTTTGCAATGTACATATATATAAAACTATATTATATATAGTCTTATATATATATATAAATTTGTTTAAATTTATTAATTTGATTTCATGAATTATATATAATTTTCTATTCTAATTTTAATAATTATCTATTATATGCAATATAATATTCAAATTATATTTTTTATAACAATAAAATTTTAATCTAAATATTAATATCGTCTTCTAAAAATTAATATAAACACCCACGCATCGCGTTACAAACTATTGTGGCAAAAATTGATTATATTACCTAGTTATTATAATATATGAAAAGATTTATTTGGTTAATCTTATGTATCTATGTATTTAAGACTTTTTAAAATAATTATAATATATGATTCAGTTATTTGGTTACCAAATCATATTGAATTGATTTTTTAATTTTTATATGGATCGATTATTTTACATATATTTGAATCAAAATTTCAATTGTTCCATTTTACCAAAACGAAACGAAAGGTCTAACCCCAAAATCTAATAAAATGTTGATAATATTTATTAAATCTGATATTTTTAAACATTTTGAAGTAAGATAACACAAATATAATGAATTCATATGTGTTTTTTTGTTCATTTTTATGGAATAAATAAAAAATGAATATATAAATAAGAAATTAAAAGAAAAAGTATGGTACATTGATTTTTGGTAGCATTTTTTTTAATAATAACCCAACAATTATTATAAGAGAATTGAATGGTACAATAGGGGATCAAATGTGTTCAACTTCAAGGTTGTTTTCATTTACAAAGTGTCCCATGTTTCGACATGGTGTATGAATATAGTATAGATATCAATAAGCGATGTGGAAGAGTGGTTGGGAAGTATATATCCAAATGCCCAATTTCATTAAATGTGTTTGTTGAGTGGTGAGTATCATACACTTGTTTATTTTCCCTTAACCATTAAGTCACCAAATCAATAACGTTATATCTCTAAAGTGACATAAACACAATGATGTTTTGTAAGAATTTGACCAATAACGTTATGAAATAAATCCTTTTATATTTGATAAATTATACGACTACATCTTGAAAAAAACCGAATCAATTCTAATTATTTTATTAATTACGACATACTTTCTTATATAGATATACAATACTACACGAAAAAGAAAATATAATTTCACAAAATATTTGTACAAACTCAGAGATTATTTTCGGTATTCAATAAGATATCAAATAATATCTCGAATATCTCGTAGAATATTTTCAAAATATTAAATGAGATCTTAGAGAATAGTCTCGTATCAATCACACGGGTTGATCCTCCTATTAGTCATATGTTTGTCTCAAAGATTAAGCCATGCATATGTAAGTATGAACTATTTTTGTATGTGAAATTGCGTATATGGCCCAAGTCCATGTTTATATACATATTTATTATGTATTAGGGTAATTAGAGAAAGAAGAAAAGAAGAAGAAAAGTCGTGCGACGGAGAGAAGGAGAGGGGAGAAGAAGAAGAACAAGAAAGAAAAGGAGAGAGAAAAAAGAAGAAAGATTCATCAATTTTTCGTCGTGTTCTTCGTGGGTGAATTCTAATCGAGATTATGGAGAAAATTCGATTCGTGTTATTGTTGGTAATATCATCATGAATCATCAAGTTATTGAGAAAAATTAAGGTGATGAACTTTCCTCGTCTCAATTTCGGTTTTGTTGTTGATTTGTTGAGAAGTTTCTACATTTAAAACAAGACATGATCACAATAAGATTTCTACGATCATAACAGAAAAATTGAGATGCTATAAGTGAAGAATATAGCCAAATCTAGAATCGTTGAATGATGATTGATGACATATATATGAGTTATTTTTGGTGAAAATAAAGTGGTTAGAGATGTTCTTGAAAATTAACATTTGACCAGGCGTCAAGGCTATAGGACGTGAATATCTAGGTTCGGTGATAGAGTCGGTGGAGCATCTTGTCTAATGTGCCCGATTTAATGACTTCACATTCGAATCTTCGAAAGAAGGCGTGTGCCTTTAACTCCTTGAATACTGTAGGTTGAAATATTCCTCATTCTGACAAATCTATTTATGTTAATTTACTTTCCTCTTATTACCAAACGTTCTCATTGGTTTTTCATATTTTTAATAAATTTCAATCCAACCTCTTTGCTCCTTTAAACCACTTTGCCTTCTTCTGTTGTTATTGAGACTTGAAAACTTTAGAGTTTCCATTGATTGCTCATATGCTGGAGGTAAAAAGTTAAACATATATACAACAATTATTTCTTTTCCACCTTAACTTGCAAATCTTGTAAATGTGATAAGATTTCTAAAATACATCGAGATTTTCTTCAATTGATTTATTTTTTTCAATTGATTTACTTTTCCATTTTGAATCCTCAAATTTGTTGCATGAGATACATTATGTTTGGCTTGTTGATTTATTTCTTGACTAGTCTGACAAACATAACATCTTCTTCCCCTTTTTAGATCCTCCTACTGAACCAATTTCTCTTGTGAAAACATAAACCTTTTTTGTGAGAGCATAAGGTTTTTGCATACCAGGCCCCAACATTCTAAAAAAGAATTAATTTGATAAAAAAATATATGAAATTATTCCAAAATAACATTTTTTTCATTTTTATATATGAATTATTATCTCAATTAGAAGTCTCCCCCGCTTCAGACATTCTATCAGCTCTTGGTGAAGCAATTGACAATCTTTTGGATGCAGTCATGCCCTTCTTTCGAGAAAATGCCTCATGAAAAAAGATGAGTGATCATTATTCTATACCATAACCTTCTAAACCACTCACAGAAAGAGAATTCTTTCTCGATTCATACCGAATGTGAGGTGATTGTTTTCCATCCATGACATTTAATTCAAAATAATACATAAATTATAATAATTAATTTTGAATTAATTTATACATCTAAACGAGGCGACGATACGTCTACTTAACATATATTCATAACTTAATTGAACTGATTATTATAGTTAATGTATTATTATAATCTTTTAAATATAAAAATAAATTTTTTTATTAATTTTGTATGATGATATCTGAATATATATATATATTAATGTATAAAAATTTATTAATTATTAGTGATGATTATAAAAATATGATTAATATTATGTTTGATATGGATACTAGAAACTTTAGATAACAAAAAACTTATGATAGCATAATTTCAATCCAAACCTGAATAAATATACACTTCAAATTGATAACTTTCGAATTCATATACTCATGTTTTCCGACCAATTTTTCTTAATACATTCAAGCTCCATACCACTAAAAAAAGGGTTCGGTATCTAAAATTTTGAGGTTACCGATCGTGTCCACACCCCTTATCCCAAGGCCTAGGGTATTCTTGTCGACGCCATTTATACTGGATTCATTCTGAAATTATCTTAATGAGGTTTAAATTTTTCTTACATTACCTTTGAGTAAATTTTAATCACAATTGACATTTTTTTTATAATAATAATTTAAACCCCAAAATACTCTTCGTTCTTTTAAATTTTCATGCGATTCATTGATGATAATAAAATATTTTGATTGGTTTATATGTTTTTTTATTATTATTATTGGTTGTACATAGTATGTACGACCAACCACGACGACGACGACAACAACAACAAAATTATTATTATTATTAAGTCATCTTTGTAGACAGGTTGTGTACAAATATAAATAATAATAATAATAATAATAATAATAATAATAATAATAATAATAATAATAATAATAATAATAATAATAATAATAATAATAATAATAATAATAATAATAATAATAATAATAATAATAATAATAATAAATTGTATTATGTTGTATAAAAGTGTTATATTAATGTTATTATTATTATACAAATCTTATTTTTTAAATTTTATAATAATTATTATTGTTACAACTAGATATTATTATTGTTAATAATAATAATAATAATAATAAAAATTTGTATAATGTATCAAAGAGATAATTTTTTTAATTTTGAAATTGTGTACACACGTTGTACTAACACAATGTGTGTGTACAACGTTTGTGCTAGCACTTACCAAAACGTTGTGTACAACATATGTGTTAACACTTACCACGAACATTGTGTATAATAATAATAATAATAATAATAATAATAATAATAATAATAATAATAATAATCTAATGATTAAAATCTACAATAATAATACCAATAATGATTAAAAAGGTTCATCAAATTCAAGGGAAGTAATATCGAAACATGTTTCATAATATAACAATAATTATTTGAAATCAAAGATGGTTATTGGTAGATCCTATTGGGGGAAGAAACCAAAGCACATGTATTGTTCTATTAGAGATCAATTTGAATGAGAGGGAACATCCCTCGTTTTGTCCAATTTCATGACAAAAAGTTCTCTAACCTACTCTGATGCAAGCGCCACCATGACTCAAAGGCCTCAAATCTAACGACAACGAGCTTCCTTGATCGTTCTGATCAGTCCGTTCGACCTCACAAAGCCTATCGAAAGGTTCTACACTATCACTCAAGTTACATTAATAAATATGATTAACAATCAAATAAAGAATCAAAGTGATATATGATGAATCGGTTTGTAGTCACTTACCACTGCATCTATAACCAGATTAGAAGCGTGGTAGATGTCGTAAAATAAGTCTGATCAGCAGAAGATGACTCTGCTTGGACTTCTGCATTTGATGATACTGATAATGATGTATATTGCAAATTACACCAATTGGATCCGAAACCAGTTACATGAAAAATCATGTCATCTTCGTGACGAACAAATACAAAATCACTAATTTGAAAATCATGGTCCTTAGCAAAATCCTTCCATTTGTCGGTGAATCTAGGGTCGTCCAACTTGACTTTCCATGTTTTGTTACACACATCCGATTTAAGAGTTGTTGTTCTTCGTCTTCCCTTCTATATAATTATCAAAAAACTTCAACGAAATGCCATATAACAAAAAGTAAAAAGAAAAAATAGTCATATATCTACATTATCTACATGTAACTGACACATATAGTGACTAATGGAGGAGATTACAAGGTAGTGGTTGAGATAGTAAGGAAGAATTAGTTGGAAGAAATGTAAAAAATGTGAGGTTTAAGACATTTTCGATAGAGATGCAACATGTTGTACACAACGTGTGGTACAACGTTGTAGTATAATGTGTATGTACAATGTTTAACATTACACCACAACGTGTGTACAACGCTCGTGTTAAGTTCTACCACGAACGTAGTATACGTGTTTGGTACAATATGTGTGGTATAATATTTGGTACAACGTGTGTGATTTAACGTGTAAAAATACAATGTTCATGCTAAGTTCTACCACTAGCGTAGTACACGTGTGTGGTACAACGTCCATAATAAATTCTATCACAAACGTAATATACATATGTAGTACAATGTATGTACAATATTCGTGATAAGTTCTACTACAAACGTAATACACGTGTGTGGTATAACGTGTCAGATTCAATAATGTACCGTCAATATATTGGAGAATTTTTGAAAATTTTGGAAGATAAAGTTTTTTTTTTAAATTTTGAGAAAGGTAAATTTTGAGAAAGAAAAAATGACTTTTTTTAATATTTGTATATGGTAAAATATTGAAATTAATATTTTTAATTTTTGAAAAAATAAAAAATTATTAAATTAATTATTAAACCTATAGCAAAAGTAACATTTAGTATTTGAGATTGAACCCCATTTATACTTCTCATCAGCACCACTGCAAGGTCTCGGTTTTGTCTCCATTTTTTTGTGTGTCTCGTAGGAGCTTGATTTCTCCACAGAAATGGTTGCATTCAGGGTAAGTTCCTTCTTCCATGTCGCATCTTTTGTTTTCCAGTAAATTATTTACATTTTCCGAGGAAACTGAGTAATGTGAAGTTCCGAGTTTTGTGTTGTGGTCTCAATCTCGAGTCTTGTTGAGAACTTGTTTGGTATCTAATTATGATTTAGAGAGTTATGAGCTCGGATGGTGATCCGATCTTGATTATATATCATTAGGGGTGAAACCGAGTGTAATTGATGTTCTTATGACCGAATTCTATGCCCCGCGTGTGAAGTAATAGGAAGCTTAGATTTTATTGACGAGTATAGCAATTGGGTTGATGGGTTTGATTCGTTTCAATTTCTTCGATTTATTCTGTGAATTTCTCTGGCTCTGAGTTTGATTCTTACTCGGGACCTTTAGTTTATTGATCCAAAGACATTGATGACAGCAAAAGCTTTATGAGTTTTTCTTTCCACGAATATTCTTCGTCTATGCTTTAGGGTTCCTGAATCATCGTCCATTTTAAGTGCATTGATTTAGGCCCTGATCGGTTTCAGTGCATTGAGTCAGATACTGACCGCTGGAGTCGTAGTGGTAGGCAAACACGGCGACTGTGTTTTCTGGCGACTACGGACGGCATTAAAACCGACTGGTGGAGTCGCAGTCGTCCACAAACGCGGCGAAACACAGAATTTAAAAATCTGGAATTATATTGCGTTGCTTTTACTTTTTGGTGCGTTTTTAATAAAATTACGGAAATATCTTTCTCTCGTTTTTTAGATATTATGTTTTATGCTTTATATGTATTTCAAATTTTATTATAGTTTATATTTATGGTAAATATATATAAATATATGTATATATATGTGTATGAAAATATTTGATTATGTTTTGATAAAATTATTTTAAATTTCTATTATAATTTATATTAATCGTAAATATATATATATATGTATATGTATTGTATATTTAAATTTTTCATTTAAATTTATTTCAAATATTTGAAATTATAATTAAAAGGGATCTACTAAACAATTAAATTTAAATAAATCTTTTATTAATAATTTTCTATTTTGGTAATTTTGCTCAAAACGCAATCGCAGTAGTTTTCTATCGCTTCTAGTCGCAGTCTTCCGCAAACGCAGCCTTCCCACCATTAAGACAAAATGAAACAAAACACTAATCACTGACAGAAACGCTACCAAACGCAACCGGTCAAGCATCCTAAGATCTACCGGATGAAACTTGGGCCACAAATGAAGTTCGTGCCAAGTCTAAGTTTTGGTGAGTAATGATAAAGCCATGATCATTAAATTCTATAGTTCTTCTTGAGTTGACTTGCAATTTGTTTAGTTGATACTTATTGTATATACTTAAAACATCTGTTATCTTGTCATTCTCTTCTTCATTGCTTATGCTCGGAGTCCCTATCAATATGACATAACGTTCTGCTTAGTTAACTACTATACACTCAAACGAGATTCCAGTTTCGACTTCTCAATTTATATCGGAGAAAACTGAGGCTTTCCCTTCCACTCGATCTTGTGAAATTAATATTCTGTTCATGTATCATTATGTGCAGGTATTTCCTGAGAAAACTGAAGAAAGTAACGGGCAGATACTTACAAGGGATCAAAGCCCAACCTGTCATGTAAACATTTTCTCCGATCTTTTATTGGATCAGATTAGGGTTCTTGTTTTAGACTGACTGAACTACATTATCTAGTTCTGTTGAAGTTTTCAAGCAATTTTGACGTGTTCTTAAATATAATAATTCAGCCTTTTTGCCAGTTTTCATTTGTTGAAGTCAAAACTACGTTAGATTGTTCCTTTTGAGCCCCTTTCAGAATTTGCTTGCTCTTGGGTAATATATAAAATGATGGATGCACAAATAAAGATGTTGTATTTGGTTAATCAAAACATTTGACGTTGAATGATTCTTTTAGCTTTTGATACCATTTATTTTAGATTCCAAATTTGTTTGTAGGCGCTACAATGAAAAGAGTTATAAATAAACATTTAGCTTTAAGAATATAGATATTATATTTGGCTGCAGGATTTTATACTTGCTTCTGACCAATGTAGCCTTGACCATAGAGACTCAGAGCAAGGTCTGCTATTCATCTCAGAGATGGAAATATCTGCTCCCATTTTTGTAGCTTCTGTTGTCTTCACAGGTCTGTTGATATGGGCATGGAGAGTACTGAACTGGGTTTGGCTGAGGCCTAAGACGCTCGAGAAGTGTCTAAAAAAACAAGGTCTTAAAGGCACCAGTTACACCCTTTTCATTGGAGATACCAAAAAGAGTTCCCGTATGTCGATGGAGGCAAGAGCAAAGCCTATCAGTCTGACGGATGATGTCTCGGTGCGTGTCCTACCCTTCCTCCACGAGGCAATGAAGAACTACGGTATGCAGTTCTCCATCTCTTTTGGCTAATATTGATAATCAGTTTCTAGTTGTTGCGGCTGAATATGAAACGAATGAGGAGGAGGAAGCCGTTAAGAGTGGAAATGAGAGAAAGCAAACATACATATGATGTGTGTGAAAGGAACACTATGGGGGTTGTTAGTTAGGTATTAGTCTATGCAACAAGGGTGAATTCTCGTATTGAATCTAATATTTCAGTTCTTGTTATTTTCTTACATGTCAAAATTTTCATATTGTTATGATAAGTTATCTCATATCGGCCAGAACATGAATTTTGGGACTCATATATATTGTACTGAACAACACTCAACTCTTGAGCTAACTTTTGAGATTAGTTAGATCCAAATTCATATTTAACATGGTATCAGAACCTAGTTGGTTCGATGTCCACGTTCTAGGATCGAGCCTGAGCGTGTTATGATAAGTTATCCCACATCGGCTAGAACATGAGTTTTGGGGGTCATATATATGGTACTGGACAACCCTAAACTCTTGCTAACTTTTGGATTACTTAAGCCCAAATCTATATTTGACACATATCAAATCTCATAATAGAAGATTTCCTTTTATATATATTTAAATGTGATAGAGCTATGTGGTTCAGGAGTCTAAGATTTGGTGATATGCGATGTTGGATGCAGGAAAACTTTCTTACTCTTGGTTGGGCACAACACCAAGGCTTATGATCATGAACCCTGAGCACATAAAAGAAATTTTCAACAGAGTTTATGATTTTCCAAAACCAGAGGTGAATCCTTTGGTCAAATTGGCTACGGGAATTGTGAGTTGTAATGGCGAGAAATGGGCAAAACAAAGGAGGATCATTAGCCCTGCTTTTTACCTCGAGAAACTTAAGGTTCTTAACCTTTTGTGCTTTTTTACTGCCTTTTGCTTATAACATCTCAGTCGGATGAAAACTTTTCACTGAACCTTAAGTTGGTATACATTTATAACCGAACTTGGACACAATTTTATGAGCTAATTGACTATTTGTTTCTTTTTTCTAGAATATGGTACCTGCCTTCTATCAGAGTTGCTGCGAGATGATAAATGAAATGGATAAGTTAGTCTTGGAGGAACAATCTCCTCATGAGGTAAATGTATGGCCGTTGCTTCAAAATCTGGCATCTGATGTGATATCTCGTACTGCCTTCAGCAGCAGCTACAACAAAGGAAGAGTTGTTTTTGAGCTTTTAAAGGAACAGGCTAAGCTATGCCAGATAATTTTACAGACAATTTATGTACCAGGATGGAGGTATCATCAGATAATTGGATTATGTTTCAACAAATAGAATTTTTGGTAATTTGTTATCCATAGTTGCCAAAGTTAAAATTGATATTTGTTGATCATTTTTTATGTTCTCTGGTGTCTATCTGCAGGTTTGTGCCAACCAAAACAAACAAGAGAATACAGGAAATTGACTCTGAAATCTCCACTATTTTAAAAGATATCATAAGTAAAAGAGAGAAGGCTATTGAACGTGGGGAGGACCCAGATGATGACTTGTTAGGATTACTTCTGGAATCGAACTCTCAGTCAGATAATGGATATTGTATGACTATCCAAGAAGTGATCGAGGAGTGTAAGCTATTTTACTTTGCAGGACAGGAGACAACTGCGGTACTTCTAGTTTGGACGATGGTTTTGTTGGGTCAGCATCAGGAATGGCAGGCGCGTGCAAGAGATGAAGTTTTACGAGTCTTTGATCAAGAAAAGCCGGACTTTGATCGGCTAAACCATCTCAAAGTTGTGAGTATTTATCCTGTTTTTCCACTCAAATATAAATCTGGCTGATCCTCTTGTTCTATCTTGAAAGTTTTTAGTCTACCTCATTGGTTAAATCAGACACTAGAGAGCCAGGCTTCAAACAGAGTGGATAGGTGAAGTTAGGAGGAAAATTTTACTGTTTCTGAAGTAATCTATAAAATCTCCTGATTGAATTGAATAGATTAAATTTCAAGCAATGATGATGAGGCTATAAATGTAAAATGGGTGAAAAACCACTTTTCTAGTGGGCCCATTGATACGGAAAACAAAAATAAAATAAAGGGAAAATCCACCAAATTCTGTGGATTAAATTCTTGTTGTCTTTTGTCGAAAATTTTCTCCTACACAAAGAACGGTTCTCTTGGGGGTATTTGAGAAAGTTTTTCTCTTCCTTTTAAGAGAGAAATGTCGGTTTTTTTTTTTACAGTTTGATAGAAATATTGTAATTTTTTGAGGGTCGGTAAAAGCCTGTTCGTCCATGGAATAGGTATTTTGCCGAACCACGTAAAACCCGTTGTTCCATTCCCTAATAATAATTTATCCACATCTCATGTTAACAATAGATAGGAAATGGCTTTAAGGGCAACAGTCTATCTTAAGTGTTCCAACAGTGTAGTATTTCAAACGGCGAAAACAAGGAGATATAATGCACATTGTTTGTTGTATTTTGTTACAGGTAACTATGATATTGTACGAGGTTCTGAGGCTGTATCCACCTCTTGCTATGGTCAACCGAACCAATACAAAAGATATGAAGCTAGGAGGCATGACTATCCCGGCAGGCACTATCATTAGCTTCCCGATTATGCTAATCCATCGTGACACTGAGCTCTGGGGCCACGATGCAGCTGAGTTCAGGCCAGACAGATTCGCTGAGGGAGTTTCCAAGGCTACAAGGAACCAAACAGCCTCGTTCATGCCATTTGCCTTAGGACCCAGGATCTGTATTGGCCAAAACTTTGCGTTGATGGAAGCAAAAATGGCATTGGCTATGGTCTTGCAACGGTTCTCATTCGAACTGTCACCATCTTATGCTCACGCGCCTCACATAGCAATTACGCTTCATCCCCAGTTCGGTGCTCAGTTGAACCTACGCAAACTCTGATCGAATCAGTCGTAATAAAAGGATACATGGTGTATCATGTGACTACTGTATGTTGCTACTTCCATTACTGATATTGCTCAAGTATTGAACAATGTGATTCAGATTGGTAATAGTGCTTATTCACTAATATGAGATGCTTTCTATTATGAGACTGTGTAGGCTTTTCTTCTCTGATTAAACCAAATCCTGTGCTTGTACATCAATAATAATCTTTTTGGGTCTCTTTCAGAATATATTCGCTGAGGTAACGACGTATTGTTTATTTTAAGTAACGCGGATAATTTATATAATTATTTTATGGAACAAACTCTTATTTCCCTTTCGTGTTTGTCTACTTTACCTATTCCCTCATGTTTCGCATTTATTCTATTCTCTCATGTTTTGGTCAACATTATATTTTTCCTCATGTTTAAAAATTCTGTCTATAACCCCATTCGTTTAAAATTATGTTAACTCTTTCAATTTCAACCCGGTTTTTACCCAATTTCGACCCGACCCGACCCAAAATCGATTTTGACCAGGTTTAGACTCAATTTTGACCCGATTTAGACTCAAATTTGACTAGAATTTGAAATCAATTTTGACCCGGTTTAGGTTCAATTTTGAGTAGCATTTAGGTCTAATTTTGACTTGGTTTATACTTAATTTTGACCATAATTTGAAACAAACTTCAACCAAAATTTGGATCCAATTTTAATTTTTACCCGATTAAAATTCGAATCAATATGAAATTTTAACAAAACTAGACCTTAATTAAAGAAAAACCGATTCTTATCAAAATTACACCGAAATAGCAATAAAACCCGAATTAATATGAAATTTCAACTCAAGTAAACCAATTAATCCGATTAAAACCCGAATCAATATGATATTTGAACTGAACTAATTCGAAATTTAAACAAAAAAATTATTTTTCATTTATTAGAATTATAACCAAATTTAGTCAAATCGAGTAAAAATATTATTAATTTCAAGTTAAAAAACGAACAAACCGATAAGAATCGATTATTGTTTAAATTCAGTTTAATTTTTTTGAATTTCATATTGGTTCGAGTTTTTAATGGTATGAAAATCAAAATTGGGTCAAATTGTACACAATTTGAGTAAAAATCATAATAATTTTGGGTTAAAAATCGAACAAACACATAATAATCAATTTATGTTTAAATTTCAGTTTAATTTTGTTGAATTTCATATTGAATGGAGTTTTTAATGGTATGAAAATCAAACTTGGATCAAATTGTACACAATTCGAGTAAAAATCATACTAATTTCGGGTTAAAAATCGAACAAACCGAATAGAATCGATTTTTGTTTAAATTTCGATTTAATTTGTCGAATTTCATATTGATTCGAGTTTTTAATGGTATGAAAATCAAACTTGGGTCAAATTGTACACAATTCGAGTAAAAATCATACTAATTTCGGGTTAAAAATCGAACAAACTGATAAGAATCGATTTTGTTTAAATTTTGGTTTAATTTTTTGAATTTCATATTGATTTGAGTTTGTAATGGTGTGAAAATCAAAATTGGGTCAAATGGTACACAATTCGAGTAAAAGTCGTACTCGATTTTGTAATTTTGGTTTAATTTTTTGAATTTCATATTGATTTGAGTTTGTAATGGTGTGAAAATCAAAATTGGGTCAAATGGTACACAATTTGAGTAAAAGTCGTACTAATTCCGGGTTAAAAATCGAACAAACCGATAAGAATCAATTTTTGTTTAAATTTCGGTTTAATTTTGTGGAATTTCATATTGATTCGAGTTTTTAATGGTATGAAAATCAAACTTGGGTCAAATTGTACACAATTCGAGTAAAATTCATACTAATTTCAGGTTAAAAATCGAACAAACCGATACGAATCGATTTTTGTTTAAATTTCGGTTTAATTTTGTTGAATTTCATATTGATTCGAGTTTTTAATGGTATGAAAATCAAACTTGGGTCAAATTGTGCATAATTCGAGTAAAAATCATACTAATTTCGGGTTAAAAATCGAACAAACCGATAAGAATCGATTTTGTTTAAATTTTGGTTTAATTTTTTTGAATTTCATATTGATTTGAGTTTTTTATGGTATGAAAACCAAAATTGGATCAAATTGTACACAGTCCGAGTAAAAGTTGTTCAAATTCCAGGTTAAAAATTAAACAAACCGATAAGAATCGATTTTTGTTTAAATTTTGGTTTAATTTTGTTGAATTTCATATTGATTCGAGTTTTTAATGGTATGAAAATCAAACTTGGGTCAAATTGT